>SPJY01001389.1:1040211-1052913 GCA_005191435.1 Raddia distichophylla
CCTCCAAGTCTTCAGCTCGGCTGTATGGCATCGCGTGCCAAGAGCGCCCTGCTCGGCTACACGCCGACGCTTGCACCACAAGCGCACAAGTCTACGGCTTAGCTACATGCCTACGCCTACATCAGAGCTAAGTTCTCATTAACATAATCTTTTCATATAAATCTACATTGTTTCTTGACTTGCTACTTAGTCGGTCTCCAACTAAGCAGTAAGTCGGGGGGGCTACACCTAATAGGTGCACATGCGTGCACTTTTGTTTTTTTCTATTAATGATCGCAAATGAATCCAAGTGGTTATTCCGAGTAGTGAAGTTCTGACCCACGAACGGCGAACTCTAGTCACTCGATACACGTGCTTGGGAAAAGAGCCATGAGTCAATTCCCGACGCCCGGGGGCTAGACTTGTCGGGCAGAGTGCATAACAAAAGGAAGATTACTTGAAGGAATTAAAGATTAAAAACAAAAAAGGAGCGATAGGACATTAAATTTACATAAACAAAGCAGTCGGATTTACATCCATTTAAATGCTTTCATGATACTGCCTAAATCCTACATGTACGTGATACAGGGGTTCATGTGTTTTTATCTCATCAAGTACCTTCTACGATTCTGTATACGAGTAAGTCGTATAACTTCGTATAATGTATGCTATACGAAGTTATTACGGTATGTGTGTATACTACATATATGCCACTTCTATTTAATAAATGGCACATATACAAAAATTATCTATGCTTTTTGGTACCTAGAACAGGCATAGGCCTCCTGACTCCTGTGCTTTATCATGTGACTGTTAATAATTAGAAATTTTGAATTGACAAAGATAGACAAGGTTTCCTCTCCCCCGATGCATTCTATGTGCAAGAATTAAATATTCTAACATAGAAGAATAGGCAAGGATAAGACAAAATTTTTAGAGGATGAGTAGATAAGAGCAAAAGCAAAGAATGTTAAGTAGGGAAGGACTAGACTTTGAGAATAAGTGATAGAGTAGCAACGAAGCTTAGAATTTTTATTTAAAATAAGCCCTTAAGGTTTAAGGGAACTAGCTACGGTATCCTAAGGCCAACGCCGCTCTGATACCAACTTTGTTGTGACCCCGATGTCTCCACAGGGAATATAACATCATGAGGCGATACCAGGCCGAGACTAGTATCTCATGATGGACAATACAATGAATACCATTGCAGTGCAACATTAACTAAATTTAAATATTGATTCAAAGGTAGCATCATCTACTGTTACATTAAAAGGAAAGGCATCCATGCTGAATAGTTCTCAACAAAAAAAATAAATTTAAATATCAGAGTAGTGGGTAAAACAACTATGACATTCAAGATGTTGACAAGGACACCACTGCTAGACTTGCGCACCTCCATCGGGACCATCCCGGTCCTAACCGTAATCTGAATAAAATATCCACGATAGGTATAAAGAGTATGCAGCTACTGTGGATAACATAGACCCCAGATACCCACACGGCGGACCTAAAAGACCACCCAACATGGGATGAACCAAGTCGGGTGGATAAGGATGGGTACCACTCGGACTCTAGAAGACTTGCCCGGCAAGGAAAGACATAAAGATATAAGTTTATCCCTAATAGGGAAGATACACTTGTAATTCCGGATAACTACGTATCTGGCAAGAGGATAGAGATAGGAATCCTACCTCGTAACCGACCAGGACTCTACCTTGTAACCCTACCCTCCCCACTATATAAGGCGGGCAGGGAGCCCCTGGTTCGGCATCCCACATCTCCATCTACATCTTCATTATCATCTACATACACATATCCACACCCATCCATGGAGAGACATCTCTCTCCATATTGATCATCAGATCACCATTATAATCCTAGAGCACAGCACTAGGGTATTACCTCCACCGCGAGGGCCTGAACCTGTATAAAAAAGACCCCTTGTCTTGTGCTACCATCGAGTTTGGATCTTGTTCATCGGCCCATATATAATCATTGCCAATGATAACCCCCCGGTTAGCTACCCGTCGACAGTTGGCGCGCCAGGTAGGGGCAGCGTCAAGAACAATCTCATCAAGCTCGATGGCATCGATCAACAAAGTCGCCGTTGTCTCCACCTCCGGCTAGGCTTTCCACTTCGGGAGCCGACTGCATCATCAACGACTTCGGCGAACTCCACTTCTCGAATTCGAATCAGATCCAATCTAGGGGAACTACTACAAAACCTCCCAAGGGCTCACTTCCCGACTCGGATATGGCGATGGCTTGAAGACAGATTCTAGACGTAATTTTTTTTTTGATTCCCACTGATCCCGAAGGAATTTCGGGATGAGAATGGATGCATTGAAAAGATAATTTCGTCAGCTTTCCGTGAAGGCCAAGAACGCCAAAAACGGAGTCTGAAAGTGTCCGAGCCATCCATTTGAAAGCAGACTGCGCGGGAAGGTCGCAAATCTCAGCAAGCTCATAAAACCCATCTGCGGAGGCTGCAGTATGCGGATAGGCTGTGTTACACCTCCAAGTACATCAAGGATCGGCAAGGAGCTTGTTCAAATAATTGACGAGCAACACTTTCTCCGGACTCGGATTCGATCCAGTCTGAGGAGAACATCAACATCGTTTCATTTAGACTCCTGTTCGGGTCGAGGAACGCCGCCGCCACCAACTCCCGAGTGGTGTGCCGGGGGCTCAATTCTCGATTCGGATACGAAGAGGACCTAACCAATAACAAGTTCATGATGGTGGATGCCTTCAACAGCAAACCACACGTATTCGACGGCCAAGTCGTTCTTTTGGACTCAGACCAGATCAGATCTAAAGAGAGCTTCATCATCACTATAATTCAACTACCGTTCGGGTTGAGGAACGCCGCCGAAACCTACTTCCGAGTGGTGTAACACGCGACTCAATTCCTAACTCGGATACGGTGAGGGCTTGATCAGGAACTTCTACAATACTTTCATGGCTTCGGACATGATCCAATCTGAGGGAGTAATCGATATCGCTTCGCTCATGCGTCCGCTCAGGTTATGGAACGCCGCTGCTACTTACGCACGGATTGGTTCCTGACTTGTATACGGAGAGACCCACGTTAAAAATTCTTGGGTGGTGGCCACGACTACCACAACAATTAACAAAGTTATCATCGCTTTCATCCTCGGCAAAGTTTTTCGCTTTGGGAGCATCGACTTCGTCACCAGCAAACTTTGGCAAGATCATGCCCTTGGACTCGGACCGGATCCGATCTCAGGACAACTTCAGCAATGACCGGCCCAGACTTCTCTTTAGATTCGATCCGGGAGAGACTTCAACAACACATCAAGATTTAGGAGGGAATTCAACAGTGCTTCACTTGGACTCCCGGTCGTGTTGGGGAACGCCACCACCGCCTATTGATGAGTAGTGCGCCGGGGGCTCAATTCCTGACTCGGATACGGCGAGGTCCCGATGAAGAACAAATATCGGATGGTGACCGTCATAAGCAGCGAATCACTCGAACTCGACGATCATGGCGTCCATTGTGCGACACCGGCTTCATCAACAGCGATGCGAACGTGAGAAGAAGATGCGATTGTTCTTGTTCATAATCTGGACGGAATTTGTATCGCGATTTCTCGTTGACACAGAAGGTTTTTCGGGGTGATATAAGATGTGTTGGAAAGTTTATCTCATTGTCTTTCCAACGAATCCAGGAACGCCTAAATCCAAGTTCGCCCACGACCGTGGCGCCTGTTTGCAGACAGACTGCGCAGCGAGGTCGCAAATTTCAGCGAGCTCGTCAAGCTCGTCAGTGCCAACCATGGCGTCACGATTGGTCGTGCCACATCTCGTGAGACGTTGAAGACCAGAGAGGCCTTTCATCGACCTTCATCAAGCTACACCAACCGCATAGAGATCATTTACGACTACGGCCGACTTTGCCGACCATGACCGAGACATCGGCGAGCATGTGCTGTTCGACGCCGACCACGGCGTGTGCTGCTCGGTGTTCATAAGGATTTAAATGACTACTTCTGTTGACTTGGCTACACATCTACGCCTCCAAGTCTATGGCTCGGCGAGACGCTTCTCGGCTACACGCCTACGCCCGCGCCACAAGCGCCTTAGTCTTCGGCTCGGCTGTACACCATCGCGCGCCACGAGCACCTGGTACGACTACATGCCAACGACTCCAAGTGTATGGCTCGGCGACACGGCATTCGGCTACACGCCTACTCCACCAAGTCTACAGATCGCCGACACGCCACTCGGCTACACGCCTAGCCATCCAAGTCTACAGCTCGGCGACACGCTGCTCGGCTGTAAGCCATCGCGCACCACGAGCGTCCAGTACGGCTACACGCCTACACCTCCAAGTCTTCAGCTCGGCTGTATGGCATCGCGTGCCAAGAGCGCCCTGCTCGGCTACACGCCGACGCTTGCACCACAAGCGCACAAGTCTACGGCTTAGCTACATGCCTACGCCTACATCAGAGCTAAGTTCTCATTAACATAATCTTTTCATATAAATCTACATTGTTTCTTGACTTGCTACTTAGTCGGTCTCCAACTAAGCAGTAAGTCGGGGGGGCTACACCTAATAGGTGCACATGCGTGCACTTTTGTTTTTTTCTATTAATGATCGCAAATGAATCCAAGTGGTTATTCCGAGTAGTGAAGTTCTGACCCACGAACGGCGAACTCTAGTCACTCGATACACGTGCTTGGGAAAAGAGCCATGAGTCAATTCCCGACGCCCGGGGGCTAGACTTGTCGGGCAGAGTGCATAACAAAAGGAAGATTACTTGAAGGAATTAAAGATTAAAAACAAAAAAGGAGCGATAGGACATTAAATTTACATAAACAAAGCAGTCGGATTTACATCCATTTAAATGCTTTCATGATACTGCCTAAATCCTACATGTACGTGATACAGGGGTTCATGTGTTTTTATCTCATCAAGTACCTTCTACGATTCTGTATACGAGTAAGAAGGATTTGCACAATGAGCGACAACTACAGCTCGACGAGCGCTTGGCATGGCTACACGCTTACGTCCGCGCCTCGACCGCCCAAATCTATAGCTCAGCAAGCGCCCGGCATGGCTACACGTCTACGCCCGCGCATCGAGCATTCGAGTCTATGGCACAGCTACACACCCACGCCAACTTCAGTACGGCTATATGCTTACGCCTCTAGCCATAGGCCACCCTGCGTCCTGAGCGCTAACTACGGCCTTCCAGCTACGCGTCACAACTAGTGGCTACAAGCGCAGCCGGGCTAAGCCAAATTCAGCCTCGGTATACCCCATGTCGGGTCGATTACTGGCAGAGCTACAAAAATACCTATCTCTTGGTATACCCTATGTTGGGTCACTAGTTGGTCACTACATGTCCGGATCAGATACCATTGATGTCGGGATTGAGTTTCGATGGTACGCTCTAGTTGGGGCCGACGCTGTACACCGCAACCCGGGTATGGATACCATACGTCCAAACTCTATCCTTAAGGTACGCCTTGTGGTGGGGCCGCCAGCTGTATCCCACTCTGGTCGAGTACATGTACTGACTGGCTAACGACAATGATATGCCTCATGTTGGGACACTAGCTGTGTGTCGCACCAGTCGGATACATGTATCATTGGGCCAAACCCTATCCAGACGGTATGCTCCATGTTGGGCCAATCGCTTTACTCTACGAGTGCAGGTACCAGATGTTTAAAAACCATGGTATGCCCTCTGGGACCACCAGTTATATCCCACTTCGGTCGAGTATAGGTACCACTTGGCTCTTTAGCCAAAACCACGGTATGCCCTCTAGGGCACCAGCTGTATTCCACTACTGTCGGGTATACGTACCGCCTGGATCTTCAGCTAAAACCAATGGTACGCCCCATGTTGGGTCGCTAACTTACATCGCAAGACGAGTACAGGTACCACTTCATCAACATCAAAGTGATGTGCCTTACAATGGGCCGACCGCCAGAACTCTGACAATCTCGGGCTGGGTATCACTAACAACTCTAAGGATCTCTGAGTCCTTCACAGTCTCCTCGCAGATAACGGGCAGAAGCCAGTCGGGAATAAGCATCAACAATCTATGAAGCATACGGCATGAAGCATGACTCATCCAAGGTGCGGTAAAGAGGAGAGGCAACTCGACTATGAAGCACTAGGGGGCTACTATGGATAACATAGACCCCGGGTACCCACACGACGGACCTAAAAGACCACTCGACTTGGACCCCGGGTACCCACACGACGGACCTAAAAGACCACCCGATGAGGGATGGACCAAGTCGGGTGGATAAGGACGGGCACTACTCGGACTCTAGAAGACTTGCCCGGCAAGGAAAGACATAAATATAGAAGTTTATCCCTAATAGGGAAGATACACTTGTAATCCCGGATACTACGTATCTGGCCAGATGATAGATATAGGAATCCTACCTCGTAACCGATCAGGACTCTACCTTGTAACCTTGCCCCCACTATATAAGGCGGGCAGGGAGCCCCTGGTTCGACATCCCACATCATCATCAACATCTTTATCTCCACACCCATTCATAGAGAGACATCTCCCTCCACATTGATCATCAGAGTTTGGATCTTGTGCATCGCCCTATATATAATCATTGCCGACAAAAACCCCTGGTTAGCTACCCGTCGACAGCTACCTAGCAAGCAAATCTTTATGTATGGATGCAAAGGCAATGGTAGGTGAAAATGTTGTTTTACACAAAATCTATTACTAGTCAAATTTTAGTTGTCAAGTTTTATTAAGTGAATGCATGCTCTCAAGAATGTCACCAATGATCATCAAAGGAAAGTGCATCCACACACCAGGCCAATTCCAACCTACAATAGTCAAGTTCAATTTATTAAAATGGTGGGACTACATGTGAAAATATTTTGCCCGTCCATGATCATGGACACGGCTATCAAGATAGTTTTAACTTCGCAGAGTGTGTACACGTTCCCCACAATATCTGTCTCATCTCGAAGGAGATACGGTATAAGTCCGTTCAGCCTACTACGCTTACCACTTCACCTGCTTTTTTTTGTTTCCCCAGCCCCGCTGGTATCTGCCGCGGTAGGGCGTCCATTGCTTTTGGGTACCCGCCACGGTAGGGCGTTCCCCATTTAAGCCATTCGGTCTTAAGAATGGATCCATCCCTTAAATATTGGTGGTCAGACCTTTCCCTAGACACAGAGACCCGAACCATAACCAACCAGCATACAGGCAAGTGGTTAGTAGGTTTCAGGTGATATTAAGCCAGGGCTAAAGGCACAAGTGGTTTTACTGTTTAGTTTGGTCTAGTAGTTCACATGCCTAGGATCTTAGTAGAAGAGTCCCTCATAAGGCATAACACATCCACAGCCCCTGAACCACCTCTTCTGAGTCTCTCCTAACCAATTATGCAAAATTTTAGTTGTTCAGGGTTTAACCAAAACATAATCATGAAGCCTTGGCTTCTATAAGACTTTTGAGTAAATAACTCCCGATGTAACCTAACATCTAAACGAAAGATGGGCTAAAAAAATATAGAGTGGCGTAACAATCAATATTTGGTTTTATGACATGTTAGTAAATGTCTAACACGGTAGGCACACACACATTAGCCTAATCATGTATGCAATAATATCATATGAGGAAAATAAATAAATAATTTTAAACATGGGACAAAAATATACAAACTATCAATTGCCTTCGAAAAAGTTGGAGCCCCGGGGTCAACAGCAACCGCTGAGTAGCACTTCTCGCAGCAGTCACAACAAACGTCTACGTATAGGAACAAATAAACAAACAACACCGAATTCAGTACAGAGAAAGTAATTAATAAAAATATAAAAATACTAGAGATTATATGTGAATTTTAGGATCTGGAACAATCAAATTTAGAACAACGGAGCTCCCTAAACAACTCGGACAAGTTTCGGATTAAACAGAAAATTCCTAAAAAAAAGGCTTAAAACTCTTATTTGAGCCGAGCCGGACGAACTAGCCCGTTTCCCCCTCTCTATCTCTCACAGCCCACTGCGGCCCAGCGAGGTGCGCGGCAGCCGACATTGATAGGTGGGCTCCGCCAGTCGGTGGCATGCGGCGATTGACAGGTGGACCCCACCGTCTAGTGTTGGAAGCAGTGACTCAGCGCGCACGAGCGGGAACGGCGACGCGGTTTGTGGGGCCATGGGATGCGCATCGGCATGTGGGTGGCACCGACGGTCGCGGAAGCTGGCGACAGGTAGGTCCCGTAGCGGGATCGGGCGACAGCGACGCGTGGCACGACATGATTGGATGGAGTTGTGGCGACGATCGGGTGTACGTGGTGCGACATCGGCAACTGGTCAAGACCCATGACGTGGTGGCGGCGAGTTGCGCGGTGACGCGTGGCACCTAGTCGGGCGGGTGCGGGGCAAGGACGTGTGGCACGGTGCGATTGGCGGCGACGGGGACGCACGCGAGTGAAGCGTCAAAAAGGGGTAGCGTGGCGCGTGGAGATAGGTCGAAGGTGCATGCTAGGCGCGCTCTGGCTTGGGAGACGGCAGCGGCAGGGGGTGGCGTGGCGCACCACGGTTGGCCCCAAGATTTACACCAGCGGCGCGCATGCTGAGGTTCATCGGGGCACTGTGGGCTTGCAAACTTCAGCGAGATTCTTCAGGTGCGATTCTCCACCAAATATAGCAGTTCGCATTTTCAAATCGATCATCTCAACGAGCTCTACACAATGGGAGTATCTAATCTACGGTTTGGCAACAGGAAAGAGTAAGAACCTCGATTTACCTCTAGGATTGCACGAAAACAAGGGTGGCGGTTAGGGTTTCGGTCTGGTCACTCTGGTGATGTTTTCGCTGTGCGAGGGGAAGTCTTGGGGCATATAGGGCTAGGGACGAGGTTGAGTCGGGCAGGGGTGGATCCAGAAAAACAAGTCGTCGGGGTCGTTTTAACACTAAGGTCCTGTTCTTTTGAGCTGATCTGAACGGTTGAACGGCTGAAATGACTGAACTTCGAGAGCTTCTCGAGGTAGTCTCGAGATTCGGATACATTTCGTTTGACTTGCTTTTTAAAGCGTTAGAATCCACCTTCAAAACAGCTAAAAACGGACTCAAAAAACTGAAAACATATGTGTTTTCAAAACATAGATAAGTCGTTAAGATATTAAGTCGTAAAGCTGAAAAGAACTGTGCCCAAATCACTATGTTTAACCTTCAAAGTGTAGCTTTCTATGTATATACTAATAGGGTCGCAATAAACAATAAGGGTTTGTCCGAAAGGCACCGGGGTCACCTGACCCGGTGCCAACACTGTAGATCCTCCCATGGAGTCGGGCTCAGGGGCGGATCTACAGTGTTGGCACTGGGTCAAGCGACCCCGGTGCCTTTCGGATAAACCCTTCTTATTTATTGCTATCCTATTAGTATATGTACATATAAAACTATATTTTGAAGCTTAAACATAGTGATTTAGTGTTAAAATGACCTCGACGACCCCAGCGATTTGTTTTCCTGGATCCGCCCCTGGTCGGGCTAGGTATTTAATTGGGCTTTAAAACTTATTCGAGCCTTTTATGCATAAAATAATTGAGCTACTGCCCAAATAATGGATTTTCTTAATATAATTAATCAAGAAATTTATTTTTACCTTTAATTTGTTTTGAAAAGAGTTTAGGACATCTAATAATTTTACTAGGATGTCACATAGTAATTGCAGTTATATTACTGCCAGCTCTTGGTTAATGCTGGCGTTGATGGTGACCGGTCATTACCGTCTCGTGTAGAAAGCAGGTCGTGATATTTCATAATCATTGTTGGCACCTGCTATCAACCGGCGGTGACAGTGAATTATCATTGCTAGCTCATTCTACAAGCCTGTCATGATATTTCGTAATCACTGCGGGTGCTGCTACAAACCGGCGGTGGCAGTGAATTGTTATTGTCGGCTCGTGCTAGAAAGCCGGCAATGGTATTTCATAATCACTACCAACTCAATCTACGAACCGGCTGTGATCAGTCCTTACCACTTCCGGTTTTTTATTGTCGGAGCCGAAACCGGTAGTGAAGCCTTTTTTGACCCGGCAGTGATGTGGTGTTGTGTAGTAGTATTAGTATTGGACATGTTCTTAGAATAACGTTGATATACAGATTAACTAATGGATGCCCACCGAGGCAGATCACATGCTCGTCTTATGGCACGTGAGCGACGAACTTCTCGGAAACAACGATGTCGTCACGATGCAAAGCTGTACGTATAGCCTGCAAGGCTGAGAATATACGCTTATCAACTTACCCGGTGAGCGGTGACCACGAGGGAATCAATGCCAAGCTGTTTGCTTGGGAGGTTACCCACTGTACCTACCACCTTATTTGCATCATTAGATTTAACGATAGTCTTGGTGTCTACCAGCAGCACATACAGTAATTAATTATGGCATGCAACTTACTCTTAAGGTTTTATATTTTTTGAGAGAGCCCTCATAGAAATTTAAGGCGTGCTCTTTTCAATTTATTTGCTTATGCTTACATCAACGTATTTGCTTATCTTCTATTTTGAAAACACAAGTATGTTTGTATGTTGTTTTTTCTCCTGTAGTTGTATACATAATTGTAAAAAAGAAAGTCAAACAAAAAAGTGTCAATTCGTCAAGCCGGAAATAAAAAAGTAAATTTAATGAAGTGCTTCCTTTTTTTAAAGGGCCCCTCGGAGGGTCATGCAATGTTTTTCTTCTCCTCTTATTCTATGGAAAGCTCTTAAAGTTTAGGTTATCAGCAGATCAGCAAATTAAATGTGTCCAAAAGAAACGTATAACATCTCATACTTGAACATTTTCAAATTACATGAAAAACATTAACTTTCCAGAAATTTTTTGAATATAGATGGCCCAAGGCAGACTGCAGGCCCATGAAAGTGCTCCCTAATTTCTAGAGCACAAGGGAAGATGCATGGCAACGCGGCTTGAATGCATAGTGCATTCCTTCCGTTGTTTCTTTTCACCGTGACCAGTACTAAAACAAATGGTGCTGTGATCTTGAAACTTATAATCACAAAATGCAGCAGTATTTATGCTTACACATTCTCCTTCACTGAACAACAAGGGTGAAAAGTACAATCCATAACTTGACGGGAGTGACCTCGCTAGGGAGTTCATCGGCAAGCGAGGGCAAGAAACTTGGAGCAGTAGCAAAAGGAGAAGTGATGATCACCAAAGATGAGAGTGAGTGAGTGGACGAAGAATTGCATGTGGCACTTGAACTAGGGCAGGCGACTGCCAACTAGGAAACCCATGGCTTGACCGTCCATGCAAAATACTTCCTCCGTTCTTTTTTATTTGTTGCCAATGTGATTGAAAACCACAAATCCAAGCAAAGCATTCCTTCACAAGATTTAGTTGTAAACCTTCATCATCAATTAAGTTGGTTTTGCAAATTTGTGCTTCTTATCTCATGCATTTTTCTCTCTCGTTCATGTTGATTTTGGATTGATTTTCATTGGCTTCTTTTCGGTGGTTGCTTGGTGTTGTGGATGGTTGAATTTTTATATATATTTGCATCTTAATGCGTCAAGAACCATCTCCCACGAGCAACCTTAAGGGATCGATGGAGTGAATTTGACAATTTTCTTGTTCTTGCCTACCTTTTGACCTTGAGCACTCACATTAGAAAGAAGTTGGGTTTTCGATAATATTTCTTCCATAGTAGACTCTTCCAGAAAACCATGTTACAAATTTAAGACGAACCCATGGCTAGATTTTGAACTAGATCGATTTTCATGTCCAAGTGTTATGCTAAAACTGTAGAACATGAGATAGTCTGATATAACATCGGAGTATTTGATATATACATCGGACTATGCGATTTGAGATGGATTGAAAAGGGTTAAAAATCAATTTGGCTCCCATTCATTCCCTCTAGTCGCCGGTCTTGACCATTCAATCCCTCCGTCTCGACCCTTCAATCTCCCTCTAATTACCACTATTGTAAGGCTTTTTATCCTAAATTTAGTCCTAGTCTGTTAGGTTTTGTGCCGAATATGTGTATAAATAGGTTACATGGATTCCGTGTTATAATAATCAGGGTTGGTTTATAGTTAGAGTCAAACTCTAGTGAGGTCTCCACTATATAAAGAGAGCAGTCCTGGTATAACCAAAGATAACGACTACATAATAGTAGCATAGGCCTGAGGTGGTCATCGGCCGGCACGTGGTCGTGATCTGGTCAGTCAGTGTGCTACGGTATTATGGACTGGGGAGAAATGCCCATATTTAGAGCCCCACGAAGGTAGACGTTAGCTGAATTGCGTTACTAAAATGAAATCGTTCGCGATTTTGCATCGGCGCAAATCCTAACATAGTCAATAATTATCATTGAGTAAGATGCTCTTTCAATTTCCATGGAATAGTTCGGATCATTCCGTGTAAACATACAAGACACGGTTGATTAGCAATTAAAGATCTGGACCAAACTGTGCCTACGGATCTTAAATTGAGACGTGCGCGTATCAAGCGGCATGGAGGAGCGGCAGCGCGGCGACCGTGCAGTGTTATGGAGGTGATGAGACGGTGCGGCGCGGCAACATGGAGGCAAGGCGGTGCCGAGCAGGGTGGCGAATTACGATAGAAATTGGATATTGCAATTGGAGGTAAGCCATTAATTTCGTCGGGCACAGGTAGATGAAATGGAGCCACGACTGACACATGCTCAAATTCGTAGGCCAGGATAATGAAAAATCAACGAGAAAGAAATACCG
>SPJY01001389.1:1063099-1402767 GCA_005191435.1 Raddia distichophylla
CCCCCCCCCCACCCAAGACCATATTTGGAGGCATCGCAGTATACCTCGAACTTCTTGCTCGTGTTCGGGGTCACTAGTACTGGGGCGGAGGTGAGTCATTGCTTGAGCTCCTGAAAACTCTTCTCGCAGGCATCCGTCCATTCGAACTTCTTGTCCTTCTTCAAGATCTATGTCATTGGTCATGCCGTTTTTTAGAAATTCTCGATGAAACGCCGATAATATCCAGCCATCCCTAGGAAGCTTCTTACTTCAGTAACTGACGTAGGTGCTACCCACTCCATCACCGTTGCCACCTTAGCCGGGTCCACCTTGATTCCACCAGCAGACACAATGTGCCCTAGGAAACTGACATCGCTGATCCAAAACTCACATTTGCTAAACTTAGCGTAGAGTTGAAATTCTCGGAGTTTCTTCAGAATTAGGCGTAGGTGCTTCTTGTGTTTCCCTTCATCCTTGGAGTATATTAGGATGTCATCAATGAAAACCACTACGAATCGGTCCAGAAACTCCATCAAGATCTTGTTCATCATGTTCATGAAATGGGCTGGGGCATTGGTCAGCCCAAATGACATTACCAGGTACTCATACAGACCAATATCTAGTGGTGAAGACGGTCTTGGGTATGTCAACTTCCCTAACTCGGACTTGGTGATATCCCGACCGAAGGTTGATTTTCGAGAAGCACTTGGCACCTCTTAGCTGATCAAAAAGATCGTCAATCCGGGGAAGGGGATACTTGTTCTCGATGGTAACGGCATTCAGGACTCGCTAATCTACCAACACTGGGTTGTTGAGTAACGCGAACGTACCCATCAGCACACTCGGTGCTTCCTCGGTTTCCTCGACAGTGACGTGGTTGAGTCTCCTGTGGCCAGCATTGGTAACTGACCCAGCGTTCGAACCTTGACCAATTGCTCTTCCAGGCGGTGCTGGTCCTCTAGCCGGGGTGTTCACCTTGTTGAAGGACGCCGGAGCCCTTCTCTTCTCAGGGCAGGCTGTAGCCAAGTGCCCCGGCTTGTGACATAGGAAGCAGTCTCTGAAAGGGATATGCCCTAGATCAATCATAGTGATGATATTACCACACCTTTGTTCATGCACATATGATAACGTTGTTTATCGTTTCCCTGAATAAAGGTCATAACTTTGTCCATTGGGTACGACTTGATTGTGAAACACAAGGTTATATGATATTATTCTAAACGGGTCCCTGGTCCATATCATTACGAGGAGCGGTGATGATTTGATCAGCATACGTATTGGTTGATGATAATGTTTCACATACCATTGATATAGAGATATCAAACCAATAGTATGGACGCATGTCAGAGAACACGAGCAGTCGGACAGACGCACTCCGAGACGCTGTGAGTTGTTATCTCTTATAGCGCCATCAGTGTATAGTCTCGAGTGGTATACCTATATGGTCCTTAGACCTAAGATTGTCACGGATGCCCAGCATGTTGACTCGTATACTTTGGTATCATCAAACGCTACACCGTAACACATAAATCTCCGTAAGCACTTTCTTTATTAAATTAACAAACCCCTGTGTTGAATCTAGAACAGCTCACTTGAATCTGCAAATTTCCATTGCTAGTTATGTGTTGGTGTTTAATAATAACAAACCCCTATGATTATGTTTTAGGTAGAAATGCTAATTAAAATATTCTAGATTTGTTAAGGCATTTATCTAACCAATATATCTTCTACAGGACATATGGGGTCAAAATCATTAATTAATAAAACCAATAAATACCTTAGAATTAATTTAACCCCTTCTTATATGGGAACAACTACAATTACAATTAACAGTGAAATTTCCGCATTACAGTGGCTACTTCTTATATTTTTACAAAATCAGGTATGGCCTCTAATATTTATCTAGATTTTTCTATAATTTTTGGAACTCTTTAGCTATTTTTAATAATCCAGAAGCTATTTTGGCATTTATCTAAATAATAAAATCGCTGGAATACTATTAAATTCTCGTGGGCCGAACCAATCCCACGAACGGCCCAGTGGCGGAAAGCGGCCCACAGCCCAATGTGCGTGCGTGCCCGCGCGGTCAAGGAGAAAAAGTCGAAAGCGTACTTTCGCGAGGTGGCTTCGCTCACAGTTTGCATCGTCGCAACAAGCGCGTCCACTTATCCTGCCAGGTGGGACCAGGGCCCACGTGTCAGCGACTGGAGACACTGCTAGATCTCAGCGCGCATGGGGGTGATCCGACAGGTGGGACCCGCAGGTCAGCGGCACAACGGCCCTATTAGTGCACGAATCTTGGCGCGCATCGGACGGTGCTCCTTCATCGTCTGCCTCGGTGCCTCTACATGGCCCGGCGGCGACGGCTTGAACCTCGGCGGCGCTACAGGCCATTTCCATGCAAGGGCGTGTGTGCCCTAGCACCTACGGCTTCTTATGACCCCACGGACGCCCTCGTCGAGGCCCGGGGTGGCCGGACGCGGCGGCAGAGGCAGAGCTGAAGGCTCGCCGATGGCGCAAACGTTCCCTACAAACCAACAGGCTAATTGCTTGGACGTAGAGCAAGAGAAACAGTTGAGGGTGCTTACGGAGCTCGAAGGCAAGCACGCAGAAGGACGGAGGCGGCTGGCAACGGTGAGCTCATCGACTGCCGAGATAGGGGCAGCGGCGACCCTGCAAATCCGAGCGCCACCGCTGAAATTGACCGCGGTGAAATGGTTAGGGTATTGCCTAGAAGTTCAGGGCGGAAAGAATTGAACTGTGGCTCACGGGATCGCTGTAATCGCTTCGGCGCCGGCGAGGTTGGAATTTGGGGAAAAGGTAGAAAGCTAGGGCCGGCGGGTAGAGAGGGCTTTATATGCGCCGGATGGTGATGAGGGCCCAAGGGCGCTCTCGGTGACGCAGTGGAGAGGGCGGAGCGGCGACGGGACGGGCACGGAGCTCGGCGCGGCGCGGCGAGGTGATGCGCGCGGCGCGCGCATGATGACGGGCAAGGCGGGCAGACATGCGGCTGAAGGGACGGCCGAGCGGTGGCGGCCCACGAGGCAGAGAGAGTGAGAGAGAGAAAGAGAGAGTGCCTGCTGTGGGGCCCACATGTCGGATTTGAATTCAAAGTCAAGCGAATTTTTAAAAATTCAAGCAATTTGGCAAAAATCCCCAATTTGGGATGTTTCAGTCCTCTAGATAAAATGGTCCCTGCTAGTAATCATAGTAGACAAGAAGAACATGAGGTCCACCAATCAATATTCATTTGAAGGGGGGAACCAAGAGAATCCGGAGAAGCAAGGAAATTAACATGGGTGGCAAGCAAAATAATAATTATAGAGGCTGGGAAAGAGCACCATGTTTATGCAAGATTTGTAGGCAAATGGTTTTCCACGATGCGCGCAATGTCCTAACAAATAATGAATAGGTAACACCAAATCTGGTTTTATTTTAAATTGTTGTCGAAATCTGACTTTTTTACAAGACGGTGCTACTGCTACTATTCTTGGATGATGAAGAAGAAAAATAAATGGAGTGCAGAGTAATATGGAGATTTTGTGATCTGTTGCACATGAAATGTAATTTGGATGTGACAGCCAAGTGGAAATGTAATTTTGTGATCTGTAGCATATGAAATGTAATTTTGTGATCTTTTCTCACTGTGTTGTAATTGAGATATAACATTGCATCATCTCAAATGAGTCAAAATCTCTCATGATAATGTCGACCATATATGTACTTTAATTTGGCATATGCAAAAAAAATTTGTATGATCTGGTTGTGTTGACTACACTAATCCTTCTTAATTTTACGGAGCAAAAAACAGATAATACTGCACTGAACTGACCTGGAGTTATCTTGATCTTTAGTGTAGTGTTTCAGAAAGAACTGCACTAACTTGGATGTTTTTAGTGTAGTGTTTCATAAATTACTACACTGACCTGGGGCTCTGAAATGCACAACTTTTAGAAAGTCTAAATTGGATCAATTGCAGTGCATTACTTCTGAAAAATTATAACCATCATATGGTGCTTGCACTCATTTCAAACTTAAAAGTAGTATTGAAGGTCAATTCCAGGGTGGTTGTATCCATGCTCAAAGTAATCCATTTGGAGGTGAAATATGGAGACATATCAGATAGCATTCAAAAATATGAAGACTCATTTCATTTATTAGCACAGTATGTAGAAATGTGCAGCCCCCCATGTACTTAATTCAAGAAATTAAAATCATGTAAGCAAACACCAAATATCCCATTACAAATAATAGCTCCCATTTACAATGTTGAGCTCGTACAAAAGTTACAGACAAACATATAAAAAATCTCATTGCTACCTCAGTTGAATTTGAGTATTTGACATTGCTTCCTCTCACAGTGTGACATAGCCTGCATTGATGAAGCATCCAAGGCCTTCCAAAAAATCTCTCACAACACATGTTTGTAGATTGCTCTATAACAATTGCAAAAGAACCAATAAGTCCAGAGTTTATCACACATGAGTATCCAACAACGTTAGTCGACAAGAGATAGGACACTTGTTCTAGGGTTTGTACCTGAGCAAGAACCGGCAACAATTGGCAGAGACTCGGGGCAAAGTTGTATACCAACGGTGGAGGGGAATTAGGCAGGGAGAGAAAGGAGGCACAGACCCACGGCGAAGTCAGGGACCGGCGGTGAAGGCGGAGACCGGCGCAGCGATTGGCAACTGGCGGCTGGGAACTAGGAAGGAAACATAGTTTGTGCGAATTGGGTGGATTACACAAGCAAGGAGTCAAGGGCTGTTTTGCAATTTCCAATCTTTTCCAGAGCTGCGGCGGGCTGCTCTCTGTAAAATGGCCATGCTTCTTTGGTGCGCCCATCGGATGGGACTCCAACGCCGAGGTTGGTCGTGCGCATGTGCATGCTATGTACACAGGAGCCGTTGCCGTCATGGTATGAAAGAATCATGGTACGACAAACAAGTATAACAAGGTGGGGGCATGATTACATCAAGATTAGCAAAGTAGACAATTTCAAAACATATTGAGCATGCATTTTTATATTTTAATCAAGATAATTTAGTAAACTAGGTAGAAGAATGAGGTACAGTGTTAACTCGCCTTGGTGATCAGTTGGCAACACTTGGGTAGCCTCCGGATAATACTCCTCCTCATTCAGCTCATCTATCGAATTTAAATAAGCAGGTTTATTGAATTTAAATAAGTAGGAGAAATATACGCGTAAGAGTAAAATATATGCATAACGCAGGCTTGGGTATCGTTCCTAGTCGAACGGATGTTCTAGTTAATTTTTTTTAAAAAGGCTATATTGTATATTTACTAAAATACCCTAAGTTGTATTTTAAATTAAACTAATAAATAAGACCATAAAATAACTACTTTTATTTACCAAGAGAAAACTCCATAGGCCGGTAAAAAATTATATTTCTCCTAAGATGTAGACTAAACCTATTATTTCTCCTAGGATGTAGACTAAATAGGATTTGTTTTGAGCCGATTTGCTATTTTAATTACAAAAAAGCTAAAGTAGTGATATTAATAATTTTTACAGGATAGTTGATTAGTGACACATGCAAAATTATATTTTTACAAGGTTCTCAACATCATGTAGTATTGTATATAATTTTACCATGATTTTTGGATGTCTTTAGCTCTTTTTAATAAATCAAAATCATTTCTTAGCTCTTGTAAATAACCTAATTCCAAATAGTGACGACATACCGACATCACTCACTTCTTCTTCAACCTCCATCGAGAGCACAATTAACAAGAAAAAAATGGAGATTACGGGAGCTACGGTTGACCGTTTTGAGCATTCTTTGGCTCCGCGGATTACTCTAGACTACTCTGCGCATCTAATGGTGCCAGTGGTACGGTTGGCGGTGGCCGGACGTCATCAATGGGTGTTAACGATGGTACATATGTTCCCAGTAACACGGTAGAGATTGGGGGCTCATCGCGAGGCCAAACCATAGAAGTAGAGGAGAGGGTTGGAGGACATAATAGGGTTGTCTTAGCTGAGGAGATTGATGTGGCGGTCATGGAAGATGTTGAGGTCGACGTGACGGGAGAAGGTGAGGATGATGCAGGGAGTGCGGTCGCGTCCTCCCGTGGTACCGTTACAGCGTACACACCAATCTTCAACGATTCCTCAACAGACTTTGTAACATACAACTCCCAGGAACTTCGGTTATGAAGCTCCCACAGGTTGCACACTACATGCAAAGTGTTCGGGACGTAACGGAGCCGAACCGCCTGTAGGCACACTTTGAAGTTTCGTCGATCTATACCAAGTGTTCTGGCTACCACCCCTATTAAGTCTTTATGTACTATCGGAAGATCTATTGCGGCTTGTGTGTGCATGCAACTCGGCATGCTAACAAAAGTACCATGCACTTCTGTTGGAGCATCCCCATAGAAAATATGCAGCGTTGTAGCCATAAAGATATGTCCATGTATCATTCAAAAAAATGGTCACTCATCCATATTTTCACAGAAACTGGCACATGTAGACACTTTCAACAATAATTGTTCTTTTTATTCCGCCGGTCTAGAATAACTCAACACATGCACATATATCATATTCCATAATTTCGCTATATTCAGTACAAGTTTAAATAACTCCGATAATTTTTAGGATTTTTTAATTCAATATATCTTTTTTTGTATTTATGCGCTAAACAATCCCCAAAAAGACTACAATAATTTTTATTCTTGAAATGTCGTAAGTACCGTTATTTACTAACTAACTGGCTCTATTAACTAAATAATTAAATAATTTAATTTATTAAGCATAACAAAATAATTAACTATCTTTTTTATTACACATACAACGTAACAACTATTTATGTTACGATTTAATATCACATGTGCAGCTTTCGCCTTAATAGTGTCTTACCTCTACTATAAATTATTATATACTTAGTCATTATTCTATATAGTTTCTATATGTTTGGTCATGACGACATTACCATTTCACTCATTTCTTACATAAAATTATAACTCTTGTTCTTTAATATGTATGCTAAAAGTTAATAAAATGTTTCACGTTAATTAATCAATACTTGCTTCTACTACATTTTCAAAGTCTAGTCGCGATGGTTTATTAAAATGCATACCTTCTAATAATAACATTGTGCATGAAATAATACATTGTCACCGGACGACTATTTTTTACATGGGCATGCATGCAACATAGCAAACTAAATAACTAGCTGACATTTTGAACATAAAGCATAACAAACTTTATATATTGCGAGTTAATATCACATGTAGATTTGGCCTTAATAATTTCTTACCACTATTACAAACTATTTTATAATTACTCATTAATCTATGCAGATTCTACATGTCTGGTCATGATGAGATTACCATTTAACTTAGCTCGTACCTAAAATTGGTTACCATTTAACTTAGCTCGTATCTAAAATTCTAAACATTGTCAGTGGGCAATTATTGTCGTACATGCTCATGCATGCAACATAATAAACTAATTAACTAACCAACTTCTATTCTTACGCATGCAAGTGCAACAACAACCTTAATTATTTAGTTAACTTACTCCTTATATGACATGTAGATTCCAAATAAAATGCTTAGCTTGCTAAAACTCCTTCAATAAACTATTGAGACCCATGTGGAGGGCACCTCGGTTTGATGATGAATATATGTGATAAGATGGAATTTGAAGTGTTTTGAAGAATGTTAAATGATGCATTTGTGGAAATTGCCGTAGAATTGGAACCGAACTATTGTGCTGAGCTTGGGCTATGCAATAGTTTTGATCGGACGTGGTCTGGTGGAATTTGTTAAGCTGACACGTGGTGTGTTAGGGCTTCCTAATTGTGATGTCACAAAGGGATTATGATGTTGGAAATTTTGTGACGAACTAACCTTGCAGGTGAGGTAAGGTGTGTTGGTTTCGTGTGTGTTCACCTCAGTGATGCAGGTATCGGCGGGTACGTGGCTAACGCTTCGCGGGGACAGCTGGAGGCTGATGCGTCCGGAGGCGTGCAGGCGATCGGGTTCGATAACCTGGCGGTCACATGAGATGGTGTACTCGAGAAGGTTAGCCATGGCAAGGAGTCCAAGGCAGCTGGAGGCCGCGACGTCGGTAACCTGGTGGCGAAGCTGGTTCTGACCAGTGGGCCCAGGCATGGGCTGGCAACCGAGGAAGCTGCGATGGTATTTCCCGAAGGAATATGTGGAGTATATTCCCTCTCAGAAATGTGTCTTGTAGTGTTTGTGTTGTACACCACTCATCCTCAAAAGAAGGGTGGAGATGGGCTCTAGGGTGTAGGGCATCTCACCCTTGGGCTATAAATAGAGGGGGAGGGGAGCATCTCCTCCTCATCCCCTTAGAGCTGAAAATTTTAGAATACGAGAGGGTGAGTGGGGTGTGTTTGGGTGGCACTTAGTGTGCTTGTGACTGCATGCAGTGTGGTTTCTAATCCCTCAACTTCTATGCAATGAAATCTCTCATCTTCATGATCATCTTGTGTTGATTTAATACAAGCTCTTCTTTCTTTTGTTTCCCCATTTGGAGCTCTTATTTGGAGGTGAGCCTTGGTGATTTCTTACTAGTTCTTTATGGTCTATGATGCCTTGATGTTGTTAATATGATTTACCACACTCTTTGCAACCATATGAGAGGCAAGAGATCATGTTCTTGACTTGTTGAAAATCTATCCAGAAACTTTCATCCGCGCAGCAGTCAGTGAAAGATTTTTAGAAAAATCTAGAAAACTCATTTTGGGATGATTCCAGTTGGAAAAGATGCGTGACTCATATACCCATATGTGGTAAAAATTTGAAGTCCACTAGTTTCTCCATTTGGGAGTTATGAAGTGAAAATCCGAGCCCCAAACTTTCTACTCGAAGTTCTTGTAATCTGGTGGTGTTTGATTTTTCATGATTTTTTGTAAGGAGTTTTATGGAGATTTTTGGTGGAGTTCTTCAAGACAGATTGGCACATAGGGAGAAAAAGTCCCATATTTTTTAGAGCACTTTAACGCCACGAACCTCCTGCTCCATGAAAGGATAAGTTCTGAAAGAATCTATTTTTACTTTTTGAAAGTTCCTTTGGGGTTTTGTCATGATCTCTTTTCAAAGGAAAGATTTGAATTTGTTCCTCTTGTTTGGACACTTGACAACCAGGATTGTGGCTCTAAAATCCCCATATATTCATATGGATACCATCCATATAAGTCATGGGCACACATAATTGTTATGTTGTCCATCGCGGTTTGATCTCCGACACGAAGCAGTTTTTGCGGAATGCTTAGAGGGGCTGCATGTGCAAAAAGAAAGCGTCAAAATTGATTGGCATCTATTCACCCCCCTCTAGCCGTCTAGCTCGGGTCTTCAACTGCTATCAGAGCATTTGGTTTGGCTCTTCTTTGCAAATCTTGACCGATTTTTAAAGCCGATCCTTATTGCTATTTGAGTTATGGCGGACAAGCATTCCACCAAACCCCCCCGTGTTCTCTGGAGCCGATTTTTCCTATTGGAAGGCTAGGATGAAGACATATATGATGGCTCTGGGCTACAATATTTGGCTTAAGATCAAGAACCCATATGAGTTTCACAAGGAGGTGACGGCCGCGAATCAAGCCGATGTGGAGCTTAATGCAAAAGGTCAAATTTTCTGATTCAAAACCTTAACCGAGGGGAGTACGAGCGTGTGTCGGACATCACCACAGCCCACAAAATCTGGATGACCCTCCAAGCTTACCATGAGGGGAAGGCTCAGGTTAAGGTGGTGACACAAGACCAACACAAAAGAGAGTACAATCGATTTACTCATAAGCCGGGTGAAACACTTGACTCATGTTTCTCCCGCTTCACCAAGATTCTTGCCGATCTCCATTCGGTTGAAGTGAAATATACCGATTCAGAGATCGCTAGGCACTTTCTCTCTGCTTTGGATCTTAAGGTCTGGGATGTGAAGGTGATTGCAAACTGACAGGCAGCCGATCTCTCGACCCTGACCTTGGAAGCGCTCTATGCTAGTCTCAAGACACACGAACTTGAGCATCTCCTCCTCATCCACTGCCTTGATAGCTGACCCCTCTGGTCGTGGTTCTTCTGATGTTGCCGGTTTCTCCTTCTTTGCTCTTTGTGAGATGTCCAATGATCATATGGATAAGATTCCTGAGGAGCAGCTTGCCTTGTTGGCCAGTAAGTTCTCAAATGCTTACAGGCGAATGGCCGATCGGAGGAGAGGCATCATGAGGTGCTTTGGTTGTGGTGGTCTCAACCACATGAAGTGTGATTGTCCAAAGTCCGGAGAAGAGGAGCGGAACGACTACGTCGCGCCTGCACAGAACGCTTACATCAACAACAACCGCAACATCAAGGCCCGTGGTGGAGGTGATAAGAAGAAGCCACCTAAGCATCTGATGAAGGGACACCACATAATGGAGAAGGTGTTGGCCGCTCTGAAAGAAGCCGTCATCTTCGACAAGGAGGATGGACACTAGGATGATGGAGAGGATGAGCTGCCGGAGAACGACGACGTCGACTACACTGGCATGTGCTTCGTGGCACACAGCGACAGCGGCGGCAGCGATTTAGACATCCACCACACCGACGACGATGAGGTAACTGATAAACAAGGTCCCTCCTATTTTGAACTCTTGGAAGCATTAGTTAAAATTCATGACAAGTACACTAGGGTATTGGCCAAAAAAAATACCCTTGAAGTTCAACTAAAAAATGTTAAACCTGCTTGTTGCTCTGATTGTGGGAAGCTCACTCTAGAACTGGATGAACTGAAAATGCATTTTAAGAATGTCACTATCCAACTAGAGAATGAAAAATATAGGATTGTTCCCTATCCTGTTGACTCTGATGGGTGGTTAGAGTTTGATAGTGTCATGACTAATTTCAATGAATTAAGGACAACACATGATAGGGTGTTTGATTTGAATGAACAACTTAGGGAAGTTAATGTTAAACTTGTAGCAGAACTAGATGATACTAGAAAGAATTTATTCCTTGTCACTTCTGATCTAGAGTCTTTCTGCTCAATGAACCCTGGCATGTTTTGTCCTGATCCCTCTGCACACTCATCTAAGGACCCAGTCTGTCCAGTTGCGGGCTGTAGCGATCATGCTCTACCTAAGGATCCAGTCAGCTCAGATGAGTTGTAGCTTCCACTCACTTGGTTCTACATGTCGTGATTGCACACTGTTGAAGCTTGAGAATTTGAACTTGCAAGCTAAAATTTTTGAGCTTAATGATACTGTTCTTGATGCCTCTGTGTGTGATCGATGTCTTGAACTTGATGGGGAGATGGGCAGAATCTACTAGGACATTTGTGATAGGTTGACCCAAGCCCAAAATGCTGAGTGTCTTCCTATCAGGCTCTTAAGAGGAAAGTTAAGATCCTAAGTGAGAAGTGTAGCAAAGCTTTAGGAAAGGGTACAATTGATAGCCAGAACTCTTCGGACTCTTCTTCTTTTTGCGGGTTTTGTCCCCAACTCTATCAGGAGTGCGAGTACCTCATGAACACTCTTGAGAAGTTTGTTGGGGGCAAACGGAAGCTGAACTTGATACTTGACAAAAACAAGATATCAAGGGGTAGAGGTCTAGGTTACAATTGGCTAGAGCACATCATGAGACACCCACCTAGAGTGCTTGGAAGGGATGAGAACGGGCAGACAGTTGTTCTTAAAAACAGGGTTGCTGAGACTACTGTTTTCAGGTCCATAGGGATCGCTAGGGAAAGTCCTACCACACAGTCTGTTCAGTCTCAGAAGAAAGCTCCACAGAGTCCACCTACGAAGAGCGTTCCTCTTACCACTCCTGCCCCTGGAAATGGCAGAGGAGTAGTTTGCACCTTCTGCGATATGATAGGACACACTGAGCATAACTGCTTCCAACGTGCGAAGGAAGCACATGAGGAGCATAGAAAACATGGTAAAATTTAAGGACTTCCTAAGAAACCTGCACCTAGGTTCGTTCCTCCTCAGGCTAGACCGGTGGTTAGACGGCCAAGACTTGGAGCACAGCCTTCTGTTGTTCATCCTATTGTCGGTCTGGAGCGTGAGCAGTGTCGTCCTCAGGACGTACCTCCTGTAGGTTACAGAGGTGAGCGTCCGCAACGTGAGGTGCCAACTCCATGGTGGAGGAATGGCAAGAAGGGTAGAAAGCGCGGACAGGATGCACCTGATTCAGCTCAACGGCAAGTTGCTCCTAATCTAGCGTCAGGACGTTTCCCTGCTAGAAGGAATGACCTAGTCTGAGTAGAGTCTGTTCGGTATGGTCGTGTGACTCAGTTTTGGGTGCCAAAAGATGCACTGGTATTTTCCAATGCTGAGCCACGTTTTTTCACTCGTTGACTCAGGCACGTCGGGCTGGGAAGGGGGACATGTGGATCATCGATTCCGGGTGTTGTCTCCATATGACCGGAAACTCTCAGTGGTTCTCCTCCTTAGTCCGTGAGCCCCAGGGTGGGAAAATCACCTTTGGGGATGCTTATCAGGTCGTGTGCTCGCTCGAGGCTCTATTCAGGTTAGTGACTAGGTTGTACTTAAGAATGTGGCCCTTGTCAGCATGCTTCGCTATAATTTGTTTTCGGTTTCTCAGCTGCCTGATGAGAGTTTTGAGGTTCGTTTTAAGCAGAATGAAAGTTGCATTCTTGATTCTTCAGGGAGTTTTGTTTGCGGGATTCACAGATCTGGGAGAGTTTTTCGTGTTGATTTCGATCTACAGTTGGCTCTTCTCATTGCTTGATTGCTTCAGAGTCCCGTTACACCTCCTTCTGGCATAGGAGACTGGGTCACATTGGTTTTGAATACTTGACCAGAGTTAGCAGTCAGGATCTGTTTCGTGGTTTGCCCAAACTCAAAATTGTTAATGACATAGTTTGTTCTCCTTGCCGGCATGGAAAGATGGTTGCCGCTGCTCACCCACCAGTCACCCTACTGATGACTGATGCACCTGCATAATTGCTTCACATGGACACTGTTGGTCCCTCCCGTATGCAGTCTGTGGGTGGCAAGTGGTATGTGCTCGTTGTTTTCGATGACTATTCTCGATACTCTTGGGTCTATTTTATGGTGAACAAGAACGAAACATTTGGCCATTTTCGTTCCTTCATTCTTAAGCTTTGTGTTGAGTTCCCAAGAGCGCTTCGCGCAATCCGTTCAGACAATGGCACTAAGTTTAAGAATGCACAATTTAAAAACTTATGTTCTGATTCTGGTGTTGAGCATCAATTCTCTTCTTCGCACGTGACACAGCAAAATGGCGTTGTGGAGAGGAAGTATCGCACTTTGGTAAAGATGGCTAGGGCTTGGTAAAGATGGCTAGGGCTATGCTTGACGAATACTCTACTCCTAGGTATTTCTGTGCTGAGGCTGTTTCTACAGCTTGCTATGTTTCAAACAGTATGTTTCTGAGGTCCAAGTTGCATCGCACATCCTATAAACTTCGATATGGGCGTAAGCCAAGTGTTTCATATTTCAGGGTGTTTGGATGCAAGTGATTTATTCTGAAGTCTAAAAATTTAGACAAATTTGAATCTCGATCTTCGGATAGCATTTTTCTTGGGTATACAACTTCTATGGTGAATTATCGTGTCTGGGATAGTGGGAGGTGGAGAGTTGTTGAGACTTACGAGGTGATCTTTGATGAGGCTATGCCGGGGGCAAGGCCAGATATCTCAGGTTCAGACTTGTCTTTTGAGCCAATCTTTGTTGAGGAGGTCATTGAAGATGACGGTTCTTCAGAACCCGATCATGACTAAGCTCCACCGGTGGCGCCTTCAGTTTCTAGTGCTGTTCCTCAATCTCATCTCTTACCTTCTGATACTACTCAGCTCTCACCTTGTGCTTCTAGGATCTCACCTATAGAATCTTATTCGTCCGGTGGCTCTGATTCTACCTCTCCTGCTCCCGAGGTAGAGGCCATTTCTAGGGCTCCTCGTCACATCTAGAAAGACCACCCCCTGCACAGATGATCGGTGGTTTGAGCGAGAGGATGCTAACCCGATCAAAATCTAGGCTTTCTCACCTTTGTTTATCTGCTGCTTTTGTTGCTTCCTTTGAACCGAAGGACGTCACTCATGCACTTTCTAATCCTGATTGGGTGAATGCGATGCACGAAGAGTTAGAGGACTTTGGGAGGAACAAAGTGTGGCATCTTTTTGAACGCCCTAAAGGACATAATGTAATAGGTATTAAATGGGTGTTCAAGAACAAGCAAAGTGAGGATGGGGTAGTGGTTAGAAACAAGGCTAGATTGGTTGCTCAAGGTTACACTCAGATCGATGGGATAGACTTTGATGAGACATACGCTCCTGTGGCTAGACATGATTCCATCAGGATCTTAGCGGCATTTATGGCATCCAATGGGTTCAAGCTGTATCAAATGGATGTCCGTAGTGCTTTCCTGAATGGCTATATTAAGGAGGAAGTGTATGTGAAGCAACCTCCTGGGTTTGAGAATTCAAGATATCCTAATCATGTATATAAGCTTGATAAGGCTCTATATGGGCTAAAGCAAGCACCCAGGGCCTGGTATGAGAGGCTTAAGACCTACCTGGTGAGAAATGGGTTCCTAATGGGTAAGGTAGACCAATCTCTTAGTTACCTAAAATAACTAACCGACTAGACTTATCGTGCAAGGCACGGACTAGATACAAACTGACTCAATATATTATTACTATAATATCTGATGTATAGTCTTCCCTGGCTTCTTCGGTCTCCACGTGAACATATATATATGGAATTACTTGTTTTCACGTAAACTGCCAGAATCAGCCGATCATGTGTCTTCCAAATATAATATTTCATGTACGTACATAGCCGATCACCTCATATGGCTTCCATGACGCTGCCTAACCAATAATCGACATATAGAAACCGACTGTATCACGTCTCTGCTTGATCACGTCCTCTCGTTTCCATGTATGCCCGTACTTAGCCGATCGTATGGCCAAGTATGATTGAGTACATACTTCATACATACGTACGGCCTCTTAATTTGATCTCCACGTAATAACCAAACCAGCTAGTGGCCAGCTAGCTTAATTACGTACATGGCTTAAGCACATATATGCATATATTCAATCGGCTATTTAATCCTTCTGTGTATATGTGTGCATAAAAGCCGATCCGAATATTAGCTGATCAACCAATAATGATACCCGAAAACATGCTTATTCAGCTCCTTTTTAGCCGGCCGATAATGCCATTTTTCACCCCTTTTTGGCCACCAAAATAACGTATTTTTAGCCAAATTTGGGTGTCAACAGTGTGCTTGAGGTTCGGGTCCATAAGATTGCCACCATCTTTGTGGCACAAACGGGCGTGTTGAAGAATGAACACTATCCATGTGTTGCTGCACTAGACTGCACTACTGGCTTTATGTAGGCACGTTCGCACTGAGGGGTCACGTCGTGCAGACGGTAGGGCACTTTGGTAGTGATGGGTCATATCGCGCAGAGACTAGGGAACTTTGGCGGTGAGAGGTCACGTCGAGCAGAGGGTACGGCACTTTGGCAGTGATGAGTCACATCGCGCAGAGAGTAGGACACTTTGGCAGTGAGGGGTCAAGTCGCGCAGAGGGTAGGGAACTTTGGCAGACGTGTTACTGGCCGCATCCCACATGGGCATGTCGTGCACAGACGTGTTAATGGAAAGTGGAAAGTAAGTAGTAAATGCAATGTCCATAATTTTCGTAGTGGTAAATGCAATGGCATTTTTCGTAGTGGTAAATGCAATGGCCATGGATTTTACATGTTTATTAATGTACATACAAAAGTACAAGGATAGAGCAATACAAATTGTTAACAGAGACAGCTTATAACATTTTATTGCGGTCCCCTTCTTCTTGTGAAGTCTTCGGGTGTGAAATGGAAAGGAGGTCGTGTTTGACGGATCCCCGCAACTTGTGACGGGCCAAACCGTGTCGGCTGATGCAGCATATGTTGGTCGGCCACTTGCGACGTGGTGCCAAATTGGTACGATTGTCCACCATATACATTCCAATTTGCAAATGCATCCTCCTGTGGTGGCGGAGCTGGTGTCTGCATGTACCAACTCGACGCGCCTGGTTGGTCTGGTCGCGGGATGGGTGGGTGGGGTGTACTAGTCGTATGTAACAATTCAGTAAATCCTACGCCGGACCCAAATAGTTTTTGCCATGCGTTGTTCACATCGTCCTAATCGGCCATGGTTTGCGCGGGTGCATCGCCCCCATACCCGGAAGATTGCTACGTGTTATACATGTCTTCTTTCCTCTCGACCGATTGAGTTGGTTCACGATTGATATCTAGCCCGTGGGGTAACTCGTAAACCGGTGGGGATACAAACGGTATAAAATGTGAATGTTGATGGCTACCTATATTATATGCCGATGTCGAAGCTCGTGCCGGATCGGGAGGGTCGGTAAACGGAACATGTCAAGGATGCCTCTTCGTGGACATTGTCCTCATGGGTGGGGCCGAATGCTGCAGGACGGTCTCGTGCGTCTCGACAGACTCGGACATGTCTCCGTACCTTCTATGTTTGTTACATCGGTGGCCTCCGACTGCCCGTGTGGCAGATCGCACACGGTCGCCCGTCCTTCGAAACAAACTACGACGGGGAATCCCACTGTGCGATCCCCTAGGCTGCTCCGTTTGGGTCATGAGGACGTCCACCTCGTCCTGCATGTACGCGGTCTCCTGTGTCTGTATTGAAACACATAAAACCGTTAGGTATGTAAGATATGAAGTTCAAACATATGATCAGCTATGTGCACAGTCACATGTACTAGCCGGTGCACTCGTTCAGTTACAGTTGCTGCGTAGGGTTGTTCATGCTGCTCGACTAGTCGATTTAAGAGATGACACCTTATTCTTACCCTGTACCAATTGTAGTAGGCGCTATAGTCTCGTGGATTGTAAGGTCCAACATGAACCACCACATCTACGGTGGCTGTCTCCATCCATCGTGTAATGTGTGATGCATGCTGCACGGTCCAGTTAGGGTTGTGTCCCTGGCCGGTCCTTCTGAAATAACAAATACTCAGCGTGGTTAGTATAAAATAAAAGAAAATGTAACGAGTGTAAATAAATGTGGTGGATAGAAAGCATACACATGCGAGCGACCGATGTCTCGCGGTGGAGGAACAGGGACTGATTGACGGTATCCAAATTGATGCATAACACGCTCCGGTATGTATACCTCGACAGCGTTCATGCCTTTGAATCCCCAAATATCATCATTAGTGCCTTTTGTTTTGCCCGCCAAGCAAGGAGGTATGGGATTACCATCCCTGTTCGGCTCTGCATCTCCGCAATTATGGTGTTTGGTGCTAGTTTGATGTCTGACTTGACTATGCTAAGGAGTGTCTGGACTATATACCTAGCATCCATGACCTTGTTCATGTTTACGACACCCTCCGTGTTACAAATGTGCTGTTCATACCGTGAGATAATAAAATATTGATCATGCTTCGGTCTATGGGCCCGTACACGGCACGAGCACCCCCCTTTTTTTTCACCCAACCACATAGACGTCTGGCCCAGACAGTAGCACTTTGTGCTCACGACGGGTGATGATGCCGAAATTGGAAATGAAGTGGTGCGCCTCCTGCTTACTCCCGAAACTTTGTTCGACTTGTATATCGTTATGCTGATATCCCAGCTAAAAATCTAGGAGAAATCAGCCATAACGCATTTCGCTGCTTGTGCTTGGCGAAAGTACGCGACCGCAGTCCCTCCATCATCCTCACCATCATCCTCACCTTCTCCCGTTACGTCGACTTCATCATCTTCCATGACCGCCACATCAATTTTCTCAGCTACGACAATCCTATTATGTCCTCCAACCCTCTCCTCTACTTCCATAGTTTGGCCTCGCGATGAGCCCCCAATCTCTACCGTGTTACTGGGAACATATGTACCTCGTCTACACCCATTGATGATATTTCGCTTGTCTTCCTCCTCCCGTGGTGCCATTACAGCGTACACACCAATCTTGAACGATTCCTCAACAGACTTTGTAACATACAAGTCCCAGGAACTTCAATTCCGAAGCTCCCACAGGTTGCACACTACATGAGAAGTGTTCGGGACGTAACGGGGCCGAACCGCCTGTAGACGCACTTTGAAGTTTCGCCGATCTATACCAAGTGTTCTGGCTACCACCCCTATTAAATCTTTAGATACTATAGGAAGATCTATTACGGCTTGTGTGCATGCAACTCTGCATGCTAACAAAAAGCACCCTGCACTTCTGTTGGAGCATCCCCATAGAAAATATGCAGCGCTGTAGCCATAAAAATCTGTCCATGTATCATTCAAAAAAATTGTCACTCATTCATATTTTCACAGAAACTGGCACATGTAGGCACTTTCAACAAAAATTGTTCTTTTTATTCCACCGGTCTAGAATAAATCAACACATGCACATATATCATATATCATATTCCATAATTTCGCTAAATTCAATACAAGTTTAAATAACTCCGATAATTTTTAGGATTTTTTAATTCAATAATAACTTTTTTTTGTATTTATGTGCTAAACAATCCCCTAAAAGACTACAATAATGCTTATTCCTGAAATGTCATAAGTACCGTTATTTACTAACTAACTGGCTCTATTAACTAAATAATTAAATAACTTAATTTATTAAGCATAACAAAATATTTAACTAACTTTTTTATTACGCATGCAACGCAAAAACTATTTATGTTACTATTTAATATCACATGTGCAGCTTTCGCCTTAATAGTGTCTTACCTCTACTATAAATTATTATATACTTAGTCATTATTCTATACAGATTAGTTCTATATGTTTGTTCATGACGACATTAGCATTTCACTTATTTCTTACATAAAATTATAACTCTTGTTCTTTAATATGTATGCTACGAGTTAATAAAATGTTTCACGTTAATTAATCAATAGGAAAAAGTGCCATTTTGGTCCCTCAACTTTCACGTTTGAGCCAAATTCGTCCCTGAAGTCCAAAACCAGTTTTCGCATGTCCCCCATCTTTCAAAACAGTGCCGATTTGGTCCCTTGACCAGTCAAACCCGGATTGGAGGGCGGTTTTGGCTGATGTGGCGTTTTTAGCTGATGTGGCGCTCATGTGGCACACCACGTGGCTTTTTTTCGGGCCGACGGCACCGTTCTTGGTAATTCACTATTTTCGAGGTTTTATTTTGCTCGGATGAATTTGGGTTGAACACGAAAGTTGTAGATAATTTCGAGATGCCTCTTTTTCATGTAGAAAATTTTTTCATTTGAGCTATTTATGAATTTATACAAAATAGTTTTGTCGCTACCTGCTTCCGGGCTGACGGCACCATCCTCGGTAATTCACTATTTTTGAGGTCTTATGTTCCTCGGATGAATTTGGGTTGAACACGAAAGTTGTAGATAATTCGAGACGCATCTTTTTAATGGAGAAAAGTTTTTCATTTGAGCAATTTATGAATTTATAAAAAATATTTTTGTCGCTGCCGGCTTCCGGGCCGACGGCACCGTCCTCGGTAATTCTCCATTTTCGAGGTTTTATGTTGCTCGGATTAATTTGGGTTGAACACGAAAGTTGTAGATCATTTTAAGGCGCATCGTTTTTGTATAAACAACTTTTCCATTTGAGCAACGTATGAATTTATACAAAATTATTTAGTCTGCTGTTCTGTTACTCGTGAAAAAAAGCCACATGGTGTGCCACATGAGCGCCACATCAGCTAAAAACGCCACATCAGCGCCACATAAGCCAAAACCGCCCTCCAATCCGGGTTTGACCGGTCAAGGGACCAAATCGGCACTGTTTTGAAAGATAGGGGACGTGCGAAAACTGGTTTTGGACTTTAGGGACGAATTTGACTCAAACGTGAAAGTTGAGGGACCAAAATGGCACTTTTTTCTAATCAATACTTGTTTCTACTACATTTTGTAAGTCTAGTCGCGATGGTTTATTAAAATGCATACCTTCTAATAATAACATTGTGCATGAAATAATACATTGTCACTGGACAACTATGTTTTACATGCGCATGCATGCAACATAGCAAACTAAATAACTAGCTGACTATTTAAACATAAAGCATAACAAACTTTTTATGTTACGAGTTAATATCACATGCAGATTTGGCCTTAATAGTTTCTTACCACTATTACAAACTATTTTATAATTACTCATTAATTTATGAAGATTCTACATGTCTGGTCACGATGAGATTACCATTTAACTTAGCTCGTATCTAAATTTCTAAACATTGTCAGTGGACAATTATTGTCGTACATGCTCATGCATGCAACATAATAAACTATTAACTAACCAACTTCTAGCTGTTCTTACGCATGCGAGTGCAACAACAATAATCTTTATTATTCAGTTAACTTACTCCTTATATGAATTGTAGATTCCGAATAAAGTGCTTAGCTTGCTAAAACTCCTTCAATGAAAACTACTTCAAACGCATGAAATTAAGAGGAAAAACAAAAACAGCAGAGTACCTCAACGAGCATAGTGAGACAGCAAAACCAACAGAGGCCTTAGTGAGCACCCGAGGCAGTGAGAATGGAGTGCAGCGGACTGAGTACGACCCTTCCTTTTATAGCTGAAGTCATGGATTAAATTATCGTAAACATGTCATTTATTACTCACTAATTAAATACGGTCCGAACACTCCTGTCAGACAGGAAAACACAGATCGTGGCAGACAGCGAATGACCGGCTACCAGCAGCCAGCCCGTGAATGATTTTCAACGAGCAGGAATCCAGGCAATCAGGCACATGGTTCAAGGCTGTACAGTGCAAAGGCACACGGTTCAAGTCTTTACAGTGCAATGGCACACAGTTCAATGCGGGGGAATCCGATGCAGCGAGCGCGCGGCCGAGCGCGAGGCAGCCAGGACACGTGGCGGCGGCTGGCTGGCTCTTTCTTTCTCGCCGCATGGCGAAAGCCAGCGCTTTCGCCGTGGGCAGTGGCGGAAGCCACATTTTGGCCGTGTGCGGTGGCGTAAGCCGCGTTTCTGCCGTGGCCGATGGCGGAAGCCGCGTTTCCTCCTTGGCTGGTGGCGGAAGCCGTCCGCCATGGCGAAAACAAGCTCAAAATAGGCAATCCAAACTACTGCGTCATATTTTTGCACTATATATATATATATTCGTATAACTTCGTATAATGTATGCTATACGAAGTTATTACGCCCCTGCACGCGCTCCAGGAACCCATCCCCAAGCACGTCGTTGAGCTCCACCTTGTCTTCGCGGTCCACCACGGTGGTCTTCAGCACCCACAGGAACCGGAGGCCGCTGGCCTCCAGCCCGGCGGCGATCTCCCGTATCTGCTCGGGGCTCACGGCGCAGCGGTTTCCGAAGGCGACGTACACCACCGACCGCGCCGGCTGCATATATATATATATATATAGGAATATTACTTAAGGCTCCATGGAGCCTAGGCTCCATCTTCATCAACCGTTCATTTCTCTTCACTGGCTTGGGTAATAGATTAAACGGGTATACCAGTTATACACCGTATGGCACCTACACGAATACAAATATATCATTAATGCATTAATTACATTCCCACGGTAATTAAGGATTGTGCTAACGTGTATATATCAAATTATTTCCCAATTCCTCGTTGCGTACACCATTCGTCCTCGCGGGAGCTCGCGTCCTCCGCCCTGCGACCTCGCCGTCCTGTGCGCCGGCGACCTCGCGTCTTCCAACCCGGTGACCTCGTCGTCCTCTACGCCAGCGAGCTCCCCGACCTCCGCCCCGGCGACCTCGCGTCCTCCGCCCCGGCGACCTCATCGTCCTTTGCGCCGACGAGCTCCTCGACCTCCGCACCGGCGACCTCGCGTCCTCCGCCCCGGCGACCTCGTCGCCGTCCGCGCCGGCGAACTCCCCGACCTTCGCCCTGGCGTGCTCGCCGTCCTCCGCCCTGGCGCCCTTCACCAACACGGCGGCGACCACGAAGGCTGAGTATATGTTCTTATCAACTTACCCGGTGACCACGAGGGAATCAACGCCAGGTTGTTTGCTTGGGAGGCGACACACTGTACCTACCACCACTACAGGAAACATCAACAGTTTCGAGTGCCAAAACCGTCGAACAAAGCGCACAAGCCGTCAGGTTAGGGTTCTCTCGACCGTCGAGAGAACTCCGTCGAGAAAGGGACATTGTCTCGAGTAGTTCTCTCGATGGCCTTGTACAAAACCGTCGAGTATAGTGCACCAGATGCCATTACCGTGCGATGGGCTTAGTCTCGACGGCCACTAATGAACAGTCAAGGTAAAGGAGAAGCGGGGCCCATCAACCCAGCCTTCCCTAGTGACGTACTCTCGACAGCCATTGAAAAGCCGTCGATATAGATCATGTCCGGATGTTCATTAGTATCGACGGCTGTAAGGAGGCCGTCGAGAGTACCTTGTCCAGATGTTGCGTAGTCTCGACGGCTCCCTTGCGGCCGTCGAGAGTATGCCTGTGCGGTAAAAAAATTGTTTTAATTTTGTAAAAAAACAGAAAACTGCAGCAGCAGCAGCTCCCAGCAGCAGCAGCTACTGCACCTGCAAACCCAAAAGCCCACAATGCATATATATCCCATTTGTCGCATGGTCCTATCTCGACCTAGAGGGACCTATCTCGACGGCTCTAGGTCAACCGTCGACACAGTGAAGACCTATCTCGACGGCTTCGTGGTGGCCGTCGGCACTAAGTGTATCCGTTGGGGCCCGTGAGGTGCACTCACTCGACGGCTTCAGGTCAACCGTCGACACAGTGATGACCTCACTCGACGGCTCCATGGTGACCGTCGGCACTAAGTGTATTTGCTGGGGCCTGTGAGGTGACACTTGTCTCGACGGTTGATTACACTATAGCCGTCGAGACAACGTATACTAGAAGGTTTCCTTCGACTGCACTCGAGAGAGTACATCTGTCTCGACGGTTATTTGGCAAAACATCGAGAAAACTTCCTATCTCGAGGGTTTTTGCCTTTGTTGCACTCGGCGGTCAACCCGACGTAAATTGATTTCTAAAAATACAAAACAAAATTTGTTGCTGCGCGTTGACGTTTGTGTATCAAACAAAATAATCAGCGAAAATATAAAAAACCTCAGAGCATCTAACGCGACGAACACTATCAAATGGGGTGTTTTCCGGCTAAGTTATAGGTTATCGTACGGTATCGGGTGTTTCGTTAGTTACTATACAAAATACTTTAATTTCAAAAATTACAATTTCAAATATCAATCAAAACTTGTGAAATGATGTAAAATTAAAAAATTATTACATTTATTTTTCTCCTTTTAAAAAAATAAATATCAATTAAATTGTAATATATAGGAGAAAAATTTGTATTTTTAAAAAAGGGTTGTCTCGACGGCATAACGTTAGGCCGTCGAGAGAACTAACGCCGTTCGGCTGTCCTGACGGCTGGCTTTCCTGTAGTGCTCCTTATTTGCATCATTAGATTTAACGATAGTTTTGGTGTCTACCAGCAGCACATACAGTAATTAATTATGGCAACTTACTCTAAGGTTTGATAATTTTTTAGAGAGGGTACTCATAGAAATTTAAGGCGTGCTAGCTCTTTTCAATTTATTTGCTTATGCTTATATCAACGTATTTGCTTATCTTTTATTTCGAAAACACAAATATGTTGGTATTTTGTTTTTCTCTTGTTGTTGTATCACAAAGCTGTAAAAAGAAAGTCAAACAAAAAAGTGCAAATTCACCAAGCCATCATGAAAAGCTCTCAAAGTTTAGGTTATCAGTAGATCAACAAATTAAATTGTCCAAAAGGAAGGTATAACATCTCATATTTGAACATTTTCAAATTTCATGAGAACATTAACGTTTAGAACTTTTTTGATTTTATATGACCCAAGGAAGACCATGGAAGTGCCCCCTAATTTCTAGTGCACAAGAAAGTAGCACGGCAACGCGGCTTGAATGCATAGTGCATTCCGTCTGTTGTTTCTTTTGGACGTGACCAGTACTAAAACAAATTGTGTTGTGATCTTGAAGCTTGTAATCACAAGATGCAGCAGTATTTATGCTTACACATTCTCTTTTGAAGGATCAAGATGTAGCCTAGAGGAGGGTGAACAGGCTTCACAAAATTTAACAAATTTAAGCACAACGAAAAATTAATATCGAATGTTCCGATATATATATCGAATAGTCCGATATCAAACTATCTGATATTGAATTAGAATATCCAATATTACCAGAACTAGAGTTTAAGAACCCTTAGAGATTTAGAATACCACATGCATCAAATAGCTTTAGAGAACAATAAAGCAAGGGAAGCAAAAATACGAGGAACCAAAACCACAAATGGACGTGGAAAAAGTTGTTTTCGAAGCATGAGGAGATCGTATGTCTCCGTTGAGGTGGCTCGGTCACACTTGAGCCTAGGTACCTCTTGACCTTTTGCCTCTCGGGTTACACCAAGCATTCCTAGTTTCACTCTTTGAATCCTTCCCTTTCGGAGAAAAATCCGACCTTCACAAACGTTCCGCGGCCACCACACCAAGTCGGGGTGGCTCAAGAACGACTCCTAGCCATCTAGGATCCCTCTAACTCCAAAAGTAACAAATACGGTGAAAACCAACTTGGAGATGAGAACAAGTGCTCAAAGGTGAAAATCTAGCTTCTTCACGCTCACAAAGGAGGAACCAATGAGATTTAGAAAGAGAGAGAGGGGAGGAAGCTCTAGGGTTTGCAATGGAAGCTCGTTTCAAAATGAATGTGAAAGACAACCCTAGTCCGTGGGGGGCGAGAGGAATTAATAGTCCCACCCACGAACTAGCTGTTTGATTCAGATAGACATCGGATAGTCTGATATTACATATTGGATAGTCCGATATGGAAGAGAGAGAAACTTGAAGCAACGGCTATTTAACTGACTCTGGAGACGTCCAATTCAGAATATATCTTCAAAGAGTCCGAACATATCAGATAATCCAATAAAAAATATCGGACAGTCCAATATTTTTGCGCCCTGGAGACAAAGGGGTCAGATCGGACGACCAAGCATAATCGGAACCTCTGATGTAATATCGGATAGCCCGATGTAAACATCGGAAGTCCAATATTTTTGGCAATTTGAAGACAGAGGGGGTCAAATCGGACCAAAGATCGAAACGTCCGTTGTGTATAGGAATGCCTGATAAAAAATATCGGACTATCCAGTATGAAATTGGACATAAAAAGTTTTAAATTTTTATTCAAGGATAGAAATAATGAAGATTCATCCAGTTTGAACACTTAGACCATCTAAAAATGATTTTTCATCGCATCCCTCTTAATAGTACGCCATGTCCTTGTACTCAAATTAAAACAAAAAAGATCTAGATCTAAAGACTAAGCACAATCTTCTCCTTTTACCTTCGATGACTTTACGAGCATCTTCTCATTCATTTTCAGGATTAAAATCTGTCCATCAGCTCATTAAATGCGTTAGTTCTTTAATTGCTCATCATTGATCAAAACCCATATAGAGCCTAGATGCATTTTCATCCTTCACTGAACAACAAGTATAAAAAGTCCAGTCCATGACCGTCCATGCAAAATACTCCATCCATTCTTTTTTATTTGTTGTTAAGGGGATTGAAAACCACAAATTCAAGCCAAGCATTCCTCCACAAGATTTAGTTGTGAACATTCATCATCAATCAAGTTGGTTTTTGTAAATTTGTGCTTCTTGCCTCCGTTTCACTTTTCTCTCTCATTTATGTTGATTTTGGATTGATTTTCGATGGTTGCTTTTCGGTGGTCGTTGGTCGCAAATTTGGACTTTGATTTTGGGTTTTAGTTACCGCTATTGTACGGCTTTTTGTCCCTCAAAACTTTATTCCTAGTCAATAGTTATCATCGAGTAAGATGCTGTTTCAATTTCCATCGGATAGTTCGGAGCGTTCCTTGTAAACATGACACGGTTGATAAGCAATTAAAGATCTAGACCAAACGTGTGCCTACGGATCTTTAATTGAGATGTGCGCGTATCAAGCGGCATGTAGGAGTTGCAGTAGAAATTTAGCTAAGAGAAATTGGATATTGGAGGTAAGCCATTAATTGCGTTGGGCCAGGTAAATGAAATTGAGCCACGACTGACACATGCGCAAATTCGTCGGCCAGGCAAATGAAAAATGAACGAGAAAGAAATACCATAAGAAACAGAAAGAGTTGCACAATGGAATGGCATGGCAACCACGCATCGTCACGGTAAAGGAGATACATGATGATATCACACAACATGAAGTTGTGCACGCATGGTAAACGCAGTTTTTTGATCGATTAATTGCCCTTGAGCTTGGCAACAAACCCCTGCATATTCTTGTAGCTCGAGCCGCCCTCGGCGACGGCCTTGTCCGCCTCCTCACGGACCTTGGCCGCTCTTGCCCGTACCTTCTCGTCGGCCATCACCTCCTTCACCTTGTCCCCTATCTCCTGCCCGCTCACCAGCCCGTCCTCCCCGTCCCAGCTCCAGTGCTCCATCCACACCCCGACGCCACCGCTCACCACCACTGTCGCGTTCACGCGGTGGTCGCCGCCCCTCGGCCACGCCAGCAGCGGCACCCCGCACGCCGCCGCCTCCGTCACCGAGTTCCACCCGCTGTGGCTCAGGAAAAGCCCCACGGCGGGGTGGCTCAGCACCGCCTCCTGGTCCACCCACGCCTTGGTCACGACGCCCCGCCCCTGCACGCGCTCCAGGAACCCATCCCCAAGCGCGTCGTTGAGCTCCACCTTGTCTTCGCGGTCCACCACGGTGGTCTTCAGCACCCACAGGAACCGGAGGCCGCTGGCCTTCAGCCCGGCGGCGATCTCCCGTATCTGCTCGGGGCTCACGGCGCAGCGGTTTCCGAAGGCGACGTACACCACCGACCGCGCCGGCTGCTCGCCCAGCCAGGCCATAGCCGAGCCTGCTCCCCCTCCCGGCACCACCTCGGTTTCTGTTGAGGTTATGGACTTGAGCGGCCCGACGGAGAGCACCGGCGGGAAGCCGGCGACGACCTTGCCGCCCCGCAGGGCCGCGAGGGCCTCGGGCTCCAGGGCTTCGAAGGTGTTGACGAAGAAGCCGTCGGCTTGTGTGGCTGCACGGCCGTTGGCAATGAACTGCTTGGTGAAGAGACTGTTCGGGTCGTGCAGCGGCTGTGGGACGGAGGCTTTGGTGAGGCGGCGCACGCCGGGGATGTCGACGTCGCTGACGACGTGGTCGGCGTTGGCACCGTTCAGGTAAGTGGGAAAGTAGGCGACGAGAGACAGCATGGTTGCGCAGGAGGTGAAGAGGACGTGGCACGGGACGTGCAGCTCGTCGTGCGCGATGGGGATGACCTGGGAGAGCAAGGTGACGTCGGTGACCACGGCCGACACGCGCGGCGCGGCGCCGGCGATGAGCGGGCCGAGGAGGTGCGCCGAGCTGCGCAAGGACTCCCACCTGAGGAAGAACGGGTCGGCGCCCGGGAAGGCGGAGGCGTCGAACGGCAGGAGGTTGAAGTCGATGCGGCGGATGCGAGGGAACGCCGAGAAGAGGGCGGCGAAGGAATTGGCCTCAGCGGCCGACACGGTCGGGAGGACGGTCACGACGGAGATATCGACGTCGTGGCTCGAGAGGGCTCCGATGAAGCGGAAGAAAGGCAGCAGGTGGCCCATCCCTGCGCTCGGGATGAAGACGACGTGCGGCGTGTCTCCCCTGGACTCGCCGGAGCTGAGCGTCGCTGCCGACACCATGGTTGTGCGCTACCTTATCCCTCCTCTGTTTTCTTTCAGTCGTGAGTCGGGGCTGGTCATTTTTATAGAATACACATCCGCAGATGTCACTTTAATGAATCGACGCCACGCGATTTCTGGCCACGCACTATACCTACCACCCTGTCCACTACCTTTAATGGCTAGCAGTCCGCATGACGTGCGAGAGAAAGCGATCACTGATTCACTGACATTTTTGTTTTATTGTGTATGTTCTTACCGAAACCCCTGCAACGTATCGAGAACGTCTGAACGTATTTTAATAAATTTTTTGAACGTACTTTGTTTATTTATGTTATATTAGGAGCTTTTAGAGATAGCTATAAATAAAACCTAAAGACAATAATGTGTTTAGCTTTTCATTTGGTTTTGGTTTGATGTTAAGCCAAGCTTAAGCTTAAATGAACAAATTATTAATAACGAGTTCTACATACTCAACTTAAAAATTTCCAAAGTTAATTAAAAAGTGAATTTCTTTTTAAGAAATATTTTTGTATTAATATAATCCACTTAGATCCATACTAGTTGTGGAATATAAAGAATTCTTTTATAAAGTAATGATTAATAATAATAATAATAATGATAATAATTAAGTGGGTAATCTTTTGAGTTAAAAGACATCTTAAATCTAGTTTAACATTTATCCAGTTCAATCATTCAAAACATACACAAATAGGAGCCTAATTATCGTAATCTTGTTTTATACCTATACGGCTCACCCCTTTCTGTTTCTTCACGAGATAACTCACCTCTGCAGTTGTAGTTATTCGGATTAAATTATAAATGTTGAATGTGTATGTTGCGATGTATCTTGCAGCATGTTAATTTCAATTTAAGCTTAGGCTTAACGATTAAGCCTAATACAATTAAAAATCTAAACATTGTCTTTTAAAGTCTAGCTTCTATCTATTTTATAGCCACCTCTAAAACTCTTAGAAATAATATAAGCGAAGTGAATCAGCTTAGGAAATTATATTAAAAAAATCTATAACACCACAACTTATATTTTTTCAGTTTATTCATTTAGTTCAACCCTGTTATCCTTATCTTATTTCACTTATCCACTATTTTAATTTATCTCTTTCAGGTAGTCTCGATTCCGATCCATTTTGTTCAACTTTTGTTTACATTAGATAAGTCTTTGAGATAAGAAAAATCAGGTTTCAAAAATATTTTTTAAGATTAAAATAAAGATATATAAATCGACAGCTAAATTAAATAAATCAGATACCCATATGTCTGACACGGGCTTCACCGGACTGTGGTGTCTTGATCAACATCGCGTGAGATGTCCCTTGTCAGGGGAATCGACGCGACGCTGTTTGATTTCTGGCCACGCACTATACCTACCACCCTGTCCACCACCTTTAAGGAAAAATATCCGAAATAATCAACAGTTAAATAGAAAATTAATAAAATAATCCACTTAAAAAAGAAATTACGAAAATAGCACTGGGACCCGCCACCGGGCAAGGCAGCCACCACCCCGTGTGGCTGGCACAGAGCTGCCGCCACCCGGCGTGGCTGGCGCCCTGCTGCCGCCACCCGGTGTGGCGGTGGCCCCACACACCCAGCCGGCCTTGCATGCATGTCCCCCATTAGCGCTAATTAATCCTCCCACCGACAAAACAGTGCAAACTTTTGAATAAAATATTACCGAACCAACAAAACAGTGGAAGATTTAGAACTAATCAAACAGTAATTACACGATTTACGATAATTAATACCGTTTAGAAGGCACAGTGATCACAAAATTGAGTGTATATATATCGCGTCCTGCCGCCCGTTCGCCTTCACAGACTCATTCTTCACTTCACACATTCCTCACGCAACAGCCTTCACACTCATTCAGTTCGCTTTCAGTTCTATGCTTTCAGTTCGTTCAGTTCAGATATATTTTTCGCTGATATTTCAGTTCAGAATTCACCAAGAATGTGACTTCGCTGATATTTTTCGTTTTCGGTGTGAGGGAATATTTTGATTTTAAATTTGATCTATTTGTATTTTTGATTTTAAATTTGATCTACTTGCTAATAATCAAGATTGACTGTTGCATATACGTACCTTAATAACAGTAGTATTTTATGCTAATCTTGGCATATTAACAGTTAAAATTGTATGTATATATTATACACAGTATGCTAATCTTGACATGTGAAGACTATCTCCCAAGGATTATACTGTTGTTTGCATATTATGTTATTGTTCACACTAATTAATTAAACTAAGCACCAGCACCAGCTAGCCAGCTCTTGCTTCACAATTTTTCTTAATTTTGCACCGCACCCTACCACGCACCAGCACTGTAGAGCAGCAGTGCATGCACCAGATATACCAAGTTAAGAAGCACATACACTGCAACTTCAGTACTTGACCACTTAATTTCATATATTCTGTCTAATTTACTCATGTATTAATTTTTTCAGGAAGTTTGGACCGACCTTGTAACCGTCAGGTATGCATTACATTTATATTTAACACAAACATGTTGTGCTAGGTTAACTTAATTAGGATTAGTGATTAATTAGTTAGGTAAGGAGAGAAAATGGTCTACAAATATAATAGAAATTAGTGACTTTTATAGCATGTAATATTTAAATGTTTAAATATATCGAATGCAGTATTTGGGGTTGTCCTCTCCTCGTACAATTCTGGTCGTGGAGTTATTTGCCATTAAATCGTCTAAACACGCCAGTCAGATACTATCCAGTTCATGTGGACGCCGATGTAACCCCCCGGCATGTAGATCAACAATAGGATATAGATGGTTGCATGCGAGGTTGCGATGGTTGAAAGAAGTCGACAAGGCATCTTACGCGCCGCTTGTGTCAGACCTAGACCTTCTAGTAGATGACCAAGTTACGTGGGATCCATTCTACCATCTAGCAACATATGATATTGCCACGGGGGGCTTGCTAGCAATCACATGTACTGAGAGTGCAGACTATTGGATGACGACCTGATATCTAGTCTGCATGAATGCCGTGGAAGGATACTCGCTGGAACGCGTTCAACGGCAATTTGGCTACCGGCAAACATTTTCACTCCCACCTCCTCGGCATCCAGGCAACTCCCATGGATATGCATCATATGTTATACATTTTATATATTTGTACCACTCATAATGTAACGTAAAGTATTTTTTCAGGCTTAGTTCATCCGGCCACAATCGTGATTGGGACCACATCCACAGTGCCCATATCGAGCGCTGGACTGAATTGGCTACTGAACAAGTGTGGGTATCCTGCTGGACCCGCGCACCAGACTAATATTTGGGGGTACATGGAATGGTACCGCCCAAGGACCAGATGTCATCCTGCAGCACCACAGGCAGCAGCAGCACTGCTCCGACAACCAGATGGCTATGCCCAACGAGTCCATGTTCTGGTATGATGCGCACTCTCCGATAGTTTCAGCTATATTGTCTACTTCATAACTCCTTCTGAATACCAGATGATATGGTTGTTGCAGACACAGAAGGTCAATTCATTGCATGGCCATGCAATGGAGATTGTGTCTCAAAAACAGCGGACCGGCCAATCTTCTACAAATTCATTGAGGGCCCTCATTAGAAGGGTCGGATCTCGGATTACGGGAGCGATTAGGGGGGTCGGCGGGCATAGATCGTGCGCAAATCACTAAAGAGATAGCCCAAGGAGAGAAGAATCTGTGCATCGCATATCCGAGTCACCACCTCCTCCAGTATTTGCTGCTTCTGCGAGATCGCAGTCAATGGACAAGTGTATGCCACCTCGTTCAGCTCCACGCCGACAATCTCAACCTCCCCAAGCTTCTACATCGACACCCTTCCAATACAGCGCCCACTATTCTTCACCTCCAGCTGGGGCAGGTCATCAGGAGGGGTTTGATATTAACTTAGCACCATCTTCAGAAAACTACGATGACTATCGCAGCACACAGGATACCCAATTTGATATCAATTGGACAAACATGGGAGCATCTATGCTGAATAGTATTTTTGCATCCAACCTTAGCTTTCAAGATATCATGGACGGATGCAACATTCCTATACCAGATCCGGCACAGCCTAGGGGGTCTAACTGGCAAACCCCCCATGGGGTCCCTTCACATTTGCAACACGGGGAGCAAACCCCCCATGGGGTCCCTTCACATTTGCAACACGGGGAGCAAACCCCCCATGGGGTCCCTTCACATTTGCAACACGGGGAGCAAACCCAAGTTCATAGCCTGGGTATATCCCAACCGCGGACCAAACGGAGGATCAAATTCGGTTTGGACCTTCTCAGGCTGCAGGACAACGTACGACGCATCCACCAGACCATTACACCCCAAGTGCATACACGACAAGGGGTCGTCGGCGCTAAGTGTAATCATGTAATGAAATGGACTTATGTTATGAAGTGCATTCGGCGGTTTAGCGAGAAAATTGTTCTCCATACAATTATTGACATTGCATTTACTATTACGAGAATTAGTGACATTGCATTTACTACTACTTCGCACTTACCACTTGCCGTTAACACGTCTATGCACGACATGCCCATGTGATACTGTCTGCCATCATCGTAGTAGGATGGTCGAACAAAGGTCCACCAACGCATGGATTAGGCCAAGTTGGTGGGAATCGGCTGGCCCAGAAGGCCACACCCATTACCCTTCGGAGGACCTGCTCAACAAAATGAAATAGAACTACCGCACAGAGTCAATCATGCTGCGGCCCGGCCCTCACTATCTTCGGGACTGGCCCAGGTGTGCTTGTGGAATGGATGCAGTGGTGCAGACCTTCGATAGGCCTGTCTCTGGTTGGACCGGACGGAGATTGTACCGATGCCCTGTATACGCCGTGAGTTTACTTACCTTCATATAGATCGAATTTATTTTACCATGTAACCTAACTTTATATCCTGTTCAAAACAGATAAATGATTGTCGTATGGCATCTTGGATGGATGATCCTTTTCCAATGGCAGCAGATGGATACATGATGGTTCTCCACGCAAGGATCGCAGATCTCGAAAATCGTCTCGAAATGACAAGGCGTACCCTAGAGTTGCACGTCCGCACGGAATGCTTGTGCCCTGCATGCCGGAGGCGACGCGTCTAACTAGCTGCCACCCACATGTTACGACGTACTTCTCAATTCGCCTAATTAAGAAACGACTATAAGGTCTTCATGCTTGTATTGTATGGTTTGAACTCTGCTACTTTCGTATTGATGTTTGTGTTGTATTGTATGGTTTGAACTCTGCTACATTCTCTAGTTCACTTTACATGCCAAGATTCACTTTACGTGTATTTAATGTTTTTATTTATCTCGCAGTTAAATATAATATTATACTTGCATATATATTAAAATAAAATATTATACATGCATATATATTATAATTTTATGATATATCTATATTATACATATATTAATATGTATATATGCCACACATGCAATACCGGCCACATGTGTATATATATACGCCACGTACATGCAAACGTGGCTTCGGAGAAGCTCCAGGTCATTGTGGTCTTGGTCTTGGTCAGTCAACGGGAGCAAATTGAGCGGAAGGTGCAGCGAGAAGCGTGATCCTGGAGAGTGATCGTGGTTCATGTGATTGTGATCTGACGAGCTCACTGCACTGGGGAAACCGACCCAGGAGGCCACACCCATTACCCATCGGAGGACCTTCCCAACAAAATGAAACAGAACTACCGCACGGAGTCAATCATGTTGCGGCCCGGTCCTCACTATCTTCAGGACTGACCCAAGTGTGCTTGTGGAATTGATGCAGTGGTGCAGACCTTCGATAGGCCTGTCTCTGGTTGGACCGGACGGAGATTCTACCGATGTCCTCTATACGCAGTGAGTTTACTTACCTTCATATAGAACGAATTTATTTTACGATATAACCTAACTTTCTATCCTGTGCAAAACAGATAAATGATTGTCGTATGGCATCATTGATGGATGATCCTTTTCCAATGGTAGCAGATGCATACATGATGGTTATCCACGCAAGGATCGCAGATCTCGAAAATCGTCGCGAAATGACAAGGCGTACTTTAGAGTTGCACGTCCGCACGGAACGCTTGTGCCCTGCATGCTGGAGGCAACGCAGCTAGCTAGCTGGCACCCACATGTTACGACGTACTTTTCAATTCCCCTAAGGCATTGTATAAGTAATGTCGACACACGACTATAACAAACGGCGTGTGTGTCATTCATGCCACTGTTTTTATATATGTCATGGTATCGTTTATCGTGTAAGCGTAATTTTTCGTAATTATTAGTTAAATATGTTCTCTAATGCGAAATCACGGTTCTCTCATGTCATTTGCCACCTCGATGGGGGAAGCGCCATTTAAATACTAATAAAATATGACTGAGACATGATAAAATACTAATAATTTTTAATTATTAAATTTATCCAAACTTGATAAAATTTTATATTTTTAAAATTTAAACCAAACCCACATGCGATAACGGGACACGGCCGCGTGGCCGCAGCTGGCCACAGCCACGCCAGGTGGCGGCGGCAGTGCCACGGCCACACCGGGTGGCGGCCGCTCTGCCGCGGCCACACCGAATGGCGGCAGCCATGCGGGGCTGCGGGACCCGGTGCCATTTTGGGTTTTTTTTTAACTAGTGGATTATTTTATTAATTTTCTATTTAACTGTTGATTATTTCGGTAATTTTTCCCCACCTTTAATAGCTAGCAGTGTAGGACACCGCATGTATATTAACTATGACGTGCGAGAGAAAGCGATCACGATTCACCGATTCACCGCATGTATGTTCTTAACCGAAACCCCTGCAACGTATCGAGAACGTCTGAACGTATTTTAATAAATTTTATGAACGTACTTTGTTTATGTTATATACTTATATTAGGAGCTTTTAGAGATAGCTATAAATAAAACCTAAAGACAATGTGTTTAGCTTTTCATTTGGATTTGGTTTGATGTTAAGCCAAGCTTAAGCTTAAATGAACAAATTATTAATAACGAGTTCTACATACTCAACTTAAAAATTTCCAAAGTTAATTAACACGTGAATTTCTTTTTAAGAAATATTTTTGTATTAATATAATCCACTTAGATCCATACTAGTTGCGGAATATAAAGAAATCTTTTATAAAGTAATGATTAATAATAATAATAATGATGATGATGATGATGATGATGATGATGATAATAATAATTAACTGGGCAATCTTTTAAGTTAAACAATAATAGATTATAATTTAAAATATAATGGACCCACAACAGCTGTTTGAAGAAAAAGTTGTGAATCCTTGTTAAGTGTTTAAAAGAAAAAAAAATGTAAAAATTGCATTTTAATGTTCTGGGAAACACCTTCAAAAGTGTAACAAAATAGTTACAATAAGTGTGAGAATGTTTGGCTTATACAAAAATAACAAATTTACACTAGTAGCTTTAACTTATAAAAATTTTTAAAAAAAAGAACGAGACGTGAATTGAGCAATTCGCCCTTGCTCCTCTCCCCAGCAGGCAACATCTCCATCCTCTTATCCATGGTATCGACATCATTGTCAACCCTCAAATTTATCTTACCTTGAGGGTCGACGATCCCATGCACTAGCCCCTGGATCAGTACGCTAGCACGGAAGACCAAGTAGCCGATACAACATACATCGATTAAATAAATTCCTGAATATTACATTACAGTGTTGCGCCCTTAGGCGACTCTAGTAAGGCGGCCGCCCATACACGCCTTAGATTACAAAAGAATAGTTCAGAGTACAGCGGACACTAAAATATTCACCCAAAAGAATCCCTATCGACTACGGCCCATCAGCGACTGGAGCGACGACTCCTCAGGTCCCCTATGTTCCTGTCCGTCGTCTTCATGACACTCGTAAGGGTCATCTTCGACTCCATCGTCTAAAGAAGTTAAGTAGACGAGGTCAGCGTCATCCAAACGCTGGCTAGTGAACACTTCCCTTAATGCATATAGTGTAGAAGGCTTTATTTGGAGGAGAGGGTTATTTTATTTGCGTAAAGCCATGTTTATAAGACTTTTGAAAATAACCTAGCAAGCATTAACTAGAACTTGTATCATATATATTTAAATCAGGGTTTCCACTTTAACCATGCATCCCAAACCCACCAACAACCAAACACGCCAACAACCCACATTCGACCAACCCTCATCCAAATACACAAACCCAGCTTAACCGATCACCATACCAGCTTATTAGTTCCTCATGAACTTTCTTCCGGTTGCCTCCAACCATTCCTAGTTCTGCCATCCTTTCAGGATTTGGCAAATCATGTTGTGGACCACACATGCCATGGCATGATCACCCGTCCTAGTAGGGTTGCCAGCCCTCACTAGCCGACCGTCACCCTGGGGATGTGTGGCCATTATCACCCTCGGTGATGACCAATGCAACTCCCTATCAAGAATGCTCCTAGAGGGCCTACGCAGAGTGCTCACACCTGACGATCCAAGACCCGTACACCGCGCGATGGGCACGCGTTGTGTTGGAACCATCTCGCAGATGGCAGCGCTCTTAGCTACGCGTGTGCATCCGCGCTCCTCCTGGGTAAGCCCTGGCCAAACCCAGCACTAGGCATCTCGTGCCTTAATCATCCCTCAGGATGTCCAAATCCAATTAGGGGCAACCCACCAATTATTCTCTACTTCTACGGTCATCAACCAGACCACACACTTGGACTATCCCGACCAATCCGATCCACACAGACCAACTTCCCCACATGTCCACACCCCAAACACAATCAGCCCAACATGCATTTATCAACCCTAACTGTCTTATGTCATGTCACATTTAAATGAGAATAATGAATGACCGGTGAATATCGGTTCATCGTTCTGTGGCGATTTACCTAGAAGAGTTGTTAAGTCTAAGCCAGTCTAAGCAAATTTTATCCATTAGGTAGTGTTAAAGTGGTTACCAGACTAAGCATGGTTATCAAAGGCAATGACAATCAAGGCAGTCATTAAGACTAGGCAATTCAAGACAGGCATGTATAAATATTACATGATTAACAACTAGGCAGGCTACTAAGCATGTATTTAATTAATAAACAAAATAGTTAACAGAAAACTGGGTAATGAACATGCTAAATAGTGCTGTTAGTCCGCACTAGGGAAAGTCGCTGTCTCTCCATAATACGGATCACATCTAAAGAGTAAGTGTTAACTCACCTTGGTCCGGCAGGTGGTCCTACTCAGCGTACCCAAATCTTTCCTCGGGATCTCCTACGTCTAATCATAACAACAAACCAATATTTACTTACTAATGCAATGGAAAACATGATGCATGCTCGATCTAGGTTAAACCCTCGGCACAAATACCAAGGTCGATTAGCGAACCCACCTTGCGCATGAAATGCAATGCATGACACTAGCATTAATAAATAGTATACTAATATAGAGCTAATCCCTACTAAATTTTTTTCTCCTAGGTTCCTGTGCACCCCATGGGCCTCTTGGTCTCCGCCCCCTGGTGGGCATGCTTCCCTCCTCGAATGCCTTCACGCCGGCGTTGTCCGCTGGTCCGTAATCGACTTACCCATCGGTCCGCCGCTTTAGCTCGTTGGTCCATCACCAAAGTCACAAGCCATGCCTTGTCGTGCCAACAACAGCCACACCGCTGGTCACGAAGGTCAAAAGGCAAACCCTAGCTTCGCGCGCCGCCGCGCCATGATAGCCTATGGTCGCCGTGCGCTCCCCCAGTCGCATCGTCCCAAGCCACTGCACCCTATCTCGTGACCATCCCGACTCTCCCGTTGTACGTTCCTTAAACCGTATCGAGCTCTTCGGTCTTCCATTTCTCCCGTTCTCCCAAATTTCTCACCTCCCGCAAAGCTCTGCCACGACAGGGCAAAGTTGGTAACAGCGAAGTCCGCGTCCATCTCTTACGCCTCCTCACTTTGCCTCCCGTTAAAGTTAATCGCGGACCTGTGCCTTGTAGAACGTTGGCGCATGCCTAAACTTCCCCCTTTTGCCTCAGCGACACTGCGGTAAGCACTCCTGCCGGTCTAAACCCATGGAGCTTGCTACCACCTGTTCCTCTATTTCAGTCGCCACCTTTCCCTCCGTCACCGGTCACCTCCACTCTGCCTCGGTCTCCTCCGTCGCTTAAGTTAGCTTGTACATAGTCTCTAGATTCCCCCCTGTTGCGCGTTAGGTTATAGTTTTGTACCAATTGCTAGGTGTTCGCTGGCGTGCCCCAAGGTCGAGCGCCATCATGCCGTTGTCATGATGCCCGTGCGATTTGCTGGTGGTTCCAATGGACATGGTTGACATGTTGATGCAGGCTCTGCATGGCTGTCGCTCCGGCAAAGACCCTAGAGCCGTCGCGTCATGCTCCGGTGAGCTCGTGGGGTGTTGCGAGGTAGAAGAAGGCCAGGGCGTGAGAGTGAACGGGCTGACAGTCAAGCGCAAGAGATCTAGAAACATGGTTAGCTAGCTTAAGTATTGAGGAGCTGACGAATGAGCCCCATTGGGTTGACACGTAATTAGCAAAAGTAATTAGTCGATGACATGTGGGTTGGCGGTAACACGTGAGCATGGGGAAGTAGCCGCGCGCAAAGGGCTTGACAGGTGAGCCGGTCCCACCTGTCAATAACTGGGAGGCGCACCCAGCACCGGTGCCTCCCCAATGTTAAAGCATATTTCATAATGGCGCTTTCAGCATAACACGCGCGGGCCTACGCGAAGTTGGGCCAACCCCTTACTATGCACGCGAATTTTCTAGCTTTTCGTAAATAAAATACTTAGAAAATAGAGTTGAATTATTAAAAATACCTAGAGATCTCCAAAAAATATATAGAAATATTAGGATAAAGACAGATGCCTTGCTTGACTGTATAAAAATATTTCATAAATGAGAAGGGCTATTTTAGGGAATTAAAAAATAAATGGCTGAAATGATATTATGTTATTTAAAATTAATAACTAGTTTAAGAAAAATCTAAGAAAACTATAGAAAATGTAAATACTTATTGGAGGATAGATTATTCCTATACATGCCATTATTAGCCTAGTCCTCTCATTATACATAAAATAATGATATTTCCATTCATCCCACAACTAGGATAAATACACATATGCATCATGTTTACTTGCATTTGGTTGTTCATTTGGTGTTAAATTTTGTATATAGAATAACTCGAAAGGCAAGTTTGGAGACGCAAAGGAGGACTACCACTCACCTGGTTAAGGCAAGTTAACATTCCTTAGTTCATGTCTAGACCCAGTTTTATAAACTATTTTGATTGTTATAAAAATACATGCTATATGAAATATACCCACTTGTTATTCATGTACATGCCTATCCTTTTGTTGATGCGAAAAGCTGACAAAGATCACAACACACACACGTGGCCCGAGGACATGTCTCCTGGACAGCACATAAATTTGAGTTCTAGGCGTGCCAATCAATCGACCTGAAAATTGACAAAGAAACAGTAAAATTCCAAATTGACTTATTGCCATATTAGTTTTGCTAGCGACTTTTACGCCGATACACGGCAATAGTACCTGCCAAAGCAAATCATGGGTGGACGGATCTATCGGTTATATGAAAAGCCGATAGAGCAAAATAATGATCTAAAACATATTGAATTGTAAAAACTATTAAACTTTAGATTGGTAAACATAGGTAACAATCGAGCATAAACTCGAATGTTAACTTGTAGGGTAAACACAAATATCAGTTCGAACCAAATTGAGACGATGATACTTGTGAGAGGGTAAACACAAACTATCGATCGAACTGAATCGAGACAATATAGCTTGCGGAATAAACACGAGGGAAGGGTCCACCCAGCTCCACTCACGGGTTGAATCTTTTAAGTGAAACGGAGCGGATTCGAAGTATTACGATGAAACTAATAAAATATGAAAAAGTAATTTTTATTGCATATGTTGATGTTTGATCCTTTTACATGCCCAAAATGATCTTTTTATACTACTAAAGTCTTAAATCGATATGACATCAGCTCACTGATAACTAACGACACTAGAACTAAGGAATATGTACAAAATGGCAATATCAGGCAAAGTCCTTGCCTGATACCTCCTTAGCCGATTTCAGATGATCTACGAATTTTGGATCCCAACAACGGTCAACTTGTCAATTTAAATCTTTACTAGCAGTACTCACGCGCGTGGGCAAAGCCCCGTGTTGTTTTGTAATGGAGAGAACAGCATTGGCAATACAAAATTATTTATAGATTCGAACAAAATAAATGTATGAAATGCAACAACAGGTATAAACAGAAAAAGTAGCAACTTATAAGAGGCTATAAAATTGTTCGAACCAAATTAAATGTAAAACATAAGTTTTTTGACTTTAGAACCAAGTTGTCATATTATCCTTCAAAGATACGAAAGCTGTATAGTAAAATTGAATTTCAGCATGCTTTGTAATACTATAAAAAGGAGAGAAAATAATATTTTCGTCACAACACATGTTTAGTACAGAGTTAATGACAAACTTCATCACAGGGAACCTGAAAGCATATGCAATTGTAAGGTAAAAGAGACTCATTACTAGTGGTGGGAGTTGGGCCGTGCCGGGCCGGCACGGCCCGGCACGTCGTGCCTCGGGCCGGTGCAAAACGGGCCGGCACAGCCCATCCAGCACTTCGGGCCGTGCCGAGCCGGCACGGAGTGCCAAAATATAGGACCGGCATGAGTAACAAAAACAGCAGGCAAAATAGTTTTTTATAAATTCATACGTTGTTCAAATGAAAAGGCTGTTTATACAAAAAAGATGTGTCTCGAAATTATCTGCAACTTTTGTGTTCAACCAAAATTCATTTGAGCAATATAAGACCTCAAAAACAGTGAATTACCGAGGACAATGCTGTCGGCCCGAAAGAGGGCAGCGACAAAAATAATTTTTATAAAATCATAAGTTGCTCAGATGAAAAACTTGTCTACATAAAAAAGATGCGTCTCGAAATTATCTACAACTTTTGTATTGAACAGAAATTTATCTGAGTAATATAAGATCATGAAAAACATAAAATACTGACTCGGGCCTCTTTTCGGGCCAGGCCGGCCCAAGCACGGCCCGTACAGTCGGGCCGGGCCGGGCGGCATGTCGTGCCTGGTCTCCAGGCCCGGCCCGGCATGCGATTTTGGCCCGTGCCGGCCCGGCCCATCAAATATCCGTGCCGTGCCTTGCCGTGCCACGGGCCTGTTTTTTCGGGCCGTGCCAGGGCTGGCCCGTTTGGCACGGCCCGTTTCCCCAGCACTACTCATTACCATTAATCGAAGGCCGCAGTGGTGGTCATCCTTGCTCTGTAGCTTTAATTGACATGTAGACAATACATTTCACATATTAAATATAAGATGATCGACCAAATAGCAATGACCTTTGTGACATCATGAATAAACACTAACAATCGATGACAAGGCCACAACAGCTTTCCTCGTTGATAAATGTGGTATTGCCCTCTTCAGATTATGCATTATATCAATAATTAATTAGCACCTAACGATCCAACATTAAATGTTAATGGTAAATATCATTTTGGACAATCGGTTAGAAATTTGGACAGTGAAAATTCTGAAATTCTCAATTTTTTTTGTTGGGGTTGACTCAAATCTGTTTTAGTTTTGTCATTAACTCATGATGAATTGGGGGACAAACACAAATAAAAGGCTCTAAATAATGAAATGTGGAAGTTTGCGAAAAAATTCATCAATTTGGCGGACCGCAAATCCCTAATTCTGACCCAATCTCGAGCCAAATTGGTGGGATTTGTATGTTCACCGAGCTCAGGGTTTGGTAAGCACTAAGCAGGAACATATTGGATATTACACTTTCGTACGTTGTATGACTATCACACAATCAAAACTATATATAATTGTAGTTTTACACAGGAAACTCAGGCCACAGGTCATGCCCGACAAAATAATAGGGTAATAATCAAGGAACGCTAATCACTGAACAGTCGAAATATGGGTAAAAGATTACCCGTAACCAAATATTCAAGCATCACAAAACAGGAATGCTTACAGCCATATGTTTTTTTTTTGGTTGTGGGGGGGGGGGGGGGTTTTTTTTTTTTATGTAAGGAAATATAGCAAAACCGTAACTTCCAATTATACATGGCGCTCAACCAATTTCACTAACTATGATGTGAGAGGTAGGGAGTGCTCATATCAATGTGTTACTTTCCTGCGCCCCATGCACAATGGTGTTATCTGTTACCTAAAAACAAAACAAAAGCAAGAGTGAGTATTGGAGAATACCCAAAGTATATGTATAAACATAAAGAGCAACAAGATCTCTTCAATAATTGAATTCAAAGAAAACAACAATTATGTCAACCACTCTAGAAAACATCCATTATATTGACCACTCCATCAAACTCACTTTCCAAGCACTCGATGCAATGCAATGCACATGCGTCTGCACTAAGAGCTCATACCGGTATAGCTAGGTGCGCACCCGTCGATGCCACACCTTGCTCCTTCCTGTTTAAAGCGGGGACCAATTACACCACTCCCGTGGAGTGCCTACCGAGCAGGACTTTAGAGCACTCTGAACTAGTCGTATAACTTTCTCACCGACTTCATCGGATTAGTTATACGACTTTCTCACCAACCTGACTCATATGCACATGATGAAAAATGCTCTTCAGTCATACAATCGTCAGATACCTCCACCATATAACAATAAACATCAAAATACTCTATTTATTCATCTTATAGTCATTAAAACCATTTATCTACGGGTCCAAGTCAAGAACATAAACACTATATAAAAAAGACAAATACAATCAATTAATTAGCTATCTGTTTAACATATACTTGTCTTTCAACCGCGATAATTAGGATGATGTGTAGTCGGTGTCGATTCCATACCTTCACCTATAGAGTATAATAATAAATCTCAATACATCGCTATCTAGAAGAGCAACGTAGGTAATTTACACCATGCCGGCGATTGCTCTCCGAAAAAATAACCCATCTAAGACTAATAAACTTTTAAAAAGCAGGAATTTAACTTTCTGGACATCAAATACTAAAATCAACATTTCTCCCAGTCCGCTTATCCGGTTATCGCGTTCTTGTACTCGAAACGGAGCTAAGAACTAAACATACAATTCTTTCATATGACCAAATCCTGAATTGCATCGTGGATAGATCAAAACCCCACCCAAACCTGCTGCATATAAAACTGATCTGCTTAAACTTCATCTCCTACACTAAACTTTTCTAATCCCGAAATTCACCATGAGATCTGTTGCCAAAACATATCTATTATGACCTCTAATTTTACACATATGAATCATACTCATATATTTGAACAAAGCAAAATATGCAAATAATTACTCGAAACAGGATATTCAACGACCATGGATGCAGCCGCAGTGATATTCAATCTCTCTCTGATCTGACCTAGCAGGGGCTACTACCTAATCCACATCAGCACGCAAGGGGCAGCAAACAGCCAAGCTTGCACGTGCAGTTGGCGTGAGAAATTGAGGAAGAAGCAGCAGCAGCAAGCAATCCAAAGAAGGGGCACCGATGCATGCAAAGGACCCCAGAGTAACACAGCGGCGCCCAAGCAACGGAGCACACAAAAAGCATGACGCAGCAACGGCTGTTCCGACGGTGACGGTGACGGCGACACTAGCATAATTGGTGCAGTGGCCGGTGGCCTGCGACAAGAGCAAGGCGGCTACGCAGGGATGGACGACGGCTGCACCACAGATGCAATTCGCGTCCCAATAAATAGGTGGCCAATTAGCGGTTTTTTCCATATGGATAGCCCCTAATGGCCCAATAGACCCAAATAGCACAAGATAAACATATTAATATTATTTTGTACATATTGTATTTTGGGTATTACAGCTGCACACCCAAAGGATGCTAATATAAGTAACGTACTTACATGCTGCTGGAGAAGAGGACCGGTGGCGATCGGAGGCTGTTGAGACCTGTCGGGACCCGCTAAACAGAGTCGAGTCCCTTCTATGTCTTCCTGTACTAGTCCCTAGATCAGTACCTAGTACACACATATTGCCAGAACTTGGATCATAACCATTCTTATTAAAACATTAAATATTACATCAGAGTGTAGCCATTACAGCTCATAATATAAAAGTCACACGTAGACCATACAACTGCGGAAGCATGGGTACATAGTAAAACCAAAAGAGAACTCCAACACAATCCCGCAGGCAAGGCTGTAGTAGCGATCCTAGGCGTCGGAGAAATCCACGTCCTGAACACCATCGGCGAAGTCACCGTCTTTGGGCTCACCATTGTCCGGGTCGTAATACTGAGCCTTCGAACCTGCTCGTTGGAATGAGCAGCCCCGCGAGTGAACGCGAGGGTGAGTACATATGCATATGAGGGCTTGGCAAAGGAGGGATTAGGGTTTATTTTTGCGGAAAGCAAACTTTATAAAATTTTCTATATCTTTGAAAATGTGGAATAGAGTTAAGAAGAGTTAAAACAAATATCTTCCTTTTGAAACTCCGGCTACCCACCGGTTTTAACCCATCAAGGTCAACTCATGGCTACCTGCCATGTCGTAACAGAACTCAAGGCTGACTGCCGAGTCAAACAAAATCTCATGGCACCTGCCATGTCAAGCTCATAAGCTCATGACACCTGCCATGTCAATCTGAATATCTCAGGGTTAACTGCCCTGTCAACTCATGGCCCCTGCCATGCAATCTCAATCACTCCACATCATCTTGCTGCGAAGGCCCAAAACAAATCTCACGACGTCCTGTCGTGGTTTTCGCTTTAAACCGCCATTTTGAAAACAAAGGTGAGAAATACTACCATGAGGCAGCACTCCGTCGCCCGCCCTTGACCGTGGGCACGACTCTCTAGATAGTTCTACACTCTGCAGAGGTTGCATGCTTTACCCATGAGAGGTAATTTACAAAGTAAACCACCACAAGGTCTTTAACCAACTCACTCCTAGCTCAGGCATCTCCGCTCACCTCTGGGCTGGTACTCAGTTGCCAGCGGCCCTCTCTTGCGTCAATAGGTTCATAGTCTGCGTGACACCGTGTTCTATGGATTCTACGCTCCCTATTCCACCAAGTGAGATGCCCAAACTAAGAACTTGAAGGGTACTTGACCAGGGCCTGCCCATACCAGCACTCGTGGTCGTACTGTTGAACTTAGTTTGTCTACCTCAAGGATTCGGTCCTAAGGGATTTGGGTGGTTCCCACACTGGGCCCAAGTCTCGTGCGTACCGCACCAATCCATACAACCATCCACCCAAACCAGGGTTTTGCGAAAATAATTTCCCTTTTACAATACCAACTATTGTACCCTAATAGTCTCATTTGATCAAACATGGCAGCGTCAACTGCCTTTGAATCACGAATTTTAAACATTGCATTTCACATGAAATAACAGTGACCACTACAAATAAAAAATAGCAGAGCTAAGCATAAAACGACCAACTAAGCAATGAAATGGCCGTAAACAAGATATTATATCCTAGGATTGACAAGGATCAGGTTTATACGATAATAATATTTTTTATGGGCATTTAGCTAATCAACCTAATTAATTAGCATTTTTAAGTTTCAATTATCATGCATATTCACAATTCAATAAAATCATTTATAACACTAGGTGGAAATATGATCAATAAATTTGGAAGGAGAAAGCCAACAGTCACTTGTCGTGAATCCAGTTTTTCAGGCGTCCGGACAAATCCTTGGCTCCAACAACGTTGATATTCGGATCTACGCAAACAAATAATCATAAATAAATGCACATACAAAAAATATGAATGCACATGATGAAAATTACATTTTTAATTAAAGTGTGCATTTTTATGGATTTATAGAAATTTATTTCATTTAAATTGGATTTGTTTTGCAAAATATATGAAATAAATAAATTTATAGCATTATAAAATAAAGAAAATGGTAAATGGGCCGGCGGCTAGCTTCGGCCCAGACGCGGCACGCGCACGGGAGGGAGGGAGTTGGGCCAGCGGGGCGCTATGGGCGCGGCTGGTGGACCAGGCTGGCGCTGGGCTAGCAGGGCCGGCTGCGCATGGCGTGGCCTGGCGCCGAAGGTAGGGCTGGCAACGAGCAGAGCTTGAGCGAGCCAGGCCCTGGCTCGTTCACTGACGAGCCGAGCCGAGCCGAGCTCGGTCACCGAACGAGCTAGGAAAAAAGCTCGGCTCGGGCTCGTTGAAAGCTCGGTCCGGCTCGTGAGCGCTCGCGAGCCTGATGTTTGAGGTTTGAAGAAAGGGTGTTTCAGCGGTTTCGATGGAGGATCGCCTTTAGGATGAGATTTTGATCGTATAACTTCGTATAATGTATGCTATACGAACCGGCAGCTAGCTTCGGCCCAGACGGGGCACGCGCACGAGAGGGAGTTGGGCCAGCGGGGCGCTATGAGTCGGCAGCATTGGCAGGCCAGCAACGCGCGGGTGCGGCTGGTGGACCAGGCTGGCGCTGGGCTAGCAGGGCCGGCTGCGCATGGCGTGGCCTGGCTCGGCCTGGCCTGGCGCCGAAGGGGTGAAGGGGCTGACGAGCGGGGCCCGCATGGCGGCGAGACAGAGGAAGGGCGGAGGCTGACAAGTGGGGCCCGGATGTCATAGAGAGAAAACAGGGGAGGCATGAAGAACGGCTCGGTTGGCGACGATTCTGGCGACGGCGAGGCTCTTCGGCGAGGGGATGTGAGGGGAAATGAGAGAGAGGAGTGGGGGTGCTAAGGGAGGGGTCAGCGGCGCGGATGCGTGCCGGCGGCGAGCTGGCGGCAGACCGGGGCGGTGGCACACGGCGGAGAGGGTTGCCGGCGAGTTGTGAAGGGTGTAGGTGCTCATCGAGGCTCTCGAGGGTTGAGGGGGAGCTCCGGGAGGTGCGGGCGCGGGTCATGGTGGCTCGAGCCGGCGCGGTGCGGCTAAGGCGAGGTGACGGCTTGCGGCAGCGCTATAAGAAAAATGGGCAGTGGAGGAGCTTGGGAAAGCTATGGGAGGAGGGGGCGCTCACCTTGCCGTGGCGACTTACCGGCGGCGAAGACCACGGCACGGTGGCTTGGACAGTAAGGGGAAGGGAGAGAGCGACAATGACTAGGCTTTTATAGCTGGCGGGCGCGAAAGAGGCCAACAGCGACGGGGTCCACGGCGGCAAGTAGGCGACAGCGTAGCGCGGACGTCACGCCGGCGATGGTACGGCAGCGGGACCCACAGTGAGCAACGAGTGGTGCAAGAGCCTCCGGGGAAGAAGACAGAGCCGAAGAACTGTTACCCGCCTTGGGGGTTCGAACTGGGTAAAATCTGGTGTCTCCCTATGCGTGCTCAATCAAACGAACTAGTTAGCGAAAATCCCCCTGTAGACGAACACAGTTCAAAAAATATGTCAGGTGACAAACCACCGACAATCATGATGCTCATATATGGACAATTCTAGAACCTTGTGTAAATCACTTAAATCATCCTCCTCGCCCTCAGTAGTTTCCTGAGAGTTATCAAGATGAATATCATAATTATCGTCACTATCATGCATGATCTGCTTACCCTTTCCATGGGTCTCATGGGATATAGTAGAAATCCTACCAAAAACAAAACCCTTGTCCTTAGACATAGATCCACCAGCCCCATCTCCTTTGTGCTTTTTCGCTATATGTTCCCTGCTACCATCATCAGTAGCCATAATACCAACACCACCACCCTTTTGTTTGTTCCCAACCACCTGACCTTCCATCTCAAACAGGACTTTGTACTCAAAAGCCCTAATTGTGCAGAAAACAAAAGAAGGTGCCTTCTTTCTATCATTGCAATATATCCCCACCCTAACACCCTCTATTTTGAATATACGACTTATCAATTTCAATGGGCGCACCCACAATGCTTGCGACCCCATAAATCACAGATTCAGATCTCTTGTCCAGAGGTATGTTCTTGTCTTTGACCCTGAGTGCACCCACTTCTGGACTCCAATGAGACACTCCAATAGTAGCGTCAAGGATCCCCATGTTCATCTCCTTGAACTTGGCCAGCTCTTCTACCCTCTTCTGTGTAGGTAATCTCATCAGAAACAGATTCTCTCCAATCTGCCTAGCAGTACATCTCCAAGCATCTCCCAATTGAGATTTAATGTCCACCTCAATATCCCTGGCAATGGCATGTCCTCTCACCACCTTGATCACAGCCATACAAGCTTGTTCTTTGCAATTTTCATTAGAAGGTACATCCTCCACATAATAAAACTCCTGACCTTCACTTGCAAACCCATAGAATTTAGGAGCATAATCACTAGGTTTCTTCTCTTGGCAAACTCAAGCAACATGTCCCTCAAGTCCACACCTCATGCACTTAGGTAGTCTTGCAGTCCACAACAATATGACCAAACTTTTTGCATCTGAAACACATTACATTTCCCCTATCCTCCGCCCTCCAAATAGGCTGTTTAATGGGATTTTTCTCATTCCCAGGAAGAACATCACCCACTCCTCCACCCTGAACACCTCTTTCAGTTTCACCAGAATTCATTGTGTTAGTGCCCCAACCATCACCTCCCTTCAAAAATTGACTCCCACTCTGCTTTGGAACCCATTTTAGGTTATCCTCCCCCTAAGTCGCCTTCTCAGCCTGCTCCTGACTGGCATGTTCAGGAGGAACCAGGAGCGCAGCACCCTGCGCTACCTCTGAATCCTTCTTTCCCCCAACATCTCCAGAAAATCGCATCGAGGAAGAACCAATTTCATCGCCACAAGGAATCCCTCGGCCAAAACTTCTCCCCACAACAAACGCCCCTCTGGAAGGAGAAACTATAGACCTAGACAGGAGAATCTCCCTCGACCGCTTCCGCCTCCTCGCCACCCTGGAAGCCGTCACTAGGATGACCGCCGTGACCTCCAGCACGATCCCACCCACGATCCATTCCAGGTAAAGAATAGACAACCTCGACAAAGGATCTACAATCACCGTGAATAGTCCCGCTCCAACAACCACAAGCGCAATAAACCCAAGAAACAGAAGAAGATGACCCCCCACCCCCACCCAAGATTTCTTTGCATGTAAGGACACTTTACTTAAAATTTCTTTATTTCCTGTGAATAAATTGTTGGGATTATGACATTATGCCCAATGACAACATGGCCATATATAATGTGGGTTTATGGATGGCACGGACCCCATATGACGTGAGTATTTTGGACCATGTACGTGGGATGTAGGTCTTGGATCTTACTAGGCCTTTAACGTAGACGTCGGGTGCGCGCTTGAGACACGTATCCCTCTCCATCAAACCCTATCCGTCATCTCCCTTGTTGGCTTGCCGGTTCTAGCACACCACGTGCTGGCGGATTCTAATCCATGTATGTCTAGATACCGTAAGGTGCTACATTTATGGCACTAGTGTTGGCATGCCGGTTCTAGCACACCACGTGCTGGTGGATTCTAATCCATGTATGTCTAGATACCGTAAGGTGCTACATTTATGGCACTAGTCTAAGCGAACCTGAGAAAAAGACAAGATCTGCATAAGTAGTTCTGGGGTGAGACTGTATCCATTGGAAAGCTTGTTTCATCGATTCCCATTTATCCATAAGTAGTTTTGGGGTGAGATCTACATAAGTGCTACATGGACAAATTCTGAATATTATCTTGTTTCATTGATTCCCATTTATCCATAAGTAATTTTGGGATGAGACTGTATCCATTGGAAAGCTTGTTTCAGTAGCTTTTTGTCGAATGGTAAAATGTCAAAAATGATCTCCGGATGTGACTGGGGCATCTGTTTGACGGCAAATTGCTCGAGGAGTGTCACAAACCCCGACGAGGTGGAGCTTGCCGCGAAGGTTATTGTGATGCCCAACATCAGTGGCCATGGGGCAACAAGGTGTCGTGGGATGGTGCTGACCAGCATAGAGGACTTGCACAGATCGCCGTGAGCGACTACCTCCATACAACTATGCGTAGATCGATTGAATGCTTTTTAAAAAAGAATGGTTGTCGTCCTATCTACCTCCTGACCATGGTGTTGACGCGGAAAAGTGGTTTTCCGGCACCAACTACCGCCGAACTCAGGGGATCGGGCTTTCCGAGGACGTGCCAGCCGATTTGACCTTTTGCAATCGGCAAGGTTTTAGATAAGCAAGATATCGGCGAAGCAATGACGATTTACCGATAGCTTGGAAATAAACCGATGATCGGCTTAACGATGAAACGTCGAGTCGATGGAGCAGGATGGAATCTAACACCTCTGGCGAACGGCGATGCGCAGCAATGCCACCGAGAGATAGTATTCCGGGCGAAACCTAACTCCTCCTGGCGGACGGCGATGCGCAGCAATGCCGCCAAGAGATAGTAATTCGATGCCGGCGGCGAGGAGATCGGACTGAACCGAGGCAGTCCCTACCGAGGGAGTTGACGGCGAGAAGATCGATCTTAGTCGAGACAGTAGACGCCGACATTTGTACTTAGAAAACCGATATGAGCAGATCGATCGGATTCATAGCACAAGGGTAAAAAAGTAGACGAAATAGTAGATGTATTATTATGTTGAAAGAGAGGTCCCTTACATGCTGCACGGCAGCTCTTATTTATACTAAAGACGCACAGGCTAATCCGATAACTTGACATGGACTCTATCTCTGAGTTACCTAAAATAACTAACCGACTAGACATATCGTGCAAGGCACGGACTAGATACAAACCGACTCGAATACAATTACTAATATTAATTAACCTTGTAACCAACGTGAAGCCTTCCTGATGTGCTCCTTCTTTAACCAATCATGATCGGTTTAATCTCCAGAGAATCTTCCATACTTGGTCTTCACGTGCATACAAACCACTCACATAGCATGCTCCAGGCCTTCCCAAAAACAAACCGATCATGCACCTTCCTTTAATCAAACCCGACGTATTCCTTAATTTGCCATACTTCACGATCGGCTTTTGATTTCCATATCTGTCTTCACGTATAATTCCTATCGGCTCTTCCATGCAGGCACGTGAATACGTGAGCCAATTTGCCGATAATCTCATGAATCCAATCGGCTATCCAGTCTTTCCATACATGCACAATACGTGACCCAAATCCATCCATGCATCTTCCAAATGTAACACGGATCACCTGAATATTCCATATATGTGCATAGCCAATTACTCCATATGGTCTTTAGCCATTAATCATGACATTCACGCCTTGACCAATAATCCAAGTATAGAAGCCGATTGTAGCACGTCTCTGCTTGATCATGTCCTCTCGTTTCTATGTATGCCCGTACTTAGCCGATCGTATGGTCAAGTACGATTGAGTACGTACTTCATACATACGTACGACCTCTTATTTTGATCTCCACGTAATAACCAAACCAGCTAGTGGCAAGCTAGCTTAATTACGTACATGGCTTAAGCACATATATGCATATATTCAATCGGCTATTTAATCCTTCTGTGTATGTGTGTGCATAAAAGCCGATCATGATCTCATCCGAATATTAGCTGATCAACCAATAATGACACCCGAAAATATGCTGATTTAGCTCCTTTTTAGCCAGCCGATAATGCTATTTTTCACCCCTTTTTGGCCACCAAAATAACGTATTTTTTAGCCAAATTTGGGTGTCAACACATGGCTAAGGCCTTGGCCCTAGGATTGCTACCAAAAACTTTGGCACAGTAGAAAACATGCGAGTGTTTTGATGCTGCAGATGTTCGGTCATGTGCCTTGTTCAATCGACGGTGACTATACTGGTATTAGCGAGAGGTCTGCCCTGGTAAGACATGGATCGGCTTACCCAAGGCAAGGAAGCTCGGAAAACGCACATACGCAGGGAAAAGAGAAAGTGGATCTACCAAGAGAGCGAATTTTTTTCGTACCACCATATCTCTTTATTTAACAAGGCTCAGCACTGGTGAGCAGAAGACAATCACCCATTACTTATTTAAATTAAAGGTACATGGGTGTAGATGAGCCACGATTTTTGCGAAAAACACGCGAAAACTGGGACGAACAGAGAGGGAGAGCTTAACGCGTAGAGCTAGGATCGACTTATTCATAGAACTTGTAGAATTGAGCGATTTTACGGGAGCTGTTGAGGGCCCGACTGGAATGCATGGCTAGATGAACAACCCCGGGCGCAAGATCGATACGACCGTAAATGCCCCATCTCACCTTGGATTGAGCTTGTTGCCATGCGACAAATTAATTCTAGGCTCGCTGCAGAATAAGGTCACCAACCTACAGGGTCCTTCGTCGGACTGACCAAGTTGTCTGCCTATGCAGTGCCTAGCTCATGGCGGGACTTTAACAGGTCAAGGTCCAATAAAGCTCCTCCTCTTAGGGTGTGTTTGGTTAAACAAACCATCACCATCCAGCATGGATTTTAGCATGGGTCAAAATCATGAGGGATGGATCCATGATATTGCATCCTTATTCATTCTAACTGTCAGGTTCATGACATCATCGATGAACATCCTCTTCCAACTGGAGAGAGAAGCCTGTGGATGTCTGCAAACAAATCAAACAACCAAAATAAAAGAACTCATTCCTCAAAGTTCAACCAAATCTAGAGAGCCGCTGCAATACTCTGTGATGTGTAAAGAAAAGAACTGACGCCCCAGCTGGACAAGGAACACACGGGAAATCTGGAGCAAGAACAAGAACAGAGCAGGCAAAAGAAACGCAGCGTGAGAGGGGACAGTGAGAAGGGGGAAGAACCCTCATGATGGCGTGAGGAAGAAAGACAGGGGAGAGAGAGATCCGCGTATGTGCGCGGCCCTGGATCTGAGCGTCCGGTCGACGAGCTGCCTCGCAGTGGCCCTCCACATCGCCATTGATGCTGCTGATTGGCACAAGAGAGGAAGAGAGGAATCGATGGCTTTCACCAGCAGTCACAGGAAACTGCACGCGGCGGCGGCGCGGTTGGGAGAGGAGGAGGAGGCCGCGGCGTGTTGGGAGGCACTTGGGTAGGAGGCGCTCGAGCGAAGCTAGGTCATGGCGGTGGCGGCGCGGTGCTGTTGGGAGAGGATGAGGAGGAGGCTGCGGCGCGTTAGGAGGCGCTCGGGTGGGAGGACGAAGCGAACTCTCCTTTTTGCATCGGACGAAGCGGTCTCCGGTAGCTCGGTTGATGGTCTACACTGCCTGTAGCATGGAGGGCAACTCCTCCACCTTGTTGTGGTGATCGTGGACCTGCCCCTTTATTCCTTGCACGATCTGGCCATTGGCGAGCTCAACGAAACTGTTGCTCTTCGACTAGGCGACTAAAGCTAGGGTGCCTTTCATGCCAAGTTCCTCGTTATAATCCTAAAAGAGCCCATTGGTGAACAAGGTCCTGTTATCCGTGATCAAGCGGCACGGGACGCCAAACCAGGAAATGATGCTAGATTGGAAAAACTTTTTGGCTACCAAGGCCGTGATGCTTGATACTAGCTTAGCCTCGATCCACTTGGTGAAAGTGTCAATGGCTACAAATAAGTGTGTAAAGTCCCTTTGTCCTCTAGGAAAGAGCCCAAAATATCTAAGCCCCACGTGGCGAATGGATAGGAAAGTGGGATCGTTCGTAGCTCATAGGCTAGATAATGGTTCATCCATGCGTGGAATTGATATGCCGACACCGAGTCACCATTCACCTGGCGTCGGCTAATGCAGTGGGCCAATAATAGATCATTTGAAAGGCTTTAAAAATAGGACTTTGATAAAAGGAATGAGCTCCACAGACGCCATTGTGTAAAATTTGCCTTCCACTTGGGTCCCACGCTTGCATAGTACGCCATCAATACCCCTTCGGCACTGCAGAACTCTGAGCAGGTTGTGGGGGTGAGCTCTTCGGATGAGCCGGGATCTCTCGGCAGGATCCCCTGGCAATGTCCAATGCGCTAGATACTGTATGAATGGCGCCATCTAGTTTGCGGTTTGCTCAAGGAGTTTGACAGTATCAGTCATCTCAGGTGCCTCCTCTCCGAAAGGAATGATGGGCTTCTCGTGATGATGGACCAGCACCCCCGCTAGAGCAGGTTCGAGTAAGGAGCCGAGCTTTGAAAGCTTTTTGGCTAGGTCGTTTTCTTGGCTGGCTAGGAACATAGCAAACTTCGAAATGTGTGAATGCTTCTTTAGTTTCCTCACTTCTGGCTGATATCGTGCCATTGAGTATTTGAGTCATTGGAACACTAAAACTCCTTATTTAGCTGGTAGACGACCAACTAGGAATCCCCTTTCATTGTTAGTCATTTGATGCCGAGTGCAGAGCATGCTCGAAGGCCAGCTAGGGGGCTTCATACTTTGCGGCGTTGTTTGTTGTAGGGAACCACATACTGGAGCTGTTCTGCCTTGGGGATATGAGAACTACTCCGCATCCAAACTGCTCCTTGGAGCACAAGCTGTTGAAGAACATGGTCCAGCGGCCACCTTAGTCAAATGGGTTAGGTTTTGGTTTAGATTGGCGTGGATCAGTCCCACTACTAGGGAATGGATGTTCATAAGCGGTTCAAAAATTCCGAAGCGAGCCTTTACAAGCGGTTTATTAGCCACAAGCCAGAAGAGCACCTTTAGAAGCGGTTGGGGACACGAACCCCTTCTAAAAGTCAAGCAACAGCAACGGTTTATGCCCCCAACCGCTTCTAAAGCACTACAAGCGGTTGGGGACACGAACCGCTTATAATGCTTGGGCTTTAGCAGCGGTTCGTGCCCCCAACCGCTTGTAAAGGCCCATTTTTCAAATAGATAAAAGGAAAGCTCCCCCTATCTAAACAGAGATCACACGCGGGTGAGTTGGCTAGCTGGGTGAGATGTGGCTCACGTGGAGGGATGAGGTCCTGGGTTCAAATCCCACCTCCCCCAATATTATTTGGCTTTTTTGGCACCACTAGAAGCGGTTCCTAGAACCGCTTGTGATGCTCCGTGAGGCATCAGTCGCGGTTGCTCATAAGCGGTGCTGGTTTCCCTAGTAGTGTCCATTCCTCTTGGAAATCCGCCAAAACCTTGGATTTTGTCGTTATGCGGGGAATGAGCTAAATATTGGATTCATCGAACTCAACGGCCCACTTAGGTGATATGTCCACTGGTGTTAGGGTTCTAGAGAATGTCTTTTAGTGGGAAATCAGTCCACAATCTAATTAGCTTGAAAGGAGTGACACAACTTCTTAAAAGTCATGAGCAAGATGTATATGAACCTCTAGAGCTTGAGGCAACGCAGTCACGTAGCAGATGGGTCGCTAGATGCCTCGCATTCGGTTGACAGGGTTGCGCTAATTGCCAATGATGCAAACGCCTCCTAGGCCAGGGGTTGGGCTGGCCAGATATCTCTTTAGCTCTTTGAGGGCAACGCCAACATTCCAAACCGTCCTCGACATGTCCTTACAAAAACAAATGAATACTTTCTTCCTCATACCATCTTCATTTTTTGTTTGACACCTTTGACTTTTAAACATGTCTTTGACCATTCGTTTTATGTAAAAATTTAGTGCAAATATGAAGAAAATATAAATCATGCTTAAAATGCCTTTAATGATAAAACAAATCACAACATTATAAATTATTTTCATAATTTTTTAAAATAAAACGAATGGTCAAAATCATGTTGAAAAGTCAAAAGCGTTAAAAGAAACGGAGGGAGTATTATTTTTGGTGCTAGAAATTATTCGTGGAGCCGTGGATTATGGGCTGTTTGGTTGCCTTCTCAATTGAAGCAGGCTGTATGAGCTGAGCCAGGCTAGTTGGAGCCAGGCTGAGATGATGCAAATGGTTGTTGTTTGGTTAGGTGTATGAGATTGTACAGGCTGCGTAGAGATGTTGTTTGGTTGACTGCACTAAGGAGAGAATGGTATGGAGAAATTCAAAAGAGGATGAAACATATTAAAAAAAATAAATTCTAGAAAATCAAAATAACAAAAAATAATCACGAAAATAAAAAAATTCAAAAGAAAGTCTCATAAATAAATAAATTCAAAAATGAAAATTTTAAAATTTATATGACAAATGTGGTTTCATTTTGTTCGAAAAATATCAATAACCCATTTTTAAAATCGGTTCGGTAATCTAAAATACTAAGCAAAAGATATAGCAAATAAATTAATCAAATGTGTCACGCATGTGGTTGTTACTGCATACGCGGAGCCTGGCTCTGGGAAAACCCCAATTTGGTCGTATCTCCATAGTCTGGCCCGGAGGGGTTAATTGCATCTGGAGAGCCTTATTCAGATGGGTGAGAAGACAACCAAACACCTTAGTTTTGTATCTCTAAATGCAAAACTCCTTGGATGCAAGCAACCAAACAGCTTATAATCGCTCACACTTCTACCGTTCCACATCAGTCCTAGGCCTCTGGCACGTTCCAATAAATTCCCTCAAGTTCCGGTGGCTCGTGCCGCCGTCGGCGATCGCCTTCTTCCTCAGAGTCTCGTCCGCCATTACAGCCTTCACTTTCTCCGCTATTTCCTCCCCACTCAGCACACCCTCCTCTCCTTCCCAGCTCCACCCACAAGCCGAGCCCGCCGCACGCGACCACGCCGGTGTTCACCCGCTGGTCGCCGAACCTCGGCCAGGCCAGCACCGGTACACCCCTCGCCGTCGCCTCCGTGACCGAGTTCCAACCACAGTGGCTGATGAACAGCCCGACGGCTGGGTGCTCCAAGTCCTCTTCTTGCTCCACCCACACCTTGGTCACGAGGCCCCGGCCATTCACACGCTGCAGGAAACCTTCTCCGAGCAGCTCATCGAGCTCAGTGTCGTCGTCTCTGTCCACGACGGCGCCCTTCACCACCCACAAGAACCGGTAGCCGCTCGCCTCCAGCCCGCCGGCGAGCTCCCTAAGCTGGTCCCTTAATATGGCCTTGCGGCTGCCGAAGCTAACGTAAACCACCGACCGCGCCGGCTGCGTGTCGAGCCAGAACATGTAATCATTCCCAGATTCTCTTGCTGCCTCGCTCGCCGGAATGTTCAGCGGAGCAAGCGGCCCCACGGAGAACACCGACGGGAAGCCGGCGGCGACGGAGCCTCGCCTCAGCGCCGCGACGGCATCCGGCTCCAGGGCGTCGAACGTGTTGATCAACACGCCGTCGGCTTCCGCGAGACCCTGGCTGTTCGCGACGAACTGCCGGGTGAAGAGGTGGTTGGGGTCGTGCAGCGCCTGCGGGATGGAGGCCTTCGGGATGCTGTACATGCCGGGGATTTCGACGTCGCCGGCCACGCGGCCGCCGTTGGCGGCGAGGTAGGTGGGGAAGAAGGCGCAGAAGGACAGCATCGCGGCGGACGCGGTGAAGAGGACGTGGCACGGGAGGCAGATCTACTTCGCGACGGGCAAGACGACGAAGGACAAGGCGATGTCGGTGACGAGCGCCGACGCGCCAGCGCCGGCGAGGAGCGGGCCGAGGAGGGGAGCGAAGCGGCGGATGGCCTCGAAGCGGAGGAAGAACGGGTCGACGCAGGGGAACTCAGACTCGTCGAACGGCGCGAGGTGGAGATCGAGCCGGCGGACGGCCGGGAACCCGTCGAAGAGGGCCTGGATCTGCCTGGACTCCAAGGACGACACGGTCGGAAGCACGGTCACTAGTGAGACATCGCAGGCGTGGCGTGAGGACAAGGCCACCGCGAGGCGGCAGAAGGGGACCAGGTGACCCATGCCGGCGCTCGGCAGGAGGACGACGTGCGGTCGGCCACCCGCGCGGCCGCCGGCCGCCGGCATTGCCGGGGAGACCATGGGACAACACTTGGTTTCAGTGAGGAGTCGGTGTTCTTTACAGCGTGCGAAACTGCGAATTGCGATGCTCCGTGTAGATCCGTGTTTGTACCACACGAAGCAAAAGAGGACCAATTTGTACCACAAATTACAACAACTCCAATCGGAAGGCTCCCGCGTCGCCATGTCGCGCTCGGTACGTTGTTCCGTGGAGCAATCCCACGGCTTGATTTTTCACGAATATCTGGTAAGCTTTCAGATCTGAGAGCATCTCCAAAAATGCCCAAAAAATAGAGTCCCAAAAGGCTGGTTTAAACCTCCCAAAAAGTTTTAGGAGATAAAAAACAAACCCTCCCCCAACATTTCCCAATAATTAGTGCCAAAAAAAAATTAAATCCTGCCACCTCATCCATGGGCCGAGCGCATGATCAGCAGCATCAGGCCGGTTCACGAGCAGAGCCAGGCTACCTTTGACGTATTCTTCCTCTCTACCCATCCTGATTTTGTTCGGCCTATTCTTCGCAAATAGTGGAGGCCGTAGGCGCCGACTGTCGAGGCTGAGGCCGAGGCCGACAGCCGAACGTGATCTTGCCGATCGTGATCTGTGGAGGACGTAGCGACCGAGGCTGTGGACCGAGGCTGTGGAGGACGTAGGTAGCCACTGCTGATTTGTTTTGCGTACGACCGCCGAGGCTGTGGAGGAGGAGGACGTAGCCAGGCGCCGACCGCCGAACGCCGAGGCCAACCGCCGAGGCTGTGGAGGACATAGCCACTGTCCAGCCAGTCTTGTGTGTCTGCAGGTAATTGTGCATCAAATCTTCAATGCATGTACTTTGGTTGCAATCGCTTCTTCGATTAGATAATTCTTTGATCGCTCCATCACGTGCATAGGTGAATTATTAGCACTGCAGCTTGAGTCAGCGTCCATCCCTCTTCCAAGTACTTTTGGACGAATCTTCGTCGGACGATGATGATGAATTTATTTTTGCCGCTGCTCAAATCGTTCAACGTTATTCGCAACCTGCGCGAAAACATGGTGGTTCTGTCCCCGGACATAAAGTCAAGAAGCGGGACAGAGAAGGAGGGCACTCAAGAATGTATCAAGATTATTTAGTGGATGATCCTACGTACAGCCCAACTGATTTCAGGCGGAGATATAGAATGAGCCGTGAGCTATTTTTACGCATAATGGATGCTGTAGAAGAACATGATTACGGCCCGAAGTATTGACCGGGCCGTGCCAGCCAGATATATGGTAGCCCGAGGCACGACGAGCCCGTGCCGTGCCGGCCCGGCACGGCCCAATTCCCAGGACTACTTAAGGGCTTGTTTGGAAGACCAAAACGAGACAAAATTTTGGTCCATTCACGTGGGTCTCAATCCGTGTGGAAATATTTGCATAATCTACGATATGGTCTTAAATTTACTTATTTTTGAAACCCGTTTGTAAAGCTGCTTTAGTCTATGAATCTATATACTAGTGTCTCATATTATATAGCCAGATCATTTCATACATCACAATGTCCTTTATTTAATTACAAACCATGAAACTGGTACATTGTTTTAAGTACGTATGTACATGTCGGGCGTAAAATCACGGCCCATTGCCATGGCCCACTTCCTGACAGCCCAATCGAACGGCCTCCTAGGGCCTGGCTCCCTAAAAGGTTTTATATGGCCCATGTGCATTTTGCCGAACAGCTTCCTGATTGGAACGGTGTGTAACAGTCAAGGATTCGTGTTCGAATCTGACTCGAACAGAGTTCTGCACGGCTACGTGAAGACCCGGACGTGATTTCCCGGATTGGAGCAGACGTCGTGATCCCCAAGAATTGGAGTATACCTTATATACCTCGGGATGTATTTGGCATGTATATGAGTTTGTTACGGTCTCGTAATTAGCCCGGCCCGATTATCCCTTGGTAGGTCGGTCGTTCAACACTATATAAACCGAGACCCTACGGTATGTAGAGGGCACGTTCACGGTATCAGGCTTGAGTATATCGCATACTTCGTCCTGTACACCCTTAATCTCGTCGAGACCTATTCATCTAGCCGAGTTCCTCCTTGTAATCTCTTTCATATAAAGAAGCGCTGGACGTAGGGCTATTATCTCCCTCGGAGAGGTCCGAACCAGGATAAAACCCCGTGTCTCCCTGTTACTCGTTGATCGCTGTTCACATTGCTCGGCAAGTCTTATATTTTCCTTTCTCAAGAACCTTAGTTGACTTGGGACCGATATCCCAAACGTCGACAGTTGGCGTCGTCCGTGGGATAGTAGATCAAGCCTGTTCGAGCATGTCGAACTCATTCAGCGATCAGGAAACTCTTCCTGAGGGCTATAACTCAGAAGGGTAGGATGTCACATCCCCTGTCAGATCAGATCGATCCCTTCGAGCGGGTCAAATTCTGCTCGGCCGTCTCAACCAGGTCGTCAACAAGCTCGCGACCTTGAAATTCGCGACCCCCCTGACCAGTCCGCACTAAAACGGGCGCCCCGGCCACAAACGACCTTCGTTTCGGACGTTCTACCAATTCGCAGAAAGCAGACGCGATAAGCTTTCCAGCGGATCTGGTCCCACCTCAAAACTCCTTCCGGATCAGCAGGAATATGTGAAACAAGTTGGCGTCCAGTACATGCACGCGAATTCGGCAACCTCGGTACGTTTCCAGTTTTTCAATTCCTTTCCTTAGCGTTGGTTTCTTAAAACCTCGTTGCCCGGATCTGCATTTAGCTCTTTATGAACTCAGGGTCGTTTCTGTACCCCTGCCTGGTTAATAAAGGGACAAATCAGCCCGGTCTTTCGCTCCCATAGCGCTCCCCGCGAGCAGGTCTTTTTATCTGGCAACGACCTGTACAGCTCCGGTTAACCGAAGCGGTGCACCACCGAGAGAGTTCTGCCCACCGTAAGCCGATTCTCATTGTAACGGGCATGCCCACGGTAAGCCAATTCTCATCGCAACGGGCACTCCTGGCGTTGGTTCCGCACCCGCCAAGGTGACACCAACGCTACACGGGTCCATGCCCGGATAAGGTTTCGCCTCGCACGTCTTGCCTGCGACTAAGGTCCCGATCGCCCTCCCTGGTTAGCGGTCTTAGCCACAGCGGGGCTGCACTTGCCCGCACACGTCTTTTTTATCCATGCTACGTCTTTTCTGGCATGGTAATCCGGAGCAATGCACCACCAACGAAGTCCTGCCCACCGTAAGCCGATTATCATCGCAACGGACATGCCCACCGTAAGCCAATTCTCAACGCAACGGGTACTCCTGGCGTCGGTTCCGCATTCGCCGAGGTGACACTAACGCTATCGGGGGACGTACCCAGAAAAAATTATGTCTTGTGCGGGTAGGACGTCTTTAACGTGTTTTTCAAAACTCGCTTTGCTCTTCTTAGAGCCTGTCCTTACTCTCTTTTTCCCCTTGCTGGCTCGTTTCTTGTTTGTCTTCTGCAGAAAATACAGGAACGGGGAGCATCAGACGCCGGTGATGGTCGCGGCGAGGTTCCAGGCTTCCCCACCAAAACCGATGTCTAAATCCCTCTCTTCCCGGGTACGCTCCGCGCATGTCCGGGAACTGATTCACTTCACCCGCGTATAATTTCTTGCCTTTGCCTGGCACTGACCTTCACAGTTCGGCTAAGTCAAGGTTGTGCGACACCAACGGAGTCCTGCCCATCGTAAGCCGATTCTCATCGCAACGGACACTCCAAGCTTCGGTTCTGCACTTGCCAAGACAACGCTTACACTGTCGCAAAGAATACGCCGTGGGTAAAGCGTTGATTTCACACGTTCTCTTGCGGCTCTGACTGCATCGGGTTGTGGATCACCTCGCACCGGGCAGCTCTTCGTCCGGAGCGCACGTCTGGTCCCCGCGACGAGCTCCGTGCTCGGGGGCTGGATCACCTCGCACCGGATAGCTCTTCGCCCAGAGCGTGCGTCTGGTCCCCGCGACGAGCTCCGTGCTCGGGGTTGGATCACCTCGCACCGGGCAGCTCTTCGCCCGGGGCGCGACCCTGGTCCCCGCGACGAGCTCCATGCTCGGGGACTGGATCACCTCGTACCGGGCAGCTCTTCGCCCGGAGCGCTTCTAGTCCCCGCGACGAGCTCCGTGCTCGGGGCCTGGATCACCTCGCACCGGGCAGCTCTTCGCCCGGAGCGCGCGTCTGGTCCCCACGACGAGCTCCGTGGTCGGGGGCTGGATCGCATCGCACCGGGTAGCTCTTCGCCCGGGGCGCGTCTGGTTCCCGCGACGAGCTCCGCGCTCAGGGACCGGATAGTCTCCTACCGGGTATGTCTTCACCTGGTCGCACTTTCTGGTCCCTTTAACGAGCTCCGTGCTCGGGGACTAGGTCACCTTCCCCCTCGTATACATTGTCTGCTCCTAGCGCATGATCTACGTCTGGGGGCACATCACCTTCGCTCCTGAGCACGACATTCGCTCGAGAGTGCAATCTCTATTTTCTCGGGCAAGCTCTATCCCGAGAGGTGATTCTCTGTTCGACGCAACAGAGTTGCTCAGCACTGGGCGGGTTTGTTCAGTCCCGAACAAATCTTGTTCGGTTGAACCATAACCTGTTCGGTCGCCTGTTGCACGTCTTTGTAGCAGGAAAGGTACCCCCTTTGTGACTTTGAGTATCAAGAGGAAGACCCCACTCTGGTGAGATATTCCACTTGAGTCTCGGGGGCTAGCTGTCGGGGTAAAATCACGGCCCATTGCCATGGCCCACTTCCTGACAGCCTAATCGAACGGCCTCCTAGGGCCTGGCTCCCTAGAAGGTTCTATCTGGCCCATGTGCATCCTGCCGAACAGCTTCCTGGTTGGCACGGTGCGTAACGGCCAAGGATTCGTGTTCGAGTCTGACTCGAACAGAGTTCTGCACGGCTACGTGAAGACCCGGACGTAGTTTCCCGGATTGGAGCAGACGTCGTGATCCCCAAAAATTAGAGTATACCTTATCTACCTCGGGATGTATTTGGTATGTATATGAGTTCGTTATGGTCTCGTAGTTAGCCCGGCCCGATTATCCCTTAGTAGGTCGGTTGTTCAACATTATATAAACCAAGCCCCTACGGCATGTAGAGGGCACGTTCACGGTATCAGGCTTGAGTAGATCGCATACTTCGTCCTGTACACCCATAATCTCGTCGAGACCTGTTCGTCTCGCCGAGTTCCTCCTTGTAATCTCTTTCATATAAAGAAGCGCTGGACGTAGGGCTATTATCTCCCACGAGAGGCCCGAATCAGGATAAAAACCCCGTGTCTCCCTGTTGCTCGTTGATCTATGTTCACATTGCTCAGCAGGTCTTCTATCAAATATTAAACTTCAAATTTTCGTGTAAATTCAAAATTCAAAAATTTGTTGTTTAATATTTTATACCATATCCAATTTAGACGAAACAAAATTTAAAATTCATGTAAAATCCTAAAGAATTCATTTTTCAAACTTTGAATTTCAAAATTCAAAATTTAAAATATAAATTCAAGTGTAAATTCGAAATTGAAAATTCAAAAAAATTTAAAAAATTTGAAAGTTTGAAAATGGGTTCTTGAGGATTTTACATGAATTTTAAAATTTGTTTCGTGCAAGTTGGATATGGTATGAAATGTTAATAGATATAAGAAGTTCAAAATGTGCAAAGTTACTGTAGCACATCAGCCTGTCGTGCGTTGGATTAACGATAGGTGTGCGATCTCTCCTGCAGCCTCCTCTCAACAACCTGTTATGCGCCTAAAGTGCGACCGGTACCCTGTCGTTAATTCAAAGTGCGACCGAGGTCTATTTGCGTCTAAATTTCAATCCGCCATATAATTTTGTATAAACGAATAAATATAAATATAAAAAAACATAAATTTTCCCTTTATCCAACGCCGTTGATGGGCAGGCCATGCCAACCAAGCTACTTCTGGGCCTACCGGCAAAGCTGCTGCGCCAGCCTTCCCTTCCTCTTGCGCGTGCATGGGCCTCGGGCCACCTACCCCGCTTGGACGAACGCGCGGGAGCTACGCGTTGAAGTCACACCATGGGCTGCCAGCTCTCTTGTTCAGACCATTACACCGCTTATTCCTTAATTTATTTATTTTAGTAGAAAGTTTATTACATTTATATCTTTTGCAAATTAACTCAAAAAACATGAGATTAGTTTCGAAATGTTTCTAAAATTATGATCTATTATTTTCTAAAATCTCCACATCATGTGCATACATGTATTTTCTATTTGGAAAAAGTGTCGATTTGATCCCTCAACTATACTCGTTAGACCACTTTGGTCCCTGAACAACAATACCGGACTTGTCAGGTACTTAAAATCTCAAAACCGGACTTGGCTAGTCCTTTAACTGGTCAAAACGATGCTTTTGAGGTTTTCACTGACGTGGTTGCTAATGTAACGGATTTCTTCTGCGTGGACGCCATTTGGGGCTGCCACATTGTTGCCACATGGTTCCTGCGTCAGCAAAAGTATGCCAGATCTGCCACGTAGGCTACCACTCCACCTAGAACCATCGTTTTGACCGGTCAAAGGACTAGCCAAGTCTGGTTTTGAGAGTTCAAGGACCTGACAAGTCTGATTAGAGATGGCAATGGCCTCGATCCCCGATTCCCCGCGACCCTATTAGGGGACGGGGACGGGGACCTTTCTTCCCCCACGGGGATGTAAACAGGGAAAAAAATTTCCCCGTCGGGTAAACAGGGACGGGGACGGGGAAGCATCCCCTGTCCCTATTCCCCGCGGGGCCCGTTAATCTTGCATGTAATACTTAATGATAAAAATGAATAATGACCTTATCAAATAATCATCCAATATAAATATGTGGTCATTTCGATGCATACATGATGATTTATTAACTATGAGAATACATATATATATATGACAAGATTTTGTACTAATAGCAAAATACATACATATTAGCTACAGTTTAAGCGGGGACGGGGATCCCCGTCGAGGATTTATTCCCCAGGGGGACGGGGATGGGAAGAAAATGCTCCCCGCGAGCGGGAATGGGGATGGGGAATTTTTTCCCCACGCGAGGATGGGGATGAGGAGCCATTCCCCAACGGGGAATTCCCCATTGCCATCTGAAAGTGGTCCGACGGGTATAGTTGTGGGACCAAATCGACACATTTTCCTTTCTATTTTTATTCTTGCATTATATTTATGTGTTCTTTTTCATACACTAGTTTCGATTGGCATTGCCGACCCAACAAGAGCCGGTGGTGATTTTGGAGATGAAAGAAGTCCAATGTTGATTATTCTGCCATGTCCTAATTTGCATCTGTTTTATTATATTTTATAAATGGCCTTGATGGGGGACGGGGTCTCGATATTCCGACAGGTAGGATAAACTCGATTGGTGAACTCGACGTTGACGACCCGGCTTCCAATTAGAACAGATGCATTCGCTACACCACTGCCCCCCGTCCGTTATCAACCATGCCAAGACGCGGTTGACCTCACCACGAAGGTTAATCCCTGCAAGCGAATCGAGAACACAAGCAAGAACACAGTAGATACAATCTCAATATTACGGATTACCGATTAAGCACATGAGTTGGGGTTCCGCAAATCAGTAAACGGCGAAGCTGCAACAACAGAACAATCTAAGTAAAACCCAAGTCTAAACTAGAGATGGCTACTGAATTTATAGCGATGGCTAGGATTTGGGGCGCAGCCCTAGAAGGTATATGGGCCATGGGCCCAAAGTGGAGTGTCACAGCACCCGACAGATTCTGGTCGCAATCTTATTTCCACGATTCCTGTTAATCTGTAAGGAATTTGGAGGTGGCACTGGATCCGTTGGAAAGATCTCGTCGAGAGCTTGCCCGTGCATACCACGAACGTCCAAAACAAAGTTCGTATGCATCCAGGGCATCCGTGTTGATTGCGCGGAGATGGCCGAATCTGACTCGTGGACAAATTGGGCTCTCTCTTGGGCCAGCCATGCAACAACGTGGCTTGTGGGACTAGAGGGCGTCGAAGTGGTGGAGATGCGTCTTTCTTGAATCTTGGGGAGGTAATCACGGTGGAGGCCGAACTGTTGGTGGCGACAACGCAATATCAGCATGATGAGCTTGCCGGCTGCTCACGCAATCTAGCCATGGCGCGGGTCGATGATGCCATGTAGTAGATGATGACACCATAGTTGATGCAGAAGATGCTGTGAAGTTTTGCCAACTTGTCGTAGATGAAGAGGTCGAAGATGAAGTAGTCGATCGAAGACTCGTCAACGTGAGTGCTAGCGAAGTAGTCAATGGAAATCTTGATGACCACCATATTGATGTAGTGCTGGTCATACCTATGATGGGCATGATCACATCATCCTCCCCTTCTTGATTGTAAGTCGTCCTCGACTCATCCTCGTTTGTCTGTAGAAGATTAGCTCCAAAAAAAAAAGGCAAAACAACAAGCATATCATTTACAATCAAATTGTTAGAATCAAATCGATTAGAAGCCACATCCTCCCCTTCTTAAAATTTTTGTATAATTTCGAAACAGAGAGAGTCACTTGATGTCTTTTGATTATTGATAGTTTTGCTCTCCAGTCTATCAAATGGTTGTACATCGTAAGAAAAATTTATATTCGAGCAAATGTGCACTCGATTCACTATGTATTTTCCATTATTATTATATTTACCCACAATATGAAAAGTATTTATAGGTAACCAGGAAAATTAATAAGTCTCTCCCCTAAATTTTCTAGATCACATAGAACATCACATTCAATGTAACCCAAAGTATTTAAAGAAACAATAATTTTAGCTCATCATTTTCATTCGCATTATGAATAACATGTTTATTTTCAGCACGAGTATTTGGTTTTGAAGCAAATAAAACTTATTTATTCACCAGTTGTGGCACAGATATAAATGAAGCATTATCACACAACTCTTCTTTATCACAAGAAACATCTAGCAAATCATTTTGTGACAAAGGTAAATCAGCAATTGGTTCTACAGCATGAATAGTGGAAAGTTTTAAGACATCAATATCGTTCTCGCATATAGAATGAGTGTGATACCTTTTTCATTACCTTTGTTTTTCTCCTAAGCTGATGTAGGTACATCTTCAGTTGTAGGTGTTGGAAACAAAGGTGCAGCAACAAGCGTCTCTTTATTTTTGTCATTCTCATTTTTATTATTTACACTTGCCTGCAAAATGTTAGTCGTGCAAGAATACACACCATTCTTACAAACAGATGTGTTGATTTTTCGTACAACTTTCTTATATTTTATTTTATTTTCAGCTGCACAAGCAATACCAAAGGTTTGTAACAGAGAAACATATTCTTTACCAAAAACAATATTATATATTTTCTCATTAAGTCCACATAAGAATCTAGCGTCCATTTCTCTATCAGTTTCCTCCAAACCACAACGTAACTACAAATTTTGCAATTCTTCATAGTAAACGGTCAATGGTTTATCACCTTGTTGTAAACATTGTAGTTTGTTCAGTAAATTTTTATGATAATAGACAGTAAGAAACCTATCCCTTAATCGTTGTTTCATGTCTCTCCAAGTCGATAGTACACCAATAAGAAAACAATACGCCTTCCATTTAATTGATGCATTATTAATTAAAGCACTAGCAGCTGTCATAATTTTTTCTTTATCGAAAATTCTATGTTGAGCAAAAAATTTATCTACTGTTATTTCCTAATCAATAAATGCATCAGGGTCAAATTTTATATCATATAAAGGAAGGTTCTCAATGGTATTACCATGCTTGTTGGTAAAAGATGATGTGTAACTCTCCTTTAATTTCTCCTTATGATGGAACCGATCAAAATTTCTCTAGCCCCCCTCACCAATGATACTTGCATTCCAACTGTTGGCTGATGGTTGCAATCTCCCCATTCCATTGTATGCTCCTGCCATTATTAGTTGAAAACACAAAATAACACAAAAGTATTATCCCTGTCAACTACTACCTCCTTTTTTTTAATTTGACTCATTTGACTTTTAGACACACCTTTGACCATTCGTCTAATTCAAATTTTTTTTTGTAAATATCATTTATTTTATTGTGATTTGTTTTATCAATAGAGATACTTTAAATATGTCTTATTTTTTAACATCTTCGCACAAAATTTTTGAATAAGAAGAATGGTCAAAGACGTTTCAAAAAGTCAAAGGCGTCAAATAAAAAAAACGGAGGGAGTACTAGGTTTTGAACAGTGGAGTCACACCCTCTCAAGCGTCTTACCATGATCTTACAAGTGTTCTTACCAGCACTGCAGGAGGTACAACCGGTGGCTGGTTCATGATACTAAGACCGGTGTGAGCGAAGCGATTGCAAGTTCGAACCAGAACTGATAAGAAGTCTGTGGAGCTTGGATACGCAATATATAGCAGCAAGGAATATGCAATTATCGAAATCAGATTATCAAAGCTGAATATATGTATCCAAAGTACTTGTCAAAGTTGCTGGCTTAACCTCGTCCTTAGACCTAGCTCATGCAAATGAAATGAATAATGCAACACATTGAATATAAAAAGGTGCAAACACTTCTGATTTCTTTCCTTCTTTCTTTCCTTTCTTTGCCTTTTTTCTCTTTTTTCTTTTTTTATATTTGTGCGGCTTTTTTTATGCACTTGTATTTTTCACTTTTTTAATATCAATAGTGCTGCACATGAGAAATTACAAGATATATACACAAACACTCAATTTTTACTTGCTGAAAAAATAGATCCACTAATGCAAAAATTTCCTATGCTGTTTTCGCGCTTTTAGAGGCTTAAACACAAAAACGCACAACAACAAAGTTGTAGATCTTCTCTTCCTGATCAATTTTCATATATGAAAGTCCAAATTTGGATAAAGGATCTAGGAGATTTGGGCCCCGCAATACAGATTGCTCAGAAAAATCCGAGACACATACAGAAACACTTCTAACGCGATTTTGGATCTGAAAATGGAGTTTTCGGAACTTGGTGAAATGGACAAAGTTGTATATCCTTTTTCGGGCAACAATTTAGGCTATGAGTTTGTCTAATTTGGAGTTCGGACAAAAGGCAAAATACTAAACTAGACAGATTGGTACCCGATTTGGACGCGGCGACGACGACGACGTGATGGCGTTGGACTCAACGTCAAGATGCAAGACTCAAACAAGATCAAGAACTTAATCTAAACCAGCAACAAAACGATGATGATGAATACAAATTCAACAACACAAATCTGAAAAAGAAATCACAAAGGGCACAAAGTGGCTTGGATGATGGACGAGATGACGAACTCAAATCTTTTTTGTGCGGCAAATTTCTGGACTCTAGATAATGGATGAACAACAAACGAGATGGGATACAAAGATACCTGACGGGCAACTGGTGCTCTGATACCACTTGATGGGGGATAGGGTCCCGATCTTCCGACAGGTAGGATAAACTCGATTAGTGGAGAACTCGACGTTGATGATCTGGCTTCCAATCAGAACAGATCTAAACCTGCAATCGCTACACCACTGTCCCCATTCGTTATCAACCACACCAAGACGCGATTGACCTCACCACGAAGATTGATCCCTGCAAGCGAATCGAGAACACAAGCAAGAACACAGTAGATGCAATCTCAATATTACGGATTACAGATTGAGCACACGAGTTGGAGTTCCGCAAACCGGTAAATGGCGAAGCTGCAACGGTAGAACAATCTAAGCAAAACCCAAGTCTAAAATAGCAACGACTACTGAATTTATAGAGACGGCTAGGGTTTGGGGCACAGCCCTAGGAGGTACATGGGCCATGGGCCCAAAATGGAGCGTCACAGCGCTCGGAAGATTCTGGTCACAAATTTTTTTCACGAATTCCCGTTGATCCATAAGGAATTTCGAGGTGGGACCAGATCCGTTGGAAAGATATCGTCGAGAGCTTGTCCGTGCATATCAAGAATGTCCAAAACGGAGTTTGTATGCATCCAGGACATGCGTTTTAAGTTGACTGCGTGGAGATGGCCGAACCTGACTCGTGATCAAATTGGGCTCTCTCTTGGGCCAGCCTTGCAACGACTAGGCTTGTGGGACTAGACGGCGTCGAAGTGGTGGAGATGCGCCTTTCTTGAATACGTCTTGAGCTTGGGGAGGTGGCCACAGTGGCGGGCGCAGGTTTTTAGTTTTGGTTATGCGAGATTTAAAAAATTTGCAACGGCAGCGTCATAATACAAAATTTTCTAACGGCAACATCAAAATACAAATTTTTCCAAAGGCAACATCAAAATACAAATTGTTAATAATAACGACATAATTTCAATTCCCAAATATACAACACAATTCTCAAAATTAAAAAGTAAAAATTAGCACTCAATAGATTTTCATTTACCAAGCATTACGATTTTCATTTCTTAAGTCTCTAAATATAAGAATTATGACTAAGGGTCAACGATAATTTAGAAATTATGGTTGGGTAAACTACCTAGCATAGTGCCTTTGGATCTGGACAGTTGCCAGTTGGGCGCCTGCCCGCCTAGGCGAATGAAGGGAGGCTGGGAGGGGCGTCACTGCGCCTGGTCGTCGGCCGCTGGACATCACCCGCCGGAGTGGCGGTGCGTCGCGAGCTGACGAGCCACAGGGAGAGTCGCCCGTTGCCAAGGGCACGTTCGGCGAGAGGGGCACCGCCGCATGCCGGAAGCAATCTGGGGGAGGGCTTGACGGACGGGGATGATGACCGGACGGCGGCGCCCGGCGGCGAACTGATGCGGTGACGACATGGGCGCATGGCGCCTGGGACTAGAGTTGGGAGGGCTTGGGCGGTGGCGCAGGGCACTCCCCTCTCTGGATAAGAGAAGCCAAGAGGGAGAGAGTCTAGGCCATTCTGGCTCAGCACTGGCCTATTGGCCTTGGGCCTGGCTGCTGGTGCTTGGATGGACGAATTGGGCCAGACGGCTTGAAGAAATGGGCCGCCGGTTGGTGGAGTGACTTGGATGTTTGGCCTGAGATGAGACCTAGAGTATGGGTCTAATACTAAGGGGTGTTAACTGAATTTTTTCTAAAAAAAATTTTTGGTGTACATCTGTACACCTTTGGGCCTTACTGGGCCCGCCCCTGGGTGGCCACAGTGGAGGCCGAACTGTTGGCGACGACAACGCAATATCAACATGATGAGCTTGCCGGTTGTACATGCGATCTAGCCATGGCGCGGGTCGATGATGACATTATGCCGAAGATGCCGTGAAGTGTTGCCAACTTGTCCTAGACGAAGTCGAAAATGAAGTAGTCGATCGAAGACTCGTCAACGTGCGTGCTGGCGAGGCAGTCAACGAAAATTTTGATGACCACCACATTGATGTAGTGTTGATCATACCTATGATGGACATGGTCATAACAGACCTGCTATATTAAAAATGTAAAAAATATATATTAGTCCCATGACTCATATTATGCCATTACTTTGGAAACCCGAAGACTACCTTACTATTTATTGCCATGATTTACTGTTAAGTTAGAATATTATGGATTGGCCATGCTATCAGATTTAGGTTTTTCTGTCATCATTGTGATTTTGATATCAACGATTATTTTTGCTATGAAATGGAACCCTTATGTAGCTGGGAGTACCAGCAGGTTTCTTGGAGGGTACCACTTGCAGGTTCAGCTCACAATACCAAATAAGGGCTCATTTGGAAGACAGGGAAATCTCAGGGACAAATTCCCCACCCTGGGAAAATCCCCAGGGAAAAAAAGAGGCCCGCGCCGTGCATCCCAGGGAAATGGCAACCAAACAGGTGGTCTTCTACAACGTGATGTTTACAACAAGCTCTATGCATTATTTGGATGCAGGATACTAAAAAGGAAGAGCTAGAAACACATATCTATGTGAGAAAAACAGGAGTTCATACATGACATATCACCAAAACAATTGGAAACATATGGATTTGAACATCTAAAAATTTGGAAAAACTACTTTGCGCCAATCAAGATGTATCGTAAACAATTTCAGAAAATGTTAGAAAACAATTATAGCAGCAATGCAATGTTCATCCACCAAAAAAGAACATAAAGCTATGGTTGTAGTACAATGTTCATTTATCAAAATAGTTCATAAATGACAGCTCCACATTCATCCACCAAAACAAAACGTGCTGCTGCTCAGAAGGTTGAAAACTCATACACCAAAAAAAAAGTGCATAATTGATATTAACATCAACAGGAGGGAAACCAGCAGGAGCCGCACAATCAAAAGGTATTTATAACATAATCAAATTCTTCATCCCATTCCAACTTGACAGCCACCTCCTCACCCCTTTGTATGTTCACGCCTGCAGCCAAATCAAACAAGCACATCATGAAAATATATTGCAAAAAACAGTAAACAAAAAAGGAAAGAGCTGTGACATTTAGCAGAATTGTAGAATCGTAGGATCAAAGCACCAAACTTTTCTTTATTTAAAAGTTTTAATTACTTAGTTCAAAACAAGTTTAAATTATTGAATTTGGATGCTGAATTTGCTTTGGACATTATTTGGATGCGGATACTAAAAAGGAAGAGCTAGAACTAGGCTGGCACCGGTCATCATGTCAAAATTTAGATCTAAATCAAATTTTCAATACTTGTATGTGGACAAAATTTTCATACATGAAAGGTGCTAAATTTTCAATACTTATGTTGCCTCTGGTCTGATGCAGTAGTGGTGACATTCTACTGGGGAGTGGGGGCATGTGACAGGCAAAGCACCAATTATCTCATTGTAAGCACACTGTAGTAACAGCAGCATGTACTGCCCACTGTGATAGGAATGATTAGCACAAAACCTATTTTAACAATGTCAACTTAGGCAGATTACCACATGCACCAGCCACGGTACATATGCTTTATGCTGGACATGTGTAAAGAATAAAAACCTTAGGGTATCTGCGTCAAGACAGCACCATGATTAGCTTAGTAGATAGGTTCTACAAGGTTAGCTTAGCAGATAGTTCCACATGGTTAATACCCTTGTTAGATCAATTCAATTGTTGGACTTGGACCAACACACATAATGCAGAAGTAATTTACTTGTAGTTTGTTGGACTTACAGATGGTTAATACTCCTAGTTTGTTGGACTTGGACCAACACACATAAATATTAGCTAAACATGGCAATTGAATCTAGCTGAACTGGTAAAGCATAAAGACGGACTCTTTCATGCAAGCCGGAAAGCTACCCAATGGATCAAATATTAGTTTCAGTAGAAAACTAAAACTACCAACTCCAAACTCAACTTATGATTCAGAAACTCAAGCTGAAATGTTAACCAAGGCTTCTATGAGTTGTGATTCAAAAATTAAAAGCACTAATAAGCAACCCCCATATATGGAGCATATAAATGGAAAGTCATTTTTTTTTCACAACAAGTCCAGCATTAGAAATCTACACATCAGTAATATCTTGCTAGTAGAACTATTTTATAGTTTAACAAGCAAGAACTACATATCACAACCAACGAGCAGGGGACACAAACTGAAGTAAGTATTCCGATGAGATGGAGCCATACCTATGAAACGATGAGGTCACCGCAGAGTGAACACCTTTGTAAAGAACATTAATGTCAACAGGGATGTAATCCCAATCAGTAGTTCAGAGAAGGCGTTCTGATTTTCCCCATCACGCAGCCAATTTAAAACTGCAGTAAAATAGCAACATGAGAAAATTAAATGGGAATTTTGTTGTAAATAATGGAAAAGAGGAAAGTATGCGAATCCAGCAATATCATCATGATCAATCTCAAGAGAGGGAAAATTTCAGCAATCCTATCTCAACAGACGAAAAATCTCAACATCTTGATCAATCTCAGTTTATTTATATTTCCCCAACGTCATTTTTCCTACACGCAATTTAAAATTTCAATACATTATTTTAGATAAATAACATTACCTATTGTAAAGAAGTGTGGTATGTTTGTAAGAAAATGATCAACATGCTTCAAACTTCCACATTGTTTGCATGTGTCTTTACAGCATAACTGATAAAACTAGAAGCTCTGATATAAACATAAGTTGTTTATGCAACTATCTTAATATTTGTAGATGTAGATGTATAAAGTTTGAAATTGGCAAAATACAAGAACTCATCAATGTTTAAAGGCATAGTAGGAAGTGAGGGGAGTGAGGTGGTCGAAGCCATACCCTAGTGAAGGGATCTAAGGCCAAGAGGGGGTGAATCGGACTATTTTCAATTTTATTCGCTTGTTGAACTTGGTCAATTAGTCAAGTTAATCACTCAACTAGCGAATGAGCCCTAAGCAAGTCTAGTAGCGGAAGTTAGTACAAGTGAAAGTAATAAAGGAGACAAGAGGGCAAACCGATCTTTTTACCGAGTTCGGTGCAAGCACCTACTCTCGTTGAGGAAGCTGGCCACACAGGAAAGCCCGGGACCCTTTCGTCCCTAGTCCTCAATCCACTAGAAGAGGTTCGTTCCCAAACACATCGGAAAGGAACTCCAACTCGTACAAGAATCGGCAGCCTTCACACGCTAAGGACCCCGAAACACCCGACTTCACAGGCGAAGTCGACCTCGAGCACACCGAGGATTTAGCACATCTCCGACGCAATGGAGAAGACGATGCACCGGCTACGCCTAGCCGATGACCACCACGTTGGTGGGTTTGCTTGCGGTTCACGTGTCGATGAAGCTTATGGTGGAGTTGAATCCCGGTGACAAGAAGCCCAAGAGCACAATACCGGAAGCACAACTAGACCACCACCTCTCCCACCATCGAGCTAGGCCAAGAACTCATGGGGGAGGCACAAGAACTTCGGGGATGACCGGAGGAGGCTAGGTATGGCTTCTTCTTCTTCCTCTCTCCCTCTCCCTCTCAATCCCTCTCAAATGGCATGGAAACCCTAGGTGAAAGGACAAGCCATGGGAGAGCCAAACCTTGGGGATGGATGGATGAGGATGTGGGGATCCACTCCTTCTTCTACTTCTCTTCTTCTTCCTCTTCTTCTCCCACTCTCAATCTCAATCTCTCATGTTGGATCTAAGGAGGTGGAGGATGAACTAGGGAGGAGCTCTCACTCTCTCAAAGCTTGGGGATGAACAAATGAGCTCACTCAAGTCTCTCCCACGAAATCCCACCTAGAGGCTCGAGAGAGCGGCGTTCGTTCGATGGCATGGGCGGCCACGCGGCGGGAATCGGCGTCCGGTACGCACAGGCGCGTGTATGCATACCGGATCCACCAAATTTTTTTCCGCAGGAATGAGTTCTAAAACAGTAGAGCATAAACAGATCCATACGAGTCAAGATTTCAATAAGATGCCATCAATGTCATCATCGTGTTTATTGCTAGGATTGCGATATGATCAACGCTATCGAACATTGCTGAGATTTTTTTTAGCAATTGCGAAGAAAACTTTTACTCTTTGAGAATCTTCAGACGACGTGCCGCAAAATATACCACAGAGATTCTAGATATTGAAAAACTAGGGGCCAAGGAATGCCTTCTTAGGCTCGAGCGGGCCGCCGTGCTCCACGTCCTCCCTCCATGTAGCCGCCCTCCTCTCTTAATATTGCTGGTGCTGCCAACCTCACCAATGTTAGCACTACCACTCTTAGGTTTGGATTTGGGTTATGGTTGAGGGCTGTTGGTGTTCGACGGGTTTGGAGGGAGACCGGCGGTGGGTAGAAATCGTGGGACGATCAGGTGATTGTGGCAACGCTAGAGCCGCGGGCTCAATCAAAGGCAGTTAGGTGGTGGCGGCGAGTAGATCGTCGCTGGCATCTAGATTTAGGGTGGGCGAGAACGGCATGCGATAGCCGGAAGGAAGGGGGCGAGGCGTCAAAGCGACGTTGGCACCACTTCTTGTTGGTGGTGGTGAAGGGGGCTAGGGCGGCAGACAAGGCGCGCGGAGCAGGATTGAGAGAAGAAGAAGAAAAAGGAGGAGGAGGAGGAGGAGGAGGGAAGCAGATCGTCGGTGTGGTGGAAGAAATAAGGGGTGGATCTAGCACTGGGTCAGGTGGGGCTCTAGCACCACCTACACTGTTTATGACAGTAGAGCACTACCTATAATTTTTAGTATAAAATAGAAGAGAAGAAGAGGCTAAACTTCATACTTAGACCTTAAATAAAAATTCAGCTGCTTCTATTATTTTCAGTTGCATCCGCCATGGGAAGAAATGGTGTGGGGCATCCATTAATACGACACTATCATATAGTGACGGAATTTCGTTCCTTACTACGACTTTTATTAATAACGAGCAAAGTGGTCCGCGCTTTTGCGCAGTTAGATTTATGTCAATATATAGAATTTATCTCTTACTCGTAATCTTTTTTAGGGTAATCTTTAACTCATAATCTCTCTCTAATATATCATCTCTAATATATCATATCATATTTAGAGTTTATCTATCTATCTCTAATATATCATATAATTGTTTGGGACGTTCATGTTTTGATTAAAAATACGTGTCTAGCCGCTTGTGAAAACTAAAGTTACGGGCGTGCCAATGTATTGAAATACACAAATAAACAAACATGGTATCTTGCAATGAATTTTTTGGATCCTCGGTCTCAGAGATCTCCTAGTTAATTATATTTGCGATGGTACGTAGAAAACCTCTGATTAAGTTGTGTTTTGTCATGTTCATCAATCTCCGTTTGGCTTGAGTAACCTAAAATAAAAACATGCGTAGCTACACTTAGCTTGAATTGATTTGATGACGTAGCAACAACATATTCGTAATATAATCTGCGATTAGAATATTTTTAATGCACTGCAATTAAACAAATAGCAACAGCGCACAATTTTTGTGCATCATCAGATCGTCTATTTCTTCAAAACCCAAGTGGTAAACTGGAAATCGTGTTGACCATCTTCAACTCACGTCGAGCAGCTTCCTATGTGGTTCTCAGAGCAAAGAAAAAAAATCCCCGACCTCTGCTCCATCCTGTCAATCTCCACCTATTGCTCCCCGACGCCCCGATGGATAGAGCCAGGGGACGGCGCCGATTGGGCGGCACGCCGATGGCGGCGGGGTGCGGCACATAGCCCGACTTCGGATGGAGGCAACCGGCGTGGAGTATGAGCAGGGTCGAGCGAGTACTGCAGCGAGTTGTTGATTATCCTTCACTGACGAGAAATCTGCTCACTGGAGGTAAGATGCGTACATGGCAATGATCAAGATGGGGAGATTAACCACCTAAGGTTATCATCTTTCTTTGCGTTGTTGATCTTGAATGTCCTTGATTTTCGTCTGAATTGCCAATCGGACTTCTTCCGTTGCGCGTATCTCCGATTGCCTCCGAGTGTGTACGTCTTCAATCAGTGTAACCCGAGCGATGTGCGTAACCCGTCAATGTGTCTCTGGTAGCCCCGGTGCATAACTTCTGTTCGCTGGGTGATCGATCGCCTTTTATGGTCCCCGGGCTTGGTTAGAGATGCAATTTTTCTGTGCATGATAACAGCCTTTCGTTTGTTAAAGACGAGATCCTCCCGTGCATGTAACAGCCACGTTGCCGAAGATAAGAACAACCATGTTGCCGAAGATAAGACCGGCTCAATACGTGCAGATAAGTTTGATACGGAGGGATTGATTTATGATTTATTCAGCTTTAGAAGTTTGTATTTATTTATCTTTTTATTTGATTTTGATTTGATAGATGACAATTGAACGGTTATCTGATTTTGTAAATATTGATCGGATGGTGGAGGATTTTCAGATGACGTGGCGCATTATGGTGTCTCCGTTTTCCTCTATTTTAATACTAATGTGTGTGTGCGTGTGTGTGTATATATAAATATAATATATATATATATATATATATATATGGAGTGTTTTTGCAAGACGAATTTATAGATTAAATATTTATGTAACCAATCTAAACATACTACCTTCGGTCATAAAAACAAGTCGTCGTTGACTTTTGAAAACATCTTTGGTCATTCGTCTTATTCAAAAAGTTAGTGCAAACATATATAAATATAAGTCATGCTTAAATTATCTTTAATGATAAGGATGTGAAGTCGTGTGGCAGTGTGGAGGGAGCAGCTCCGGCGACGGTGCTCGTGCTGGGCGGCACCAGCGGGGCTCCTACTGGGCGGCGGGGCTCCTGCTGGGCGGCGGTGGCAGGGCTCCGGCTGGGCGGCGGCGGCGACGGCTAGGCTTCGGCGGCGGCTCGGGCAGAGAGAGAGAGAGGGGGGAGGGAGGAAGAAGGTGGAGGGGCTGACAGGTGGGACCCACCTGTCAGTAACATATTTCTTACGTATTAACATGTATTTTACCCTGTAAAGCCCCATAATGGCACGTTTGGGAGAGGGAAACTGTTAAAATGGCATCTCTGCTTGAGGCGATCGAAAAATGGCAACCGTGCTAACGGGCTGTTCTATAATGGCAACAGTGAAATTAACCCGAAGAAGTTTGTATTTATTTATCTTTTTATTTGATTTTGATTGGATAGATGACAATTGAACGGTTATCTGATTTGGTAAATATTGATCGGATGGTGGAGGATTTTCAGTCAACGTGGCGCATTATGGTGGCTCCATTTTCCTCTATTTTAATACTAGTATATATAAGTATAGTAGATAGATAGATAGATAAATGGGCCTAGTGAGACAAGAATATTAATGTTATCTCTAAATTGTTATTCTTCCAATCTCTTCAAAAAGAAACTTGGGTCTTTCTTATTTAAAGTAACTTTTGGGGTTTATGTAGGGACGAAGAAACTATTTTTTGCCTGAAGAAACAATTTGTTTTTTCACAGCCTGGGGTTACGTGGCCAACTATATAATATTCTGTGACGTCGATGGGATAGACCATCTCATGATATTTTAAATGCCATGGATAATATATACTGGTTACAATCGCAAGTGACCTTTGAGGTGATGAAAGGATAGGTAGCACGATATTTCGGGTTCTCGTGTGAAGGGAGCATAGGCACTTGAACTGAACACCTGCGTAAGTGACGGCCAGTACGCCGATTGGGAACCGCCTGAGGATGGTGACGAACCGTTCGAACGAACGAGTTGCCGAGCCGAACACTAGCCCGAGCACCAGCTTGCCGATGGCAGGAACACCACGGACGCGCCGCTCCGGCCGCCGAATGGTGCTGCCCCGCCAGCCCGCCGGCGCCGTGGTAGCACGGCATGGCGCCGAACCAGCAGCCCACGAAGTTAATTCATGAACCCGACGCTGACCGAAACCCTCGCCGGCGAGGTATCCCGGATCGGATCGGATCAAGGCACGGCAAAACCTGCCCGATGACACTAGTGGCCCGACCCAACTTTGCTCCATCTATTTGGATAAAAGAAATACCAGACCCAACCCAGATCAGAACCCGGCGGGGCAGGTCAATACGTAGAACTCTAGTTGTATCCATCGGCAACCATAAAAGCACAATTTATAAAACTTATAAACTATTCACTGTACGCTTTATTCATTTATCTAAATTTTTTTCATACTTTACCATACACTATTAAAGATTCACTCCCTCTAACAAACACTCTATCCTTACCATCTTTATTTTACAATTTTTGCTACGAATGGTCTAAGTGCATTTTTAACGGTGATACTTTCTTGCAACCTCTCAACACTATTCAACTAGATGAATAGTGTTGGGTTATAAGAAATTATAAGAAGGCATCACAATTATAGATGCCCTACGAGAATAAAAGAGTACAGCTTAATGTGTGTCAAACTGCCAATAGCATGGGAATGGGAAATGGAATAAAAACTGAGGTAGAAGAAAATTTGTGGGTGACGCTACAGAGAAGAACTTTACCAATTCCATCTGCAAATCTCATTTCTATGGCTCAATTCTTCATAGCAAACACATCGTAAGCATAAATAGGCCATGTGGTCTCCTTGTAAGTCAAAATACGTAGCAATTTACTTTTTAAAAATACACACGTGGGTCATGGTTATATAGGCCGCAGTAGCGATCTCTATAAAACCGCTCGCTAAAGGCCATTGAATATTTAGAATTGGGGGTAGCTTAGATACGTGGCCTTTAGTGGGCTGTTACTGTGTTGGTAGGCCTCGGCCCAATTTTGGCCTATGTGGCTTTGTAAACCTGTAAGATGGCTAGAAAATTTATTTTTTTATATTTATTTTTATTCATTTATACAAAATTATTTGGCGGATTGAAATTTAGACAAAAATAGGCCCCAGTCGCACTTTGAATTAGCGACAGGGTCCCGGTCGCACTTTGGGCGCACGACAGGTCGCTGAGAGGAGGTTGCACGAGAGATCGCACACCTATCGCTCATCCATCGCACGACAGCACTGTAGCTACAGTAACTTTTCAGATTTTGAATTTCTTATATCTATTAACATTTCATACCATATCCAATTTACACGAAACAAATTTTAAAATTCATGTGAAATCCTAAAGAACCCATTTTTCAAACTTTGAATTTTTGAAAGTCAAAATTCAAAAATTTAAAATTTAAAATTCAAAAAATGTAAAAAAATTGAAAGTTTGAAAAATGGGTTCTTTAGGATTTCATATGAATTTTAAAATTTGTTTCGTGTAAATTGGATATGGTATGAAATGTTAATAGATATAAGAAATTCAAAATCTGAAAAGTTACTGTAGCTACAGTGCTGTCGCGCGATGGATGAGCGATAGGTGTGCAATCTCTGGTGCAACCTCCTCTCAGCGATCTGTCGTGCGCCCAAAGTGCGACCGGGACCCTGTCGCTAATTCAAAGTGCGACCGGGGCCTATTTTTATCTAAATTTCAATCCGCCATATAATTTTGTATAAACGAATAAAAATAAATATAAAAAAAAATTAATTTTCAGATGGCTACGGCTATACTAACCGTACACACGAAGCTAGGTGAAAAAAAGACCCCCAATTCCCAACTCCAATTTCTTCTCCCAATCTACTCTTCCCAGTCTTGCGGTGTCCAAATCCCTTCTCTCTGAGTCTGATTGGGATCGTTACATAGCTATCGAGCTTGAGCTCAAAATCACGATGGATGCCATCATAATATTAATTGATGATCGATACTGACCAATCAATTTCAATCGTTTTATGATATCTGGTCCGTGGCTTTCATATATTAACGCATGCTAGCTAGATCTATCCAATATGTTTCATATATGGTTTTGATTCAGTAGGTGTTCCTACCTACAAACAAATCCAGCATGATGATACGAAATAGTGTACGCGTATGATGAAATATGTCTATATTATATGTCTTAAATAAAACATTATGGTTATTCTACAAGACGCCTGCAATTTATCCAGTCTAGTTCGCACGTTTTTCAAAAATTTTCTTTCTGGAAAAAATGTATTGATATGATGGAAAATTCAAAGGGGTCGCCAGAGGGGCATGGTGTAACATTCCATTTTGCAAATTTCGTACCAGCTTACATGGAAATTTTGAAAATTTTTCAGGGGTCCTTGCTTCAAACAATACGATCATTTACCTGTACCCGATCAAAGTGGGATACAGCTGACGGCCCCACCATAGGACGTACCTTAAGGATAGAGTTTGGGCGTATGGTATCCATACCCGGGTTGCGGTGTATAGCGTCGGCCCCAACTGGAGCGTACCATCGAAACTCAATCCCGACATCACTGGTATCTGATCCTGACATACAGTGACCAACTAGTGACCCAACATGGGGTATACCAAGAGACGGATATTTTTTATAGCTCTGCCGGTAGCCGACCTGACATAGGGTGTACCAAGGCTCTTTTGGCTTAGCCCGACTGCGCTTGTAGCCACTGGTTGTGACGCGCAGCTAGAAGGCCGTAGTTAGCGCTCAGGGCGCATGGTGGCATATGGCTAAAGGCGTAAGCGTATAGCCGTACTGAAGTTGGCGTGGACGTGTAGTTATGCCATAGAGTTGAACGCTCGAGGCGCAAGCGTAGGCGCATAGCCATGCCGTGCGCTCGCTGAGCTATAGATTTGGACGGTCGAGGCGCGGGCGTAAGTGTGTAGCCGTGCTAGGTGCTCGCCGAGCCGTAGTTGTCGCTCGTTGCGCAGGTCCTTCTTACTCGCATACGGAGTCGTAGAAGGTACTTGATGAGGTAAAACCCATGAACCCTTGTAACATGTACATGTAGGATTTAGGCAGTATCATGAAAACAGTTATATGGATGTAAAAATCCGACTGCTTTGTTTATGTAATTTTAATGTCCTTTTGTTCCTTTCCTTTTTGATCTTTAATTCCTCCAAGTGATCTTTCTTTTATTATGCATTCTGTCCGACTAGTCTAGCCTCCGGGCGTGGGAATTGGCTGATGGCTCTTTTCCCAGGCACGTGTATCGAGTGACTAGAGTTCGCTATTCGTGTGTCAAAGCTTCACTACTCGGAATAACCACTCGGATTCATTTGCCATCATTAAGAGAAAGCACCAAAAGTGCACGCACGTGCACCTATTAGGTGTAGCCCCCGACTTACTGCTTAGTTGGAGACCGACTAAGTAGCAAGTCAAGAAACAATTTAGATTTATATGAAAAGATTATGGTAAAGAGGACTTAGCTCTGATGTAGGCGTATGCGTATAACCGAGTCGTAGACTTGTGCGCTTGTGGTGCAAGTGTAGGCGTGTAGCCGAGCCGCGTGTCGCCGAACTGTAAAATTGGAGGCGTCGGTGTGTAGCCGTACCGGGTGCCCTTGGCGCGCAATGAAGTACAGCTGAGCTGAAGACTTGGACGCTCATAGCGTGGGCGTAGCCGTGTTGCCGAGTGGCTTATCGCTGAGCCGTAGATTTGGAACCGTAGGCGTGTAGCCGTACCGGGCACTCGTGGCGCGCAATGGCATACAACCGAGCTGAATACTTGGGCGCTTGTGGCGTAGGCGTAAGCGCGTACCAAGTAGCTTATCCCCAAGCGTAAACTTGAAGCCGTAGGCGCACGATGGCATACAGCCGATTTGAATACTTGGACGTTCGTGGCGCAGACGTAGGCGTGTAGCCGAGTAGCTTGTTGCCGAGCCGTAGATTTAGAGCCTACGTGTAGCCGTACTGAGCACATGTGGCGCGCGATGGCGTACAGCCAATTTGAACTTGAGCGCTCGTGGCGCGGGCGTAGGCATGTAGCCGAGTGTCATGTCGCCGAGCCGTAGACTTGGATGCATAGGCGTGTAGCCGAGTGCGTGTCGCCGAGCCATAGACTTGGAGGCGTGGGCCTGTAGCCGAGTAGCGGAAGTAGTTGTTCAAGTCTTGATCAACACCGAGCGGCACAGGCCAAGGTCGGCATCGAACAACACATGCTCGCCGACGTCTCAGTCGTGGTCGGCGAAGTCGGCCGTAGTTGTAAATGACCTCCGCGTGGTTGGTGTTGCTTGATGGTGAAAGTCCTCGCTGGTCTTCAACTTCCCACGAGATGTGGCACGATCAATCCTCACGCCGTGGCTGGCATCGACGAGCTTTACAAGCTCGCCGAAATTCGTGACCTCTCTGAGCAGTCTGTCTTCAAATAGGCGCCATGGTCGTATCTGAACTCGGATTTAGGCGTTCTTGGATTTGTTGGAAAGATAACAAGATAAGCTTTCCAACGCATCTTATATCACCCCGAAATTCCTTCTGAGTCAATGAAAAATTGCGATACAAGTTCCATCCAGATTATGAATGAGAACAGATCGTATCTTCTTCTAACGTTCACCTCGCGGTTGATCAAACCAGCATCGAATGATGGACGCCATGATCGTCGAGTCTGAGTGATTTACTGCTGATGACGGTCACCACCCGACATTCGTTCTCCATTGGGACCTCATCATATCCGAGTCGGGAATTAAGCCCCCGGCGCACAACTTGATGGTAGGCGGCGGTGGCATTTCCCAAGACGACGGGGAGTCTGAGTGAAACGCTGTGGAATTACCTCCCTGATCAGATCTTGTCCGAGTCCGAAAGAGTGGATCTTGATGTGTTGGTGAAATCTCTCCCGGATCAAATCTGAAGAGGAGTCTAGGCCGGTCATTGCTGAAGTTGCTCTCAGATCGGATCTGGTCCGAGTCCAAAGGCATGATCTTCGGTCTGAGTCTATCCGTATCCAAGTCGGGAACCAATCCGAGATTGGATTAAGTCCCCGCCGTATCCGAGTTGGGAATTGAGCCGTGCGGGACACCACTCTAGAGTAGGTGACGGCGGCGTTTCTCAATCCAAACAGGAGTTGAACTATAGTAATGACGAAGCTCTTTTTAGATCGGATCTGGTCTGAGTCTAACAGAGCGACTTGGTCGTCGAGTAGGTATGGTTTGCTGCTGAAGGCATCCACCATCTTAAACTTGTTCTTCGTTAGGTCCTCTTCATATTCGAATCGAGAATTGAGCCCCCCAGCATACCACTCGGGAGTAGGTGGCGGCAACGTTTCTCGACCCGACTGAGAGTCCAGATGAAGCAATGTCGATGTACTCCTCAGACTGGATTGGATCCGAGTTCGGAAAAAGTGTTGATCGTCGATTGTTTGGAGATGCTCCTTGTTGATCCTTGATGTCCTTAGAGGTGTACAACGGCCTCTTCACATGCCGCAACCTCCGCAGATGGGTTTTAGAGCTTGCTGAGGTTCGCGACCTTCCCGCACAGTCTGTCTTCAAACGGACGCCCTGGACACATCCAGACTCAGTTTTGGGCGTTCTTTGTCTTCACAGAAAGATGGTGAAATTATCTTTCCAATGCAGCCAATCTCATCCCAAAATTTCTTCAGGATCAACGAAAATAGGAGAAACAAGATCGCGTCCAGAATCTGTCTTCGAGCCGTCGACGTATCCGAGTCGGGAATTGAGCCCTTGGCGTATTACTCATGAGTAGATGGCCGGGCGTTCCCCAACCTGAGCGGGAGGTGTTGTTATAGTTCCCGCCAGATTGGATCTAATCCGAATCCGAGAGATGGAGCTCGCCGAAGTCGTTGATGAAGCAGTCGGTTCCCAAAGCGGTAAGCCTGGCCGGGGGCGAAGATGATGGCGACTCCGTTGATCAAAGCCATCGAGGTTGACGAGATTGATCTTGATGCTGCCCCTACCTGGCGCGCCAACTGTCAACAGGTAGCTAACCGGGGGTAATCGTCGGCGATGATTATATATGGGGCGATGCACAAGATCCAAACTCGATGGTAGCACAAGACATGTGGGTCTTTTTATACAAGTTCAGACCCTCGCGGTGGAGATAATACCTAGTCCTGCGCTCTGGGATTATAATGGTGATCTGATGAACAATGTGGTGGGAGATGTCTCTCCATGGATTGGTATGGAGAAGATGAGGTCGATGATGATATGGAATGTTGTAGATGCCAAACCAGGGGGCTCCCTGCCCGCCTTATATAGTGGGGGCAGTGTTACAAGGTACAGTCCTGGTCGGTTACGAGGTAGGATTCCTATCTCTATCCTCTAACCAGATACATAGTTATCCGGGATTACAAGTTTATCTTCCCTATTATGTATAGACTTCTGTCTTTATGCCCTTTCTTGCCGGTCAAGCCTTCTAGAGTCCGAGTGGTACACGTCCTTATCCACCCGACTTAGTCCATCCCCTGTCGGGTGGTCTCTTAGACCTGCCGTGTGGGTACCCAGGGTCTATGTTGTCCACAAGGGTCACATCTCTTCGGTGTGCCCTAAGAAAGGAAAATCAAAGCATAAGGAGAGAGGTAAGGGCAAGGAGGATGATGAGAAGGGAAGATACAAGGGCAATGACAAGGACAAAAGGAAGAACTTCACCAAGTCTGGGATGAAGTCACGCTCTGATGAAAGTAAGAAATTGGCCTTTGTTGGAGAATGGGTGACAGATGACAGTGCAAACAACTCTGGCATTGACTCCAATGGTGAAGAAGATAAAGAGTCAAGAGAAGAGGGATTTGTTGGCCTGGCAGTAGCACAATCTGTCCCGTCTCCACCAGCATTCCCTCCAAGATGCTTTGTGATTGTCTCTCAAGAAAAACAAGAGCAAGCAGGGTATTCTAATAATGAACATTCCACCACTTTGACTCCCGCCTGCACTCCAAAGTGCTTGATGGCCAGACTTGCTGAAGTTGAGGTGAGTGACTCTGACTCAGAATATGATTCTGATGAAAGGATTCAACTCTTGACTGCTCATTTGAAGCAAGCCATGGATTACCTTCAAAAATCTACGTTGAGATGTGATTTGCTTCAAAAATCTCTTGATGCTTTGATTGCCAAACATGAGTCTTTAGAAAATGAGCATGATCTTGTACTAGGATCTAGTAAAGACATGTCTAACAGACATAATGTGATTGAGGGTGAAAATAAGGCTTTGAATGATTCTCTAGACATCCAACTTGATACATATCATGAGCTTAGGGAAAAACATAAATTGCTAGTTGTCAAAACTGCTTCATCTAATGCATTGCCTGTTGCCAAACCTGTTGATGTTTGTCCCACTATTGTTGCATCATCTGCTACCATGACTCCTGCTAGTGTCAATTTCTCCACTGAATGTGCCATGATTTATGAAGACACAAAGCATAACATGTCTACTAGCTATGAAGATTTGGTTGACTTGACTTTGATTGCTTCTAGCTCTAATGGTTCTTTTAGCAATGCTGATGTGTGCACTCCTGATAGTTGTAAATTTGCATTGGGTGTTAGAGAACTAGCTATTGAAAATACTGAACTTAAGGCTAAGTTAAGAAATTTGATAAAGACCTTGTGAAGTGTTTTGAAGGAAGTCTTGTCTTGAATAAGATACTTGAGGAATAAAGAAAACCGGCCCAAAAGGACGGCTTGGGTTTCACTCCAAAGAAATCAAAGGGGAAGAACAAGAAAGGTCCTTAAGTATCTTTCAAAGGGCAAGCTTCTCCCAAGAACAACAATCAATGTAACAACTCTAAGAATAAAAATATGAACACTAGGAACATGGCTCCTAAGAATTTTAATGGACACAAGATTTGGAAAGGATCACCTAGGTACTATAACTCCACTTGACAACATAGAAACAACACCGCTTGGGAATATGCTTGTAGGTATCAAAGACAATGGAATGGTCCTCCTAGGCAAGGCAAAAGCTACAACAACTTTGGTGCACCTAGACTCAACTCCTACATAGGACTACTCCCTCCTAGAAAGCAAAACTGGAACTCACAATCCCAAACTCTCTAAGGTACATGTTGAGATATTTGATAGCTACTCGATTAGAAAGAATGAGCGTGGAAGGTTGATTGCTAAGTACATTGGCACGAAATCTCAGAATGAGCACAAGGCACAAATTTGGGTGCCTAAATCTCTTGTTGCTTGCTTTGCTACCGGTTTGAAGGCTAACCCTCGGGGACCTATTGTTTGGGCTCCTGAGTCACATAAATGATCTCATTCATGTGACAGGTGAACTACCAGAGTGATGGGCGCCATTGGGTCACTGATAGCGGGTGTACTCAACATATGACTGGCAACCCCCGGTTGTTCACCTCATTCAGGGAAGTGGACAACTTTTCAAGTAAGATCATGTTCGGAGACGGTTGTAAAGGCAAGGTAAAATGTACTGGCACGGTAACTATAACTCCTGATATCTCTCTTGACAATGTGCTTCTTGTGGAAACTCTCAACTACAACTTGCTTTCAGTTGGTCAAATTTGCGACTTGGGTTTCCATTGTCACTTCACTCCTTTGGGCATGTTGGTTTTTGATATAAAAGAAAAACTTATCTTCAAGAGCTTTCGTTTTCAAAACTTGTACCTTGTAAATTTTCATTCTGATGCTTCATATCTCTCGACTTGTCTGCTTACCAAAATCTCTCTTGGTTGGCTTTGGCATAGACGTCTTGGACATGTTGGCTGTAAAGATCGCCAGCAATCCGGTCAAACACTCACGCACCAAGCATATCGATGTCAGACATCACTTTCTTCGGAATCACGTGATGAAGGGCGATATCGTGCTTGAGCACGTGAGGACAGAAGATCAATTGGCCAACATCTTTACCAAGCCACTTGATGAGACACAATTTTAACGAACTCAACATACTAGATAGGTCCAACATTGCTTGAGCTGGCCGTGGGGCCTTGTGTGTGAACCTCGCAACATCAAATTGAATTTGAGATAGTCTCTAGGCTTTGCTTGTTATACTTTCTTTAGATCTAGCTTATGTGTGAACTCATATGATCTTGATGGCTTGATCTAGGTAGACTGTCACTTTGCTCAATTCTTACTTTAACATAATACATTACTCAAATTAGAATCTTGGAGTTTTTGCTAGATGTGTCATAGCCCATTGCATCTCTTTATGCTCAACACTATCTTGAATGAACTTGTGCTTCTAGTCCTAGGCTTTCTATCATACTTCACTTGTCTCTTGACATGACTAGGAATGAGCAACTTTTTAAAATGTTTGAGCAAATTGTGAAATGTGCTAAAATGTAAAATAAGGCCAAAATGGGCCATACATGTCTCACCAACGACTCCTCAATGAGATAGCTTGCCATTGCACTAGGCATGAACTCAAGGGGAGCTTTGGATAACCAAGATTCCTTCAGTATCATGCTGGGTAGCATCGTCAAAGGCTTGAGACATGGCATTCAAATTCGAGAAAATGTAGGTTCGGTGGAGACTTAGTGCAATATGGTATGCAGGGGTAGGCCTAGTAAGGCCCAAAGGAGTACAGATGTACACCCAAATTTTTTTTGAAAAAATTTGGTTAACACCCCTTAGTATTCGGCCCATACTCCAGGTCTCGTCTCAGGCCAAACATCCAAGTCACTCCACCACCGGCGGCCCATTTCTTCAAGCTGTCTGGCCTAATTCCTCCATCCAAGCACCAGCCGTTAGGCCCAAGGCCAATAGGCCAGCGCTGAGTGCTCTCTGGCCTGAGCCTGGTCCCTCTCCCATTCTCCCTATTGGCTTCTCTCATCCAGAGAGGGGAGTGCCCTGCACCACCGCCCAAGCCCTCCCAACTCCAGTCCCAGGCGCCATGCGCCCATGTCGCCACCGCGTCAGTTCGCCGCCGGGCGCCGCCGTTCGGTCGTCGTCCCCGTCCGTCAAGCCCTCCCCAAGATTGCTTCCGGCGTGCGACGGTGCCCCCTCTCGCCGAACCCGCCCTTGGCAATGGGTGACTCTCCCCGTGGCTTGTCAGCGCGCGATGCGCCGCCACTCCGGCGGGCGGCGGCCAGCAGCTGACGACCAGGCGCATTGACGCCCCTCCCAGCCTCCGCTCATGCCCGATAGCCCAGGCGGGCAGGCGCCCAACTGGCAACTCTCTAGATCCAAAGGTACAATGCCAGGTAGTTTACCCAACCCTAGTTTCTAAATTACCGTTGACCCTTAGTTAAAATTCTTATATTTAGAGACTTAAGAAATGAAAATCGTAATGCTTGGTAAACATTTGCTTTGTAATGAAAATCTATTGAGTGCTAATTTTTACTTTTTAATTTTGAGAATTGTGTTGTATATTTGGGAATTGAAATTATGTTGTTGTTATTAACAATTTGTATTTTGATGTAGCCTTTGGAAAAAATTTGTATTTTGATGTTGCCGTTAGGAAATTTTGTATTGTGATGCTGCCGTTGCAAATTTTTTAAATCTTGCACACCCAAATCTAATAAACATGTGCCCGCTACTGATGGTATGCATGCTCTAGTTCTAGATTGCATCTTGTGACTTCTAGTAGTGGCATGAGCACAACTAGATACTTTAGGCCTTTAATCATCTAAATCTTGCTCTAGGTCTAATATTACTTTAACATCATTTAAAATGAGCTCTTATTGGACTTTGTGACATGTTAGACCTAGAGATGGTTGATTGTGAAACGTGGTTGATCACTAAGGAGATTTAACTTTGTATGGCTCTCAAAGCTCATGAGATAGTCTCTTAATTCGTATTTGCTCATGTTGGCTTTACTTTGTATGTCTTTATTGGTTCTTGATGACAAAGGGGAAGAAATATGAAATCTATCTCATGCTCTAACTTGAGTGACAAAGGAGGAAACTTAAATGACATTGGGGAGAATTTACTTGCCTACTAGGTTGCTACGTGGAATTGCATCATGTGAATTTCATTGAAATTTTTTCAAGTGGCATCTATGCATCGATCTAGGGGGAGCTATCATAATTTGGCATACATCTATTTTATTCAAATTGGCCTAAGTTGCATTGTGCTCTAATGTAGATCATCAAGTGGATTCAATTCAATTCTCATATGCACCTTATTGGACTAACCCATAGAGCTAACCCACTGCATCAGACGATATTTGCTTTGTGCTATCTTTGTTGAGATAGATTTACGGGTGTTGTCATCAATTACCAAAAAGGGGGAGATTGAAATCTCAAGCTCCCAAGGGCTTGATTTATTTTGGTAATTGATGCCAGCTATACCTAAAGCGCACCATATCAAGGCTAATGACACATGTTTCCTATTTCATCTATTTTCCTTGTGTGCGTATAGACTAGGTCCTACAGGCTTGTGTCTATCGTCTTTCTGGTTGTAGGGTCCCACTGAGCACATGATTCTGAGTCTTCATCACTGAGTAGGCCAAGAGGGTTCCTCCCAGGTTGTCGGTAGGTGAGATTCGCGAGGGTTCTGATCGAGTACACCTGTCCCAGTTCAAGAGGGTTCCGAGAGCCAATTTTTCGGGGTTTCGTAGCCACTAAGCCATCCAAAAGCCGAAATCCTTTGTGGGCGCGAAACTTCCCGCCTAAGCCTACGAACTTTCCAGACCATTGAGCTTAACTTTGGCGCCAAATAGTTCTAAATCTTCAAAAATACCTTTGTTTGGGCAGTGCAGCAGAAATAGAGGGTTTTGTGGGCGGCTGGCCAAGACAGGGCAACTGGGCCCGGACAGTCTGGCCCATGGGCCCGGACAGTCTGGCCCAAGTGGCCCGATCTCGGCCCCCGTGGCAGATCTGTGGTATTTCGTATTATTGAGAGTCATCCCATGCTCGGATTAAAAATATAAAAACACAAAAGTTGTAGAGAATTCCGAGACGCATCTTTTTTGTGTTGACAAGTATTTCATTTGAGCAACAGAAAAAATATATAAAAAGGGAAGTTTTCAGCGGGCAGTAGGCGGCCTGGGGGCGTAGGGAGGCCAGACTGTCCGGACCAAGGCATGCCATCTGAAGCGTAGTTGAAGTGATGCCTTTGGCTGGACTGTCCGGCCTTGGAGTCCGGACTGTACCACCCAAGTTATCTCCTCTTTGCCTCGCAAGTTTCATTTTCCAGAGAGCGCATGCCTTCGGCCAGACTGTCCGGACCTTGTTGTGTCCTTTCTGTCTTAAATTTAATTTCTTATAGAAAGCGCATGCCTTCGTCTGGGCTGTCCGGGAGTTGTACGGGGTGTTGTCCGGCCTAGGGTTTGAATCTGGATCTGAGATCTATTTCTTAGGGTTCCGAAGTGGGGAGTATATAAAGGCTTTCCTGGCCAAAGGAGGGTCGAGAGACTCATTTTCAGAACCCTAGCCATCCATCCCAAGTGAGATAGAGCTCTCTCATGGTGCTCCTCCTCCTAGGGGTCTCCATGAGTGCTCGAGAGAAGGAGGAGTGAGAGAGAGAAGCAGAAGAGAGGAAGAAGAAGGTGAGCAACCCCTAACTCCTCTCCATCCATCTCCACGGTGTGTGCCTCTCCCATGGAGCCTTTGGTCTAGGGTCTTCATAGTTGTGAGAGGTGTGGTGAGGTGATTGGTCTCCGATCTTGTGCTCTTTGGGACTCTACTTCCGGAAGGATATCGACGCCAAGCCTTCGTCTACAACAACTCAATCCACTACATCAATGAAGCCCTTCGGTTGAACCGGAGGCCACCTCCTTGTGTGGGGTGCATTGCTTGAAGAAAAATCCGCCCTTGTGACCATTCAGTGGTGCGAGGCCGGTCGGTGACCCTTCGGTGGTGCCGGTGAAGAAATCCTTCTTGTGGCCCTTCGGAGGTGTGAGAAGGTCGGTAACCCTTCGGTGGTGCCGGTGTGGTGTGTGAGGTCTTTCCACCTGTGGGAAGAGCTCGCCGTTTGTACGGGTTCGGAGGTCGCCCACCATTCGTTGGTGAAGAGCTTTCACTAGTGGATCGGGCAAAAAGGTCGAGAGAGACCTTGGCTTTCACTTGTGAAAGCTTGCCTAACGGTGAGTAGGAGCTTGCTCCGAACATCGGAAAACACACGGTTGTCTCTTGTCTCCATTTCTTTACATTTCCGCACCTTTACTTTCACGCATATCTTTTGTTTGATCAACTGCCTAGCTAGAACTTCGCTCTTATTCGCTTCCGCTAACTAGCATCATAGGCTCAACCGATTACTTGGGTCACTAATTTGACTAACCACTAGCGCAATCAAAGTCGGAATTAAAAATTGAAAAAGCCGATTTGCCCCCCTCTCGGCCTGAGATCCCTTCTGAATTCCCCATTGCCGGTATTGCTGTTTAGGGACCAAAATGGTCCGACGGGTATAGTTGTGGGACCAAATCGACACTTTTTCCTTTCAATTTTTATTCTTGTATTATATTTATGTGTGCTTTTTCATACACTAGTTTCGATTGGCGTTACCGACCCAACAAGAGCCGGGGGTGATTTTGGATATGAAAGAAGTCCAATGTTGATTATTCTGCCATGTCCTACTTTGCATCTGTTTTATTATATTTTATAAATGACCTGCTATATTAAAAAGTAAAAAATATATATTAGTCCCATGACTCATATTATGAAATCACTTTGGAAACCCGAAGACTACCTTACTATTTATCGCCATGATTTACTGTTAAGTTAGAATATTATGGATTAGCCATGCTATCAAGTTTAGGTTTTTCTGTCATTATTGTGATTTTGATATCAACGATTATTTTTGCTATGAAATGGAACCCTTATGTAGCTGGGAGTACCAGCAGGTTTCTTGGAGGGTACCACTTAGCACGAGATATGAGACCAATGTGGGAACCATCTCAGTCACTAAGGATCGACACCTTGTGGTTGTCAAACTTAAGTACAATAGTGCTTGCATGGGATGGCCTTGACTAAGTAGCCTTTGAATCCTTTGTTTGGACATCCTGTGCGATAGAGAAGGTGCAAAAACTCGCGACATCATCCTTTAGAGTCAACAGGGGAACACAACCAACAGAAGGTTTATCCTGCGCAACGGGAAATTCCTATAGGGGATGTTGGCCAAGTGCTAGTTGGAAAAAGGTCTCATCACAACGCTTTCGACGTGACAACGTCATGTCTCATGGGTGAAGCGTACGACCTTTGTACAGTGTACATGCCCACATTTAAGGGCGGACGATGGTGGCGTGATCACAATTATAGTTTTTTAACTATTTTGGTTTACAAAGTTTTTAAAGTGAAAATCATGATTGCTTTTATGTGTTTTGTTTTGTGAGACTTATAACGGAGATGTTGAGAGTAAAATAGGATTTCTGATGAAAATCGGTGGCTTAGAAAGATTTGGAAAATCATTTTTTATCAAATGTTTTGCAAAACTAGATAAAAGATGGCATGTCTGCCAAAGTGCTAAACTTTTCTCTTATTTATCCCACGTGTTTTGGCATGTGTTTATGAAGGATCGAGATGTCACCTAGAGGGGTGAATAGGTGTTACAAATTTTTCAACCTTTTAAAGCGCAGCGGAAAGGATATCGGATGTTCCGATATTAATATCAGATAGTTCGATATGGATCAGACTATCTGATATTATATCAGACTATCCGATACCTTCAAAAATGAGGATTTTGAGAATCTCACACAAATCAAGTATATCACCTACACCAAAATCAAATCCACGGTACAAGAGCAAGTAATAGCACACGAAAGTGCTACCCAACAACAAGTCCAAACATAAATCAAATAAAATCAAGCTAGAAGGCAAGGGGAAACCAAGAGTGAAGTGGAGACTCGAAGATTTGTTCCCAAAGTTTGGATCCTTGAGGAGATCCTACGTCTCCGTTGAGGTAGGTTCGGGCACACTTGAGCTCGGGTTTCTTTCAACCCTTTTCCTCACCGAGGTCACACCAAGACCCCTCGCTTTTGCTCCTTGATTCCTTCTCTTCTGGATGCGGAATCGACCTTCACAAACTCGCATGGCTCACCACACAAAAGCATCGGTGCCTCGTGGTTGACTCCTAGCTGTCTAGGAGCCATCAACATTCAAAAGTAATAAATACTCACAAAGAATGGACTTGGAGAAGAACTAAAGTGCTCAAAGATTGACTTCTTGTCACTTAGGACTCACACCCTCTCCCAAGTCTTCTCACAAAGATGATCACTTAGATTTAGAATGGAGAAAGTAAGAAGCCCTAGTTTGCTTGAAATTTCTGCTCAAAATAGTGTGGAAAGTAAACCCTAAACATGAGGAAGAGGGAGGCAATAAATAGCCTCACCCAGCAACTAACCGTTAGACTCAGACAGATATCGAATAGTCCGATATTACATATCGGATAGTCCGATATGAATGAGTGAGAAACTTGGAGTAACGGCTAGAAAACTTAGTCTAAAGAGGTTTGAACTGGAAACAACACCAAAAGGTCAAATACATATCGGATAGTCCAATTTTTTTGTGTTTAGCGAGACAGAGGGGTGGATCGAACCAAGCATCGGATAGCCTGATACACAACACACAGCCCTGACTTTTTACTCCGACCTCCGATTTCGATGATCTTGGGCTGTACGGAAAGTTAAGAATAAGGACTAGACAACCCACAAGAAAGGTTCTCTAGTAAGTGCATCAATAAGAATAATACTTAATCTATATGCACTAGAGAGGTGATTTTATTAACACAACTTCACTTAATGATGCACATGAGAATATATTCATGACTTACACATGTACAAATTTATATTTGAAGCAAGAGAGAAGTTGTGAACCAATCTAGATTAAACTTCACTAAATTAAGTGCATGTGAGAATATTCATGGATAGCATTAATGCACAAAGCCATTTAAACATGGTGAAGTTTATCTAGTGCACCGACTAAGATAACCGCTAATACATGATATATAATAGAAAAGATCTTGTGGAGCAAGCAATATGTTCATAATATATTTATGCTCAAATAAATACGTAATGATATGACAAGCATAAATCTAGTCAACCAATAACATGTGCTTACAAAAAGGAGTTGCATATCTTTTACGATGAATAGCTTGTCCACTTGACATATATGATTTTTCCTCTAAATAGGATGAGACTAAACCAATCTTGACAATAAACATATTAATCTCATAGCAATAAGCACATTTAAGGTGTGTCATTAAACAAGCATTAAAACAAACATTGTCATTAAATGTGTTTGTCATTAATCATCAAAATCACACAAGGTCATCTGTACTTAGTTTGGTTCATGGCCTCACTGAATTTGCCAAATTTTGGCACGCCTTTGTTATTTAACCATTTTTTGGATCGCAATCTTCAATTTGTGAGCCAAGAAAAAACACGCCGAGCCAAAATTCTCCTTTGAACGACGGTCATCCAGGGCACAGAAATCGACCATCCTGGGATGGTGTGCTTGGTGCCGTTATTAGGTCATGTACAATGCTCCAACTCAGTTGTCTCTAAAAGATTTCATGTCACGCTTTTGTTGAGATGGATGAAAGAGAAATAGTAGAGGGGCTGAGTCGATGCATGTTGTATCGCGACCTTCCACATGATCAGCTGTGACTTCTCCCAAATTTTTGGCGCGTAAGAGTCTCATGGTATGCGCGTGAGTGAGACGCGCCTTCTCCCTCCCCAAATCCCTCGCCAAACCAAGCGCATCTGCGCACAAATCGGGCGCATCTCTGCCCCCTCTCCACCGGGGCGCCGCCGCCACACACTCCAACAACTACATTGCTGCAACCCTCTTCGTCGGGGCGACTCCACCTCCGCCTTCTGTTGGGCGCTGCTGCCTCCGCCCTTTCTCCGGTGCCTCCACCTCTGCCCTCTGTTGGACGCCGCTGCCACCGTCTCCATCGGTTTCTTGCAGCGTACACCCTCCACTGGGCAGCGATGGCAGACTCATCTCCATCAGATCCAAAGAACTGGTAACACATCTCTCCTCCTCAGATCTAGATGGTAATTATTTTTCTAGAGTTTGTTTGATTCTCTTGACATGCCGGGCTTCTTTGATTATATTAGATTGGATTGCTTTTAGGCTATAGTTATCAATTGGGACTTTAAATCCATGAGCAGCCATTTTAGGGAGCTTTCTTCTGTCATTAAAAAAGAGGTCGCGCCTGCCAATTCATAAGAAACAGATTGAGTGTGTGGTTTTTAAACATTCAGCTTCACAATGCATATTTCGTTTTAAGGCATCACAATATATCAACACTAAAAACATGGACCACAACAAATCAAAAAATGCAGGTTCAGCTCACAATACCCAATAAGGGCTCGGGAGTACCAGCAGGTTTCTTGGAGGGTACCACTTGCAGGTTCAGCTCACAATACCAAATAAGGGCTCATTTGGAAGACAGGGAAATCTCAGGGACAAATTCCCCACCCTGGGAAAATCCCCAGGGAAAAAAAGAGGCCCGCGCCGTGCATCCCAGGGAAATGGCAACCAAACAGGTGGTCTTCTACAACGTGATGTTTACAACAAGCTCTATGCATTATTTGGATGCAGGATACTAAAAAGGAAGAGCTAGAAACACATATCTATGTGAGAAAAACAGGAGTTCATACATGACATATCACCAAAACAATTGGAAACATATGGATTTGAACATCTAAAAATTTGGAAAAACTACTTTGCGCCAATCAAGATGTATCGTAAACAATTTCAGAAAATGTTAGAAAACAATTATAGCAGCAATGCAATGTTCATCCACCAAAAAAGAACATAAAGCTATGGTTGTAGTACAATGTTCATTTATCAAAATAGTTCATAAATGACAGCTCCACATTCATCCACCAAAACAAAACGTGCTGCTGCTCAGAAGGTTGAAAACTCATACACCAAAAAAAAAGTGCATAATTGATATTAACATCAACAGGAGGGAAACCAGCAGGAGCCGCACAATCAAAAGGTATTTATAACATAATCAAATTCTTCATCCCATTCCAACTTGACAGCCACCTCCTCACCCCTTTGTATGTTCACGCCTGCAGCCAAATCAAACAAGCACATCATGAAAATATATTGCAAAAAACAGTAAACAAAAAAGGAAAGAGCTGTGACATTTAGCAGAATTGTAGAATCGTAGGATCAAAGCACCAAACTTTTCTTTATTTAAAAGTTTTAATTACTTAGTTCAAAACAAGTTTAAATTATTGAATTTGGATGCTGAATTTGCTTTGGACATTATTTGGATGCGGATACTAAAAAGGAAGAGCTAGAACTAGGCTGGCACCGGTCATCATGTCAAAATTTAGATCTAAATCAAATTTTCAATACTTGTATGTGGACAAAATTTTCATACATGAAAGGTGCTAAATTTTCAATACTTATGTTGCCTCTGGTCTGATGCAGTAGTGGTGACATTCTACTGGGGAGTGGGGGCATGTGACAGGCAAAGCACCAATTATCTCATTGTAAGCACACTGTAGTAACAGCAGCATGTACTGCCCACTGTGATAGGAATGATTAGCACAAAACCTATTTTAACAATGTCAACTTAGGCAGATTACCACATGCACCAGCCACGGTACATATGCTTTATGCTGGACATGTGTAAAGAATAAAAACCTTAGGGTATCTGCGTCAAGACAGCACCATGATTAGCTTAGTAGATAGGTTCTACAAGGTTAGCTTAGCAGATAGTTCCACATGGTTAATACCCTTGTTAGATCAATTCAATTGTTGGACTTGGACCAACACACATAATGCAGAAGTAATTTACTTGTAGTTTGTTGGACTTACAGATGGTTAATACTCCTAGTTTGTTGGACTTGGACCAACACACATAAATATTAGCTAAACATGGCAATTGAATCTAGCTGAACTGGTAAAGCATAAAGACGGACTCTTTCATGCAAGCCGGAAAGCTACCCAATGGATCAAATATTAGTTTCAGTAGAAAACTAAAACTACCAACTCCAAACTCAACTTATGATTCAGAAACTCAAGCTGAAATGTTAACCAAGGCTTCTATGAGTTGTGATTCAAAAATTAAAAGCACTAATAAGCAACCCCCATATATGGAGCATATAAATGGAAAGTCATTTTTTTTTCACAACAAGTCCAGCATTAGAAATCTACACATCAGTAATATCTTGCTAGTAGAACTATTTTATAGTTTAACAAGCAAGAACTACATATCACAACCAACGAGCAGGGGACACAAACTGAAGTAAGTATTCCGATGAGATGGAGCCATACCTATGAAACGATGAGGTCACCGCAGAGTGAACACCTTTGTAAAGAACATTAATGTCAACAGGGATGTAATCCCAATCAGTAGTTCAGAGAAGGCGTTCTGATTTTCCCCATCACGCAGCCAATTTAAAACTGCAGTAAAATAGCAACATGAGAAAATTAAATGGGAATTTTGTTGTAAATAATGGAAAAGAGGAAAGTATGCGAATCCAGCAATATCATCATGATCAATCTCAAGAGAGGGAAAATTTCAGCAATCCTATCTCAACAGACGAAAAATCTCAACATCTTGATCAATCTCAGTTTATTTATATTTCCCCAACGTCATTTTTCCTACACGCAATTTAAAATTTCAATACATTATTTTAGATAAATAACATTACCTATTGTAAAGAAGTGTGGTATGTTTGTAAGAAAATGATCAACATGCTTCAAACTTCCACATTGTTTGCATGTGTCTTTACAGCATAACTGATAAAACTAGAAGCTCTGATATAAACATAAGTTGTTTATGCAACTATCTTAATATTTGTAGATGTAGATGTATAAAGTTTGAAATTGGCAAAATACAAGAACTCATCAATGTTTAAAGGCATAGTAGGAAGTGAGGGGAGTGAGGTGGTCGAAGCCATACCCTAGTGAAGGGATCTAAGGCCAAGAGGGGGTGAATCGGACTATTTTCAATTTTATTCGCTTGTTGAACTTGGTCAATTAGTCAAGTTAATCACTCAACTAGCGAATGAGCCCTAAGCAAGTCTAGTAGCGGAAGTTAGTACAAGTGAAAGTAATAAAGGAGACAAGAGGGCAAACCGATCTTTTTACCGAGTTCGGTGCAAGCACCTACTCTCGTTGAGGAGCCATCCACTGCCTCCTCCAGCGATAAACTCAACGCCGTTGCCGCTACGTCTAAGAAATCAACCTCCTGCTGGCCGCACCGAGAGGCAGCCGAGGCGGAGGGCAAGGTGGAGGGGAGGCGGCACTGGAGGCCAAGGCGGCTCTAGGGGAAGAGAGGATCTGGAGGGGAGGTGGAGGGGAGGCGGCGCAGGATCGAGCGAACGCGAGAGGAGAGGGAGGAAATCCACGAGTCCCCAAGGTTGGTCGATTTCCCCGTGGATAACGAAAGGAAGGGGCTGAACACCCCAGGGTCGAAAGGCTTCCAAATGCACCGCAATTTGCCCGGGAGGAAATGCCACGTTGGTCTCCGCCTGGGGAAATGGCTGGGATCCCGGTGGGTGTGTAGGCTCCCAAACGGGCCCTAAAGGGGATCATCTTGCAATTTTAGTCAAATACATCCTGTAAGTCTGATTGTTTATGGAAGCTATTCAACAATTAATTTTTTTCATGTTACTTTAGGTCAAATCCAGCAATGATCAAGTCTGTTGCCAAACATTTTTACAATATACTGATATACCAGCACAAGAATATTAAAAATATATTATGAGTATATCAGAAAATATCTATAATGTGCATTTTCAAATAATCAGAACAAAGCTCACCAATGAGGCAAGAAAAGGAAAACCATACCTTATCAAACATTGGTGATTGTGCGAAGTTCTCATAATCAAACTTTTAAAAATATTCTTCTATGAAAATTGAATTGTCTCCACAGATGGTGCAAACCGGTGATCTTCCTCGAATCTTAACTTGAAGAAATATGTAAATTTGATAATGAACCATTGAAGAGACAGGAAGGACTCTTGTAGCATGCAACTTCTCAACTTCTCTTGTAGCCCTTTTGCCATCTGTTATGTATGGTTAATATGAATCTTATGGCTTCCATATATTGACTATTATGCTGAATTGAACTGCTATGTAATGGTTGACATATTATGTTGTGGTTTATTTGTCTGTTGAGTGGATGCCCAATTTATTGGAAATGTGTTGCCAAAATTTTGTAAAATGTTAAATTGATTAAGAAATCGTTCAGTTCACGCTAGTTTAGTTCAGACCGGTTAAATTGATTATAAAGTAATCTTTTTTAACTATTGTATGTACATGACGTTATGAAATGCACATTAATTTTTGTATATACGTCACATTAATTTTCTTATAATTCAATATATCATGTATCAAAATTAAGTTATAACAATGAAGTGGAACATTTATGCCACAAATATGACATGCACACTTGATCACCACAATTTTAAACTCCATGCAACTATTTTAAATAACTGTTTAGATAGCTTAGAGACAACCCATTGTATACAATGTCTGTAGAGCTGCCGTTAGGTGACATGACAATGTTTTAGAGACAATAGCTATCTCTAGCATGTACATGCCCTTACTGTCGATGCTGGAGCAGCTCATTATTAGAACATCCCCAATAGTCCTTTTATACCTCCCTCTAAAATACTATTCATGTCTATATGAATAGTGTTTTAGAAGGGGGTATAGATGGGGAACATATCCTGTGCAATCAAATTTATGGTGCAACCACCGTGCAACCGAACTATCAAAACTTGTAATTTTTTTTGAAAAAATTTGTAGATATACTAAAATTTATATGAAGTTTCAAAACAAAATTTATTTTATATTAAGAGTCATAAAAAGAAAAAACTGACAGCTTTGACTAGTTTAAAATTGACAAAATTTTATTTTTTTGTAACTTTCAATATAGGATGAATTTGAACTTGAAATTTTATGCAGAGGTAGAGTAAGTTGAAGAATATATCTAAAATGTTTTTAGAATGTTTTGTAACTTTTAACAGTTCAGTTGCATGATGGTTGCACCGTAAGCTTAATTGCATAGGATATGTTCCTGTATAGGCTATTGAGGATGCTCTTAGCTGTGAGCTGATGCTTTTTTATTTCAGTTGATTTTCACCTTATAATTTTCATATCTATTTCATAAAATGTTTAAATGTCATGAAACAAATTTTATAATTCATATAAAATCCTAACCAAGCTATTTCTATATGTTTATTTTATAATTTGTCTTTTTACATTTTATAATTTTTTTTTATTTTTTTAAATAGTTTTCTATTGTATTTAAAAAATTTAAATTCCAATTTTTTGTTATTTTTGAATTTATTTAATTTATATTTGAGTTTTTATGTTTTTTATTTGACGATGGAAACATTTGTAGCATTTCATTGGTAATAAACCAAAAGTACCATCTTTTTTTACTAAAATTTGGCAATCTTCAGTTGGCATAGATCCATACAACATAAAAATTACTAATGAATGGTCATGCCTTTTGGTTGTTCATTACCATTCATTGGCAAGGCAATTGAGCACCATGATCTAAACATGCCCTTGTAGTCAATTGGCATTTTTGTATTTTAAATATATTCACCCTCCTTGTTTTGCCTGTGTGGCTGCTCAATCCAGTGAGCTGTTCCTGAGCCGCAGAATTGTGACCCTGATGTCGAGGAGTACTCTGAAGGAGACTTCGCAGAAGGTATTCAACATGACAACTCTCCAAACTTCTGGGAGCTCGTCCTACAAGTTGCCTATGAGGAGAAGTTTATTTGATGTTACTGTCTTTTTATTGAACTATTTATGTCCTCCGTTGTTTAAGCATGAGGACCAGAATGTAAAGTATTGAAGGGATTCGACTCATTTTTTCATCCCGACATAATACTCGAGTATGCTATGGTCATGGGGTTTTCGAGCTTCTCCTTCAACACAACTTTCAGGGGAGTCTAAAGGGGCTCCAAATTGCCAATTCGGGGTATATAAGTAACTAAATACTTTATCTCATCCTCAATAATATCTTATTTGTTGATAAGCCAACTTTGAGACCTATTTGAAGTGGATTGAAGAGTCTGACAGACCGACACACTTTGTTTGACTACTTTTTAAAGCTTTGCAATACACCTTTGAGATAAAAAAAAAACTTAAAATACTAAATTATTTGTGTTTTTAAAATCGTATATAAGTAAATAAGTAGATGAGCTACAGAGAATTCACAGGAGGTTGCTGCACACCTTCCAGGGTACAATCGTCAAGTCCATTCCAGTCCAGTCTCACCGTGCAGGCGTGCTGGCCGGTGCTTGACTTGACTGGAGTCAATGGTCGTCTCCGCCGATTCGACCTGGCATGTCTCACGGGGATTAAATCCAGCACCTCCATCAAGTCCACAAACGCATTACAGCCGTCCATTCATTCCACGCGGGCAATCCCCAACCCAGCCATTATTAATAGCTCCGCTGCATCCACTCCGTCTCCCACCTCTCCGACTCCCAGCATCGAACTACTTCACGGCGACGCGACCATGGCCTCATCGGCGAGCAAGCCGAGCGGCTCTCTCCTCCTCCCGCTCCTCGTCTCTCTCGTCATGCTCCTCCTCCTCCTTTCCGGTGCCGAGGGCTACGAGAGCCGACACGCCGCCGTGGGCCGCTCGGCCATAGCGAGTCGCTCCCGCCTGGGGAGCCGGCACGCACCCCACCGCCGGATCGCCGCGGCGCCGCACCGGTACGTGCTGGCGGAGGAGAGAAACTCCACCGGCGGCGGTGGAGCAAACAAGAACCGCACCTCTCCGGCGGCACCCAACTCCACGGCGCCGGCGACCGAGCAGGGGCGTCACCACCAGCGCAGCCACAAGCACCGGGTGCGCAACTGGATCCTGGGCTTCGTGGTCGGGTCCCTCGCCGGCGTCATCTCGGGGCTGGTCCTGTCGGTGGTGTTCCGGGTGGCGCTCAACTGCATCCGCGGGCGGTACCGGCGGCGGTCCAGCAAGACGATCTTCACCCCAAAGCTGATCAGGCGCGCGGAATACCTCGCCTTCCTGGAGAAGGACGACGGGCTGGCGTCGCTCGCCGTGATCGGGCGCGGCGGGTGCGGCGAGGTGTACAAGGCTCAGCTCCCTGTGGAGCGCGAGGGCGAGGAGCCCAGGTTCATAGCCATCAAGAAGATCAAGAAGCGCGTCGGCGACGGGCCGGGGCCGAACAACCTCAGCGACGAGGAGAGCCGGCAGCTCGACAAGTGGATGCGGCAGATCCAGTCGGAGATCCGCACCGTCGGCCACATCCGCCACCGCAACCTCCTCCCGCTGGCGGCGCACGTGCCGCGGCCGGACTGCCACTACCTCGTGTACGAGTTCATGAAGAACGGCAGCCTGCACCACGCGCTCAAAGCTGGGGCCGAGGGCGGCGGCGGGAATGGGATGCTGCCGTGGCCGGCGCGGCTCCGCGTGGCCGTGGGCATCGCGGCGGGGCTGGAGTACCTGCACGTCTCCCAGCGGCCGCAGATCATCCACCGGGACCTGAAGCCGGCGAACATCCTGCTCGACGACGACCTGGAGCCGCGCATCGCGGACTTCGGGCTGGCCAAGGCGATGCCGGACGCGCACACCCACGTGACGACGTCGAACGTGGCCGGCACGTTCGGCTACATCGCGCCGGAGTACCACCAGACGTTCAAGTTCACGGCCAAGTGCGACATCTACAGCTTCGGCGTCATCCTGGCGGTGCTGGTGACGGGGAAGGAGCCGACAGACCAGTTCTTCACGCAGGTGGACGAGGTCGGGATGGTCAAGTGGCTGCGCCGGGTGGTGCAGTCCGGCGACCGCGCGGAGGCCGTCGACGCCGCCATCGCCGGCGCCGGGTTCGACGAGCAGATCGACCTCGTGCTGCGCATCGCCGTCTTCTGCACCGCCGACGACCCCAAGGACCGCCCCGAGGCCAAGGACGTCCGCTGCATGCTGTCCCAGATCAAGGCCTAGCGAAGCAAGTCGCCCCCGCACTGGCTACCTCAGTGCCTAATAATGACTAATTAGTCGTCGTCAATTAAGCACGAGCTGCCATGGACCATGGACGTCCTTCGAGTTAGGCACCGTGTGAACAAACTAGCTAGTAGGTGCCTACTGCCTAGCTAGGTCACTGTCACTGTTGACTGTACTCCTCCTCCTCTTTCTTCAGCTCGATGCCTGTGAATGTGAAGTGTGGAATAATCTTGCTGGGTCAGCAGGTCAATATATGCTGGGGCCGGCGATATGTGCCGGGAAAGAGACCGGAAAATTAATTCAGTGTGAACGCACCGTATCTGTAAATTGTATGCCGTGTGCCCTCGGTTTCCCTCTTGCGCGCCGTGAATAACGGGTGTATCCTTCGAGCAACCAGCTTTGCAAGTCGCCGTTAACTTTTGAACTTGACATACACTTAAATATTTGTTTTATTCAAAAATTTAGTGTAAACATACGTAAAAATAAATCATGCTTAAAGTATCTTTAATGTTAAAAACAAATCACAACAAAGTAAATGATAACTTACGTAGTTTTTTTTAATAAGACGAATGGTCAAAGTTGTGTTCAAAAGTCATCAGTGACTTGTTTTTATGACCGGTTTGAATACTATCTAAGAATTAAAGACACAAGGGATATACTAACCATGTGTGATGTGATTTTAGAATTATTTGACTTATCAGCTTACTCTCTCTGACCTAAAAAGAATGTTATTCTAGCCTTCAAATTTTGTCCCAAAAATTATGTCATCCTAGACTGTGGGTCCCACTCCATTCATTAAATATAAAGTATTTTTTATTTGTCTGTTGCATGTGCTCCTCATGTGCTCCTCTTTTCATGCGCATTTATTAGGATTATTTTTCTCAACTGGTCAGCTTTAATCCAACCCCCTATGGGTACATGCGTCATTTGGCTTGGGTAATATTCTCTCAATTTGAATGATAGAATGACATTGTTTTTGAGACGAAGGGAGTATTTACTTCTCTTATGTAAAATATAAAAAAAATTACTTGCAAATCTAAAAACTCTAAAAAACAAGTTACAAAAAAGAGACCCAACACTCAAAGGCCAACTCAGGACACCATATCTTAAATTACATGTTCACTAGATCCTAATTTAGTATGTTCCAACATTGTAACAAATGAAATAGTAAACAAAATGTAAATGAACAATAAAAAATAAAGATGTGAATAGAAGATACGACGTTCTAAATTGGGATAGCATGGGTGATAGCCAAGTCAAGTAAGATGAACCAGAGCACTTATGTATACGGTGGCGCCTCCTGCCAAAGGGCGTATTGCTAAAAAAAATGTATATGTACGATGGTACACAGGCTCTATAAATACTCCATAATCTATGTCACCCATGTACAGCGCAACGAGTTTCCTCTTTACGCACAAAATCTTTATTCCGCGTGTGGACTTGACTGACAGCATGATTCTTAATACTTCTCTCTCCTACAAATCATTTTAAAGTCTATATATAGGAGAAATGCTCGTAGACAGCTGATACGAATTGTCGGACATGATTAGCTTAGTGATGCATTGATGATGATGAGATTCATGTGGTTAGCATCTTCTGAGTATGGTATAAACGGGGCTTGAGAACGCAGTCGTATGGATTGGGTTTCACATTCCTTTTTCACATCCCTTTGATATGGGGAACATGTTCTAGTGGAGATAATGGGACACCGTGCTCCCGGGGCTGATGTGATGAAAGCGTGATTAGTACTGGACCGGGAGATGCTACAGAACAGTCTGGTTAGGAATATGTGCATTTCAGCTTAACATAGAGTAGATTAGCGTTTTAACAAAAATTGAGTGTCTTTGAAACATGGTGTTATATAAAAAAAAACATTTGCTACAGTGAATCGTTATGCTACACTAAGCTAAAAAAACAAGGTCGAGATCCGCAATTAATTGGAGTATGTGCTTGTCTGAATGTGGAGCGAACCGATAAAATCTTCCTCCTGTCTTCTTCTCTTCCTCTCCCCTCCTCACCTCCACCCAGCCAAGCCGACCCACCTTGGCGGCTGCACCGCCAACGGACCACATCCACCCCCCGCTCGACCTCATTGGCTTGGGATAAGCCGGTGTGGCGTGGCTCGACTGGCTCCGGCCGCGGTTAGTGTTGGCGATTCTTACGCTTTTAGAAATTAATTCGCAAACGGACGGATATCGCTCGTAGTTTTCACCTAGGAGTATTCCAAGGTATCGAATCAATAGGGAACGAGGGAGAAAGATAATTCTAATATCTATATTATTGAGATACCAACCAGCTAGCTAAGGGGTAAATATGATACGATAAATAGACCGGTGACACACACACACTAAGTAGAGTGCTACAATAATTAGGCAGACAGTTGGGAGGACAACGAGACGGGTTTAATAAGTTCGTAAATGTTGTGTGATTCAGTTTATTGAGAGATCTTGGGTGCATGATAACGATCAGTAGTTCACTTAATATTCGTCGTCGGAGCTCGGACATTCACTACCACCCGCTATTCTGAATTGGAATCCCGAATGGTTATGATCATTCCGATAGGGCTCTACTGATCCAAAGCCGAACGCTGTGGGTTACGCACGAGATAATTAATATCTAGGTATGAATAGGACTGTCACCACCTACCACCTACCACATATACGTGGGCCCAGGTGTAAACCGAGTTAGTCCTAGTCTCAGACACCACGTCTGCTACTATTTCTAATCAACCTTCCTCGGAACCTAGGAAGATGATCTAGGTTCAATACTTGGGCTCTTTCAGTATATGAGTGAGAACCTAAACTGATTTCAGACGAATACAAGCTACCGGTAAGGTTAATCCACACAACTCATATAGTAGATATGCTCAATCTCAAATAAAGCTCAACACATAATAAAATGAATGAAGTGGTCCCACTAATTAAATAAAAAATTAGGAAAGGTACAAGAGCTATTACCCAAATTCCCGAAGACACTTCCGGAACTCCGAGGCTTCAGCTCGACTCGACTCTAACTCCCAACAAATCTACTCTAACTAAAGAGCAACTCTAAGTGAAGTGGATGAAGTGAAGTGTGGTGTTCTTTTTGAAAGTGAGATGAGGGGGTCCTTTTATAGTGTTCCGGAGCCAATGAGAGGGTGCCACGGCATGGGACACTTGTCATCTTGCCACCCTCCAAAGGGCATCTCGAGGGGGTCAGCCGACCCACCCTTTTCATTATCTGGCTGCCAAATTTCTCTATGATGCTTCTCTAACGGTGTAGATCATCTCCTAAAGACGGTTTTGTTAGTTGACTCCGGCAAGTAATGGTTCCTTTAGAATCCTATGCTCCATTTGTGAAGGAAGTACTGCCGTCGGATCAAACCAACTTGAACGGACGACAGGGATCTCTTCATTGGATGCTTATTAGCCACCTGGCCAAATTTGGAGTTGATTGGCCACAGATGTGGGTCGGCCGGCCTAGGTGGGTCGGTCGGCCTGCACTTTTCTTCGGTTTTCTCCAGTTTGATCTTGAGGACAAATACTCATCAAAACTTATGGAAATTTATTAGTTTAAAATAAAAAGTTAGTATAAACCATGATTTTCTCCAAAATGATCGGAATATCGGCGTATGTTGGAGTATGAATTTGGACTTTATTGGACGCCAACAGTTAGGCACGGCTCTCGTCATGGCGACGACGGCCGGAGCTCGTCGGTGCCTGAAGAAGCCGCACACTACTTGAAAACTGCGTATCAGTATTGGCTCATTACTATCGGTTTGATTGTGTACTAATAGTGGCATACGTACCGGTTCATTGAAAACAGGGTCGTTGTGCGCTTTCAGTACCGATTCGTATCACGAACCGGTACAGATGCCCTCGCATTAGTATCGATTCATGATACAAACCGGTACTGAAGACACGTGGTTACTTTAGTACCGATATTGAACTAGTAGTAATGAGTGTGCATTAGTACTGTTGAAGCCATGAACCGGTACTCATGCCTCATTTCTGGAAAGGTCAAAAGTAATGCATATCCTTTCTATACCACTACGCGATGTTGGGTGGGTTCCCCGCTACTCCCAATAAATACCCGACATATTTTACTTTTCTAATACTATCAAATAAATACCCGACATATTTTTCAAATTTTCAAGTACTATCAGTACCGGTTCAAGCCCCACTACTCCCAATAAATACCCGACATATTTTACTTTTCTAGTACTATCAGTACTGGTACAGATAGCTGCATGTACAGATGTATTGGTGTGCTAGTACCAGTACTAATAGGAGTTTAGAGCCGGTACTGATAGTAACTTCTCCAGTAGTGGCATCGACGCGGACGGCGGCTCAGCCCAGCTTGGTGTGTCACCAGTACGACTCGCCGCAGCGCGAAAAACCGGCACGACAGCTCCTCCCGTGCTGGCGTGGTCGCGTGACAGGAAGGAGGTGGTTGTCGGCAATGAGGCCAACGGGGAGGTTTGGCTCGGTCACTCGAGGGGAGGAGGAGAGAGAAGGATAGAAGAAAGAAGAAGATACACAATTCCTTTTGGATTGAATGTTGGAGGGTCTTTTGTAAACATACAAGTAAAGGGAGCAAAAATTTTGGAATTATAGACCTGAATAATCTTGAAATTAGATGGTCTAAATGCATACATGTGGCATTCTCATAAAATTATTAGGTGTCCCAAGTGTTTTTAAAAGTGATAAAACATAAGGTAAAATTTGGTTTTATTATTTGAGTAGGTAAAACCTATTATAGCTTTTATTTTATGGTCTGATAGGCTATTTTATGCACAAACTTTGCTTACGATTGGGATGGGGCAATGTCAACACGTTTCCTTGATTCCCAAATATATGTCTTACCTTTTCCTAATTTTTGTGTAACCCGCAAATTCAGATTAAGCCCAAAAAGACCTTATTTAGAAGATATCTCGTATGACATAATAAGGAATAATTTCTGAAAAATCCCCAAAAGCTAGGGTGTCTTCCAGAAGCTTTAATTGATCTATTTCCAGAGTTTCAGCCGAAATCTCGAAGGGGGAGTTGAATCCACTTTATTCCAGCCGAATCCACCACTCCCCAACACTATATAAATCCCCCAAGACCACCCCTTGACAACCACAACTCGTGGGACCTCTAGGTTGGAGCCCTAGCCACCAAACCCTAGCCTCCTAAGCACCTTTTTGGGTATCTCTATCTCTGTCGAACCCAAACCCTAGATTAGATACCTCCATTTTGTAGATCTCGTCGAGACAGTCAAGATGGACATATGAATCGCCTATTTTGGTCAAAAAATTGAGTAAGATACAAGCTACCGAAGTTCCTCTCTCCTCCCTGCCCTCTGCTACGCCGACATCGCCGTCGGATTCTCGCTGACCGCGCCCTGCCCTGCATCCCGCGCAACAAACCACCGCCCGCCACCTATCCTGCTACCTCCCTACTCCCGCGCACACGCTGCACGCCGCCGCCGCCGCCGCTGCTTCGCCACGCGTCACACCGCCGTCGTTTCCCGCCCGCGCGTGTCGTCTTGTTGTCGCCACGTAGCTCACCATCGCCACCTATCACGCCACGCCGCATGTCCCCCGCCGCTGCCGCACCGCACGCTCCGCCCACGCTATCGCCGCTGCCGCCACTAGTCGGTGGGACCCTCCTGTCGGCCACCGTGTGCCATCGACCGGTGGGTCCCACCTGTCGGCGTCGGATGCGGCTCGCTGTGCTAGGCCACCTAGGCTGTGCGCGGAGAGAGAGAGAGAGAGAGAGAGAGAGAGAGAGAGAGAGAGTGAGTGGGCCGAGAGAGAGCTGGGCCCATTTACGTTTTCAACCCTTTTACAATTTCCTGTGAATTTCCTATTTACTCCGAAACTTCCCGGAATTGTTTAGGGGGTTCCCGAGCTCTGATTCCGGTGATTTCATAGCCATTAATTCACAAATAATTCCTAGAACTTTTATATATTATTATTATTATTATTATTATTATTATATTTTCTTTGCTTGGATCTACTGTTTGCTTTAGTTTCCTCGATCTATGTGTAGATAACGTATTTCCAGAACTGGTGTTGCCGAGAATTTCTGTAGGGGATCACCAAAGCTCTGACTTCTTTGAAGGCAAGCAATAGTTTGCATATTCATATCTTAGGTTTTACAATTCTACTTTATTTCTTTATGTTGTAACCGCTGGCAGGTTGAGGAGCTGGGGGCAATTGCTCGGAATCAAAGAGAACGAGCAATTCGTGTGGACCAAGGCTCACCAAAAGGTGTTTGATTCAATCAAACAATACCAGACGAAACCTCCTATGTCGATGCCGCCAAAACAAGGGCCAGCCTGTTAGATCACTTCATCGCTGCTTCAGATTACTACATCGCTGTCTTAGCTCATTGCATAACTTTGCATTCATACTATACTAGTGCGTGTGTACCTGACCATGCTAGTCTTCTACTATCATGTTGTAGCCTTGATTGATGAACCCCTCTATTGTTCCGTAGCCTATCCTTTTGACTAGATGGTAACGTTGCATTGATTATTCACTTATAAAATGTGATGGCGGAGCCAAGGCTTCGATGTGTTTTGGTTAAACCCTAACCAACTAAAATCAATGTGTAGTTGATTAAAGGAGACCCGGTTGAGATGGTTTTCGGGGTCGTGGATGTGTAATGGAGATATCCTCTACTAAGGACTCAAACTTGTGAACTACTAGACCAAACCAAATAGTACGGTCACTTGTGCGTTCGACCCTGGCTTAGTACCGTACGAAACCTACTAACCACTTGGTCATGAATTTTTCGGTTACAGTTCGATGCTTTCTCCCTAGGGGAAGGCAAGCTACCTTAACTAAGGGGCGGGTTCGTCTCTAAGACCAAATAGATTAAATGGGGAGCGCCCCTGGGTGGTGCCCAGAAGTAGTAGGCACCCTACCATGGTAAGCACCGGTGGGGCCGGGAAAATCAAAAGAAAGGACAGGCGAAGTGATAGGCGTAATAGGCTGGAAAGGCCTTGTATCGTATCTCCCTCGGAATGAGACAGGGCTTGTGTGGAACGTGTACACTCTCTGTAGAATTAAAACTATCATGATAGCCGTGTCCACGGTTATGGACGGGGCGAGAGGTTTTTACATGTAGTTTCACCTTTTTAATAACTAAACTTGACTAGTGTAGGCTGGGGATGGCCTGGTGCGAGGATGCACCTACATTTGATGATTGTTGGTAATATGTTGAGATAATGCATTTACTTAATTACAAATTGACAACTAAAATTTGATAAGTAATAGGTTTTGTGTAATATAACCCATTCCCCTATTGTTGCCTTTGCATACATATGTAAGGATTGCTTCCTGGCTAGCCGCGTACTCATTATAACTATTGCGAATAATTTCATTATTCAGGTTGCAAGTCTGATCAAGATCAGAAAGGTCCGAACTCAGTTGTGCAGGACTAGCTACGGGTGTCTAGGTCAATTGCTTGGATATCGTTGTTGAAGTCTGTTGCTGCTCTGATGTTCTTTTTGTTTGTTCTTAATATGTAGTAATACATATCTTATTGTAATAGCATATGATGCTACCTTGAAGTACTCCGTTTTTTAAAATAAATACGGAATACCAGCGATGATAACTATTGAATTGTCCATCATGAGGTATTAGTCTGGGTCTAGTATCAGATCATGGTGTTGGATTATCTGAAAACGCAGGGGTCATGACAATACAGTCTTCCTCTTTTTCATGATTGATGACACAAAACACACTTTTACCAGCTGCAGAGTTAGCTTTTAAAAACATAGATATTACAAGCAGATAGTGGATGCTATAGAATAAACAACAGTGCAAACGACAGGTAAATGTTAGACAGAATACATCACCAAAAATTTTAACGAAGCAAACAACCAAATCTGCCCGCCTCAACACATGCACACATGCTGGTGCGTTTGGCGTGCAATGCTCACACGATAGGTGCAAGCCAGGGGTGCAATGCTCCGGTTCATGGTGCAGAATAAAGGAAGAGCAGGGTAAGAGAGGTGCAAACAAGAGAGGGAGCAAGCTAGCTGGGCTAGAGGGGAAGGGAGATGACACAAGTGCTGGGCTGGTGTGGAGTGGGCCAAAAAGGCTAATGGGTAGATAGAATTGGATCGGCAAGAACTACCCGAAACGAGAGCAGACCAAAAGATAAGAAAAGAGAAATAGAGGCCAGGGGCAAAGTAGTAAGTTCACTAAGAGTTCAGATTTGAAATATAAAATATGAACTTTAACAAGTCCAGTACTCAAAAATCAAAGTATGTTTTTGATGAATTTTGTTAAGTGTACACATAGTACAAACTATTGCATTGAACATGAATAGTAATTACATTCGTGTCAATGGCTAGTTTCCAAAGTACCAAACATCAAACTCAAAAGACTTCAAAACGTGCCTTTGCAAACAAAAATAAATAAAAATGGGCTTGACAAACAATCAATGATTATAAAAAATAAATGGGATGTTACAACTGCAGCACGAAAAGAGGCAGTGATAAGACTACATCAGAAGCTCACTTTACCAAATGCATGTCTGATAACATTAACACATACATACATACATACATACATGCACTAGTTTCGAGAGATGCCCATCCTACCACCCCAGCAAGTATGGATATCTTTACAAGGTCTTATGCATAGTACTATGTATACAGCAAAATTAAAAATGACAGTATTGTTACAACCCATGCAATTGTCTTCCTCAAGCTTGTGTAGGACTTGATGTCACACAGCAAAACCATTTCTTCTGCACATGAGAACAGCAAGATTATCGGCAAGTTGCAAGGTAATGAGTGTGAGATCGCATTCCATTTTCATCCAGTGAAATTCAAAGTGTGGAAATGACCCAGGTCATGTCATGTACCGAGTTTGGCTTCGAGGCATAAGACTCCACCTTCTCAGTCCTAGTGTCTTTGCAAGGTGATTCAGTGCCTTGCCCATTTCCACCCTTTTTCTCATCTCTGGCTTTGTTGAATATAACTGTGAATCCATCAGCAGAAGCTGGGTCATTGACGTCCCATTCGCCAAACTTGGGTAAAGGTCGACCAGCTTCCTCCTAGGAAAGACAAAGTATTGAGTTTACCTCTTCCAGGTGACACTAATAGTGACAAAAGAGTCATAAATGGAGTCCTACAGTAAATACTGAGCACTCAATACAAATCTCAAGTGTGTTCCTGTTACAACTTACAAGGATATCAAGGTTTTGTGAAGCATGGGGGAAATGCAGTAGCTTTGAATAATTAAGTTGACCTTGAGAAGAAACCCAAGAAAATACACATAAACTGCTTTATTTGCTTGTATCATTTGTAACCTCGATGTCCATATGAATCATGATGCATGTAAACTCAGAAAACGATGGACAAATCATGAATTAAGCATGCAAAATATGGGCGCACCATGAGTACAACTTTTTTGTTTTCCAGAAATGGGTTTATGTTCAATAGAGCCCAAGAAAAAATGGTAGCGGACTAGTGGTACTGCCATCATGTTGTTGAAGGCTGACACATGTATGCACCAGCCACCAAGCTAGTAACAAATAAGAGTTAATTTCTGGGGAAAAAATAGATAAAATTTAAAGATGGTACTTGGTAGTTTCATCATACTCCAAAACGTAACAAAAATTGAAAATTTACATTCATTAACTAACCGATTGGGTGGGATAGTGCAATTTAATTTCAACAGACATGTACGAACTGTTCTGTTGAAAGTTACCAACATATTTCACTAATATCCAATAGAGCAGCAAAATTTTTCAAGAATTCAGTGGATGCATCATTGAGGGAACTTTTGTATGAACAAAGGTACTGAAAAAAACCCAGCCCCATTACAAATGACATTCCAAGAAGAAAACAGCAGTCTGTCAGCACTGCTCTTAAAAACAATCTGATATTGCCCGATGCATATAATAAACCTTATGAAAATCAAAGATGTTGAAGAAACAAACGAAAATCCAGGGTGCTAACATTATAATTAGTACCCAGATACTAAAGTTTGGTTTCATTCCTAGACATTCACCAACCTAAAATGACAGGTAATGATCACAAATTAAGAAAAAATTATTGCTCCTCCCTTACAAGAGCACACGTCTTCCAGATCATCCCAATTCAACCAGGCTTTCAACATCACCCTCATAACTCAACATAGCTTAGCAAGTCAATGTTATACCCAATTAACGAAGGCCAAAAGGATCAACAATCATCGATTGGTAAAAGTCAAGAATTCATGAGCTGAGCTCTATTCTCTATACTGCTATACATGGATGAAAAAAAATTGTTCTTGGCTGCGACTAGTTATGTCTCATTTAAGTGAAGGCCAAAAGAATTATCCTCTCCGTATCTTGGCCGCCCCAGCCTCCAGCACTGCCAAGAATTATCCTCAACCGGCAGTCCAGTGTTCTGAATCAGAGATCCACTGCTCTCGATTTCTCCACCCAACACTTCCCAACCAATCAGCCATGAAAACCCAATAAAGTTGGGCTTACAGCTTACCTCGATCTAGCCACCAAGCAGCGGCCTCAAAATCGCTCAAAACAACACCAACGGCGAACTTGCAGGAAACAGAACTCACCGACATGGATGGATTGCGCCCAGTGCGATCCGTGGAGCGGGAGATTTGGGTGGAAAGCTTCCTCCTCTGCTGGTGAGTTGCTGGTGGGAGACGAAAGGAAAGGGACGGAGATAAAAGAGAGGAGCGGGGACGGATACGAATCGAATGGGTAGTCCCATAGATTTTTATAGAGAAAATTACGTGGTGTCCGTCCGTTGCTCACTAGTCTTCTTAAATTTAAAAATTGCTTTTTGAAAACTTCGAGCATACCTCTATTTACACGCTAGACATAAAATCATTAGAACTTCTATTAAATGCAAATATGAATGTCCACATGTCCGTTGAATGATCACATCGCCGTTCATTGATATGACTACCCACCTATGCAATCCATAATGTTATGACCGTCGCGTCACGTTCTTCTTTCTTCCCTTTCTCAATCTCTCCCCAATCTCTCGATCTCTCCCCTTTTTTGGCTACCGGTGTGATCCCCCTTCTCCTCCCATGGCCATCGCCATTGGGGTCCTTCCTCCATTCTCCTGATCGTCCCCTCATCTCTCTCCCCTAGCCGCTCTAGCGATGGGGCGGGTAGGTAACAAGGGCGGCGACGGTGACCCACAACGTCTGATAGCAAAGGTGGAGGTAGGCAACGACTATTGTGCAGCGACGCAAACATTCTAGAGCAAGCATCCTCCATCAGCGCCCGCGCTCCGACGATGTCGCGTGCGCCATGACCGCCCTCCGACATGGCCTAATTCGCCCCAATCTTGCCTCTTCAACCTGATATGGTGCCGCTGCAACCTCTCGGACCATTCGGATTTGCGTCGATCTCACCTTCTCCAAGTCACTGCTACCTCCTCCCAGCCCCCACGTCACCGCCACCAGCTCTAGATCTGGAGAACTTTCTCCTCTGAGTCGCCATCGCCTCCTCCACCACCTCCTCTAAGTCGCCTCCTCCTCCATTCCCGTTGTTGCCGCCGTCTCCTCCCAGGTCGTTGTTGCTTCCTCTTAGGTCAACGCTGATGGATTCGGAGCGTGGAACGAGGTGATTAGCCATCTGGAGTGCCATTACGAGCATTAGTGTACCGATCCAAGGACTAGTGCATGTAAACAACGGCTCTCAGGTAAGTATAGTTTGAGGGTTAACAAGGAGGCAATAGAAAGATAAGGAGGTGCGAACTTTGGGGAGCAGGCGCGAGGCGGTAAAAAGATCACTAGGGTTTGTGGAGAGCGGAGGGAGCGACCGTCAAATTAAAACCAAATGGTCCATCTGGACCTAACCCGACTTTAATAGAGGACCCGTCTAGATTTTGAATCTAAAACTCTCGGGCGGTGAAGGAGTTGTGGTTGGACTAAATGGCAGTGGGAGCGAGTGGTGAGTCGACTGATGATGTGGCATGGGGTTTGACAAGAGCAACTGGTGGTGTTCCTAGTGATGGACTGGTGGGAAAAAATAAGCCATTGGTTGAGGGCGTGGACTTTATTTTAAATAAGTTACACAAGTCACACAAGTTTTTTTAGAACTGAGCGTAATTTAGCTGGTAGCATCTCGGTTGTGGGAGCTACAGGTCGAGGTTTAACTCCCGGTTCTCACCATTGTCTAGGATTTTTTTTTCTAGAATTATTAGTAGCTTTATGTTAGTTTACAGTTTTCAGCGTGTGTTTAGGCACAAGCGTGTGCGTTCACATGGGATTTGCGGGGTGGGGGTGAGTGTGTTCGCCTTTTGATGAGGACATCGCTACATCGGATACACCCATGGGATCAATGACCAAAGTCCTTCCAAGTGACCCGCGACCTTTGATCATCATGCATGGACCAAACACACGAGCCAGTGCGCGACAAGTCAATAATCAGATAAACTCGTTTCTTAGGTTAAATAATTATACTTTTGAGAATAGACTGCTACCTAATAACAATAATATGCATAGGAACTTGAGCAAGCACCAGCTAGAAGGCATCAACACATCAATCAATGCAAGTGGGAATGCAAAGGGATTCCACTCGGCCATCAATGACTAGTCTGAATTAAAAACGGCATAGAGAATGCAAACGGACTCCGTTTTGGGCGTGTGAGCACTTGTTGAAAAGATAACTTCGCTATCTTTCCAACGGATCCAACTGCACCTTCAAATTCCAAGCAAGCTGGCCGCACCAGTTAAATCAATCTCGTAGACAGAACCTGTCTCTTGCTCTTCTTGGGTGTTGCATCACCATTACTATGGGCTGAGTCCCCATGTATTCCTAGTGCGTGTGAGCTCCTTCTAGAAGCCACCCGTCTCCCTATATATTGGGGAGACTCTATCTTTTTCTGTTTAGGTTTTGTTCATTTGTTGTTGTCTTCCAGATTGGAGAAACACTCTCAAAATCCCTAGTGTCGGCTGACCTATCGATTCCGAGCTTCAGAACCTCAGTTCGAGTGTGTGCTTTATCCATTGTTCTTGCTAGTTCTTCGATTGCTTGCAAGGATAGACCTTCGTGTTCAGGTCATCCGGGCTTTGGCACGGTTGATAACAATCAGGAGTGTGGTTTAGCGATTGCGGGCGCTTATCCTTACGTGGTTTGTAGCCGGATCGTCAAAGTCATCCTCCGCCCAAATCGAAGTTATCCTCTCACCGAAAGATCAGGAACCCGTGAGCCCATCACCTTTCTTATATCTTCTCCAAAAAATTACACAATTTTTTCTGGCACAATTTATTGGAAAATTTGATCATACACGTCTAGAGTTAAAGTGTACTAATTAATAATTTGTCCTCAAGCACATTGGTCTAATTATATATCTAAAGGTGATAGGTAAATTTATCCTTTGTTTTTAAAAGAATTGCATAAATTTTGTAACGGTTTTGCTAACCATCAGACGACTTATAACTGAAATTAATTTCAGTCACTAGAATTTGTACTTTTGTAATTCTAAAATTGCACTACGTAAAAAAATGTAATTTAGTATAAATAGAGTATGTTTTCAATTTTGGTGTTTATGCTTCTGGGCTACGGCGTCGTCAGCTGTGAAGGTTTTTTTTTTTATATGCATGCGTGCATCCATGTAAAGAAAACAAAATCTCGCACACTAATATCTATATAGATGGGTGAACTGGTGAACTAATGGTGACTTACGAGAGCATAAGTATGAAAGAGTGGAGCTAGCGCGTGCAAAGCAACTGATCATCGTTGGATTGGATCAACTGAAGTTTTATTAATTTTCAGTCGATTGATCACAAGTCTACCCCATCTTGTAATCGTGCCCATGAGAAATAACCGTCTTATCGCTCTTCTCAACACTCCTTTCTAGATTTTTCCCTCCTTTAGAATCGACCTTTCTCCATTAATTAATTCTTATGGCAAGAGATAGACGATACGAGCCCATCTTGTCTTTCAAAAGTTTACATCAAAATTTAATAGAAGTGAAACATAAATAATGATTAATTCACTCAGTTCATGTATGGAGAAAATTGAGTTTTTGCTACTCAAAACATTACCGCTCACAAATTTGCCACTTTTAAATTGACGCTCGCAAAAAAGCCACTGCAAACGATTTTTGCTTGCACATTTGCCATTTCAGAGCATTTTCGCCTAATACACGAGCCAAATACGTAATAAATACATGAAAAATACACGGGGCCCACATGTCATCCTCCTTTTCCTCCTCCTTCCTCTTCCTTTTTCCTCTCCTTCCTTCCTCTCTCTTCTCTCTTTTCTCCGGTGAACATGGTGGAGGCGGCGGCGGCGAGCATCAATTGCACTTAAATTTTGAGGCATATCATCCGTTCTTTCAAATTTAATTATACAAGTTACTCTTTATTCTCAAAATGTGGTACTTATTTCAGGGGCAGTACATCCACTTTGCAACATAATGATTCCAAGAAAGGTAGAGTTGAAGTAGAGCGGAGCCTCATCGAACCTTTGCACATCGATGCAAGTGGCCGGAGTGGAGGCAAAGCAGAGAGGCCTTGTCGAACCTTCATGTGTGATCATTATGAGTTTGGAGGAGCAAAACAGCAACACAATGTGTCAAAGGGAAGGGAAAGTAGAGAAGGAACCTCACTGGACCTTTGCTCACCTAGGCAAAAGGCAAAGCCATCATCGTCCTTCCGTGCGAGGGATAAGGTCACAAAAGCTGGAGGATCAAGCTTAGCAGTGAAGGCAACCTAGGGAACAAATAATAACAATAGTAGGGCACATACAAGTGTTAGGATAAAACGTAAAGGGAAAATTGGCCTCATACCACCCAAAGTTTCCCACTAGGAGAAAAGAGAGGAGAGAGGAAGGAGGAAGAGGAAGGAGGAGGAAGAAGACGATGACATGTGGGCCCTCGTATTTTTCTTGTATTTGTTGCGTAAATGCTCTGAAATGGTAAATGTGCAAGCGAAAATTGTTTGCGGTGGTTTTTTTGCGAGCGTCAATTTGAGAGTGGCAAATTTATGAGCGGCATTGTTTCAAGTGGCAAAAACTCAATTTTCTCTCATGTATGTGCTAATGTGCCCTATAAATTGCATCTACATGGGAGCGGCTCGGTGCAACAGTGAATGGGTGCAGTACTGCAGTGTGAGACATCATTGTAGTTGAGTAAAATGCTTATTTCTCGTGGGCTGGATGGAAAAATTTGGACAAAAACTAAAAAAGGAGCAAAAGATCAATTTACCTCTCAACTCTGAGGCATATAATGAATGTCAATGTGTTCAACAACACATTATCAACTGCACTTAAATTTTGCAGAGGCAGTACATCCAGTCCGCAACATAATGATTCCAAGAAAGGTAGTTGAAGTAGAGCGGAGCCTCATCGAACCTTTGCGCATCGATGCAAGTGGCCGGAGTGGAGGCGAAGCAGAGAGGCCTCGTTGAACCTTCATGTGTGATCATTATGAGTTTTTTTTTTTTCGAGAACAAGGCAAACATGCCATTCAATTCCAAAGCTTCAGCATTACAAGGTGACGCTTACAGACAAAGAAAATTACAACGAACTCACTGAAGGGCCTACTCATATAACAACTAGAGAAGCTTTCCCTTCTCCTTACGCCGGCCACCAAGACAAACACCGATGAACGACAACGTAGCACCCGACCTAGCTTGACCGACCAGCACCAGATTCGACGGTTTTGGAGGTCAACACCAACAATAATCGTCAAATAACAAGCGACCGTCGCAGGCATGAAAACAGAAGCAAGGCCCGAAGAACCACCACTATCATTCACCGTCGTCATCACTAGAGGCACAAACGCCGGAGTCTCCCAAAGCAACCTTCCCAACTCACCTAATTCTCCAAAAGCAAAGCCTCCACAAAAAGAAGCTTTGTTCCCATCACGCCCCCTCGCTCCAACTTCCTGCTGCAACAAAGAAGGGAACACGACGACGCAGGGTCTGAAGACGAAACCTCCCGGGCAATAGGACGTCGTCGCCGGCCGTCTCCCCGGAAGCACTTTATTTGGAAACCCCAAACTACCGATAACACACAAAACTGTACATACCTCGGCCAAGAACAGAGACGTTGTAGCTAAGAAAGCCCTCGCCGTCGCCACGGAAGAACGGCGAGCCCCTGGCACACCCCGGCGGCAACAGCTACCATCGATCTTGCCGATCCAAAATACTCCTCAAACCTACCCCTAACCTACTACTAATACTACTCCTATAGCATCTCCCTACCCAGATCCGCGTTCTCCCAACATCGGCGGCGACCCGGAGGCCAGTGCCGGCGAGGGAGCCCGCCGGATTTGAGCCAGGGAGCTAGCTCCTTTTCTTCGCCTCTTTTTCGCCTAAAGCGGCGGAGTCATTGGAGGAGCAAAACAGCAACACAATGTGTCAAAGGGAAGGGAAAGTAGAGAAGGAACCTCACTGGACCTTTGCTCACCTAGGCAAAAGGCAAAGCCATCATCGTCCTTCCGTGCGAGGGATAAGGTCACAAAAGCTGGAGGATCAAGCTTAGCAGCGAAGGCAACCTAGGGAACAAATAATACAAGAGTAGGGCACATACAGGACTTGTTTGTTTCAGATTAAATTAAATGAAATTTGTTATTTTTGTATAGGCCAAATGTTATAATATTTTGTAGTTATTTTTGTGGGGTTTTGTGGGGACCCAATTTCCAATATTTGAATATCAAAAATTGTTTCTCCGGAAAAGAAGAGTACATAATTGCTTGCACAACCACAACATATTTTTTTTACTGATAGAATTTTTACAGAGAAGATTACAATACCAAAAGTGGTATAATCTACAATCCTAACTTCTAGTTTAGAGTGTAGGGAAGACTTAGAAGTCCTGGCCGAAAAGATCCATTTCTTCTTTTGTTATTGTCACAACCCCGGCTTCACCGGGATCCACTCACAATCCATTGCTAGTCCCAGAGATCAATGCTAGCAACTTGTGAGCGACAGTTTGTTGAACATCATCACACAATCACAAATAACTAAGAGTGTAGCATACTTTACCCATAAGCCGAGTGAAACTTTTGCGTCTTAGCTCTTCCTTAGGAGCCCAGACCAAGTAACAATACAAGGCGATTCATTAGTTCCCTCTGTTAACACCGATACCCCCTCTAAGGTTTAGCAATCGGGCCCCCTCTTGAGCCAACGGCCCGCAGTCCGATCTTTTCAAAGTAAAGTGTGTTAACAGTCTTCCCTAACTACTAAGCCAGGACTAGCACATGTACCGGTACATGCTGACGCTAGCACTTATGGTTGCGCTTGTTTGGTTTGGCGGGATTGGCACACGCCCAAAGTCCTTAGACCAAGGTGACTACCTCCGACAATCCACATTCCACAAAACCACCCGACTATGCCACCTTTAGTCAACACACGCCACGTAGGTTTTAGTTGATTAGGTTATTAAGCAACTCAGCACCTCCAATTATACCAAGTCACAAGATTAACAAATGATGAACCTAGTCAACTACCAACCCACGAGCACTAGCAACTATGCACAAGGATAGGCTAGGAAAATAACTAAGGCAGCAATAAATGGCTAATTCACAGGGTCAATGACGCAGTGTGAATAATAGGTTTCTACACATCCCATCATTTTATGCATGAGAAAGAAATAAAAACAATAAATGGGTGAGTTTTGTAAATTGGGAGAGCAAGATGCAACTATCTTGCCTTGGTAGTACTCCGGGTCTTGCGGGCCTCCTTCGAACGGCTTCTGGAGTCCTTTCGAACAGCGCGAGCACGGACGATCTACTCGTAAAACGGAATGCAAACAAATAAACAATAGACAATATATTTTAATAAAAATATTGAAAAAGTTATGGCCGATGATGTCTCGGTCTTTCAATCATGCATCGGATTTTAGCAAACTCACTCCGAAATATTTTTCTCTTCACTGGCATCGCAAAACGCATGCTTGGTGAAGTCGGCGACGACTGCACGCAAAACGAGGCATTCACAATTAAGCGGCTGCAAAAGGAGTTCCGAAAAATATGAGATTAATACAGGAGGTAATGTGGATCAACCGGAATTCAACAAAATTGGTTGGGATGGAATCCGACTTACGATCGAGGAGAAATAAAATGGTGAAGGTGCACTGTTCTTGCTAAATGATAAAAGGGCTGGGGTTTTGGTCCACCGTAGCATCAAAAGGGGGTAAAATCCCCAATCCACTTGTCTCTTCCTCCTCCTCAGCCAAGCACTGGAGAGAGAAAAGAGAGAGAGAGGGGAAGGAGGCGGCGGCCATAAGGAGGAGGACCACGGCGGCGGCTTGGGTGGGGGCGGCTCCCGGCTGCGGCGTGCTCAGACGAGGCGGCGCTCCGGCGGCGGCGGCTCGGCTGCAGCGCGCTGGGGAGGGCAGGGGCGGCGGCGCTTCCCAGGGGCAGAGCGGCGGCGGCTCCAGGGGCAGGGACGGCGGCGGCGGCTTGGCGGCACAGCACGGCCAGCGCGGCGGCCATGGGGTGCTCCAGCGAGGGCACGGTGACGGGGGCTGCAAGGTAGGGGCTGACGGCGTGCTCTCCGCTCAACCACTGCGGATCACACCCCTATCAGATTTTCTATCTTGCTAGCCGATCAGCTCGGGCTCAGTTCGATTCAAGCGTCGGGCACGGCGAGGAGCGACACGCAGAGTTTACCCAGGTTCGGACCCCCTCGCGGGTAACAGTCCTAATCCTGCCGAGCCTTAGCTCTTTTCGTGTTGTGGTTGTGTGGAATATGGTTACAGAATGTGTCTCGTGCCCCCTCTCCCTTCTCTCTCCTCCCCTTTTATACAAGCCTCGAACTGGCGAAGAGAGCCGAGGGGGTAGGCAGTACAGTGCTCTCAGTACACTGAAAAGACATGGAGGACAGGACAGGAGAGACGAAAACGTCCTGCTACTGCACCGTATGGCGCCGCCCACGCGTGCTTCGCAAGTGGCTTCTGATCCAAGTGAACACGCCGGTGAGACTGCGGGCGGGGCCCTGCTTGCTCCTTCTGACGCGGGCGGCTAGCTTGATGATGGCAAACTCTCTCTCTGCCGGTCAATTCCGCTGCGCCACAGTGACAGTTGATCAGACCTGCAGAGGTCACTGTGGCGGTAATCATCTCTTCATCTGTCTATCCGCGCGTAATGTCGCATTGAATGCGCCCGTCCTTCACAGCAGGGGGAGCCTTCGCCCAGAAGACTCATTTCGGGACGCTCCCTGCCACGTGGGCCCCACATGTCAGAGAGGGGCCCTGCGCGCGCCGAGGGGCCGGGTCGCCTGCCTGACGTGTGGGGCCCTCGCCCGGTCTTCTCCAGGACTCTTCATACCCCGGTATTTATTATACCGACAAGACTGTTGGGTGGGACCCAAAGGTCAGTGAGACAGAGAGAGAGGGATTTGGGGGAGCTTATGGGCGACGGCGGCGCCGGCGAGCGGTGGTCGGCGACGGCGAGGTGGTGGCGGAGGGAGATGCTCACGGGGGTGCTGATCCGATTGATAGTGGTGGTGGGGCTCGGCAGCGACGGAGGCGGTCGGACGGCGAAGTTGGGTGGCGGCGCTTGAAGGTGACGGCGGAGGAGGGGGCTCCAGTGATCACCGAGGGGTGAGTGGTGGTGGTGGAGGATGGTTTGGGTAGGGGAAGTTCTGGGGCGACCTATTTATAGCCGAGGATGGCGGTGGAAGGCAGAGACGGTGGCCGAGGTTGCGGGTGGATTACGGTGAGAAATTCTGGGGGTACAACGGCGATCTAGGGGCGTTGTTGTGAGGCAAAAGGCGGGCGGTGACGTGGCAAAACCTTATAGGCTGTTTCCAAGGCCTAGAAGGCTCGGAATCAACGGCGGTGAGGAAGTCCGGCGGGTTCTGCGGCGAAGACGGCGGCTCCGGTGGTTTCAGGGAAGGCGGCGCTGTCAGGTAAGGGATAAACCAGGGCGCCGTTGGATTTGGCTTGAGAAACTATGGGCGCCGTTGGATCTTCCGGGCTGAAGAGGTACGGAGACGCGACGTGGCTGCTTCCTGGGCGTTGGATTAAAATGGGACGATCTCGGTCGTTAACAGTCAGTTAAAGGATTCTGCGGGCTGGGACCAAGTGACGTCAAAGGCGCATTCCAAAAATGGAAAGCGTAAACCGAGCATTTTCCAAATAAGGAAAGGTTTGGAAGAATTTTCGGAAATTCCCTATAAGCTTTAGAAATTTGTAGAAAATTGAATGAGGTCATAAAAATATGAAATAAATTTCTAAAAATTCATAAAAATGAGGAGAATTTTAATATGTGAAAATATCTTATATTTTATGGGATTTATTTCCTCTAAAAATTATAAAATACCATTCCTTTAATAGAAAAATTAGGGGATGGTCTAGGAAAAATAGTATTTATCTAGGGTATGGTTTAGGGAGATGTTTTCATGATTTTGCAAAAAACAAATTTATGCCAAAATTGGGAAATTTGGGGTATGTTACATGTTTTAAATAGTTCTTCTTAGAGTTCGCAAAATATTTTTTCATCATTTTTTGAATTTTTTAAAGCGTATTTCGAGTGGGCCACAAATTTGCTACAGTAAAACGCAGCTCAACATTAATCTGAAACAAATAAGGCCACAGTGTTAGGATAAAACATCATTGGATCCCACTAGTAGGTGACAGGTGGTAACCACCTAAAGGCTAGAGATTACCGGAAAGCATATGTTTTAGTATCACTAAACCGAGATTACAAAAGACCCTCTAGTCCTGGTCCGGCAAGGGTAACTAAGACCTATAATGTAAAATACCAATATAGCCCCATTCCTTTGTATCTAAGAGGGTATTCAAATAGGGATGAACATAAACGTGTAAGGGGTTCAACCTCAAAAAATAGATAGAAAAACACTCTTAAAGCACCTGTATCAAAAAAAAAAAGAGGCAAAATTGGTTCTATACCATCGAAAGATCCATAGTTTTGGTTTATACCACCGAAAAAATCTGGTTCACTTTAATACCATCCAAAGCTCCTTTTGTTTCTTTTTTTACCACTCCATTGGCCTCCCCTCAACTCCTGTTACTGCCTCCCGTTATCTCCTCTGGCGGCGACTGTTCAGTATCGATCTCTCCCGCGCGATCTCCCCCAGGTGCGATCTCTTCGTCCCGGTAGCCCCAGCGCCGGCTCCTCTCCTGGCCGCTTGCTCCTCTTCCTCCTGGTTGCCCCAGCGCTGGCTGGCCGCCTGCTCCTCTTCCTCCCGGGCGATGTCCCCTCCTGGCCGCCCCTTGCGCAGGCACCTCCCCTCCTGCTTGGTTGATTGTTGGCTGATCTAGTTCTCCTCTCTCTCTCTTTCCCTCTCTCGTCATATAATCACAGTAGCTAGATAGAAGCAAGAAACAGCAGTGCAGTGGTAGCGATTTGTTTGGTGCTGCATGCATGCAAGCTGAGCGGCGAGCCATCCATGGCGCCCGGGGCTGCAAAGGAGCGAGCAGGGAGCGGGAGCCTTTCTTCTGTGACCGTGAGCAACTCTGGAGAGGTGGAGGAGGAGTTCCAGTGGATTGCAGCGATTAACGTGAATGATTAGGCAGCGATTAACGTGAACACGGCGGCGGCGTCGTGGACACTAACGGGAGGCCAAAGGAGCTTTGGATGGTATTAAAGTGAACCAGACTTTTTCAGTGGTATAAACCAAAACTATGGATTTTTCAATGGTATAGAACCAATTTTGCCAAAAAAATAAGATAAGCATAAAGTTTCTTGTAAGAATTTTGAATTTCGTTGCTGCCCGCGCGTGCTACAATGCTTTGCAGAGCAGGATAGAGAGCCTGTTGTTCATGCTCGGTTCAACCACGAAAAATAGATAAAAAACACTCTTAAAGCACCTATATCCAAAAAAAAAAGAAGATAAGCATCAAGTTTCTTGTAAGGTTGTCCTTCACCTGGGTCACATGTTGCTTCACTAAAAAACGTATGAGGGTTCTCTTTAGGATGAGGGGAGCCCCAAATACATATGTTATGGAGCATTCCATCATCACAATTATTGCCAAAATTTTTCTTCCACAAATATTAGGCGATTCGCTATTTTCAATGTTAGTTTCCCTCTTTGCCCTTATTACGAAGGGTTCTTTTTAGAATAAGAATCCTGCTTTTAATAACTTAATGTTTAGATGTGTTTTATTGATATCACTGTGAAGTTACAGTCTTTTGTAATATCTATTTTGGATTTTTTTTTTTACTTCCTAAGTAGGTAACCTTACTTCTAATCTACCCTTCTATTTCTCCTCATCTACTAGCGACTTCTTGATCTCTCCATACTTCAACGAGGTTCATCAGCACCGACATGCTCCTTCAAAATCCACAGCCTATCCTTCTCTACACCTCTTCCTCTCGCAAGCTCGCTAGACTGTTTAGGGAGATCCCTACGACACAGAGAATCTAGATTGGCACCAGTGTGATGCCTTCTCCTGTGTTCAGCATGCATTGCAACCATGTCCCAAAGCTCCTATATCATGCACTGCCGCAAGTCTATGAGCGAATCTATGAGATGGTAGTGGACTACATGACCAGAGGTGGTAGGACGAATGAGAAGAGAACATGGACTAGAAGATGCGGATAGTGGAGATGCATGCCTTGGCGTCAAGAGAAGAAGGGATGAGAGAGGTGCATCACCATTGTGGCCATGACTAGGTGAGGGAGCTCATTGGAATTGGGCAAGCCGTGATAACTGATAAGGTGTCTCATTAGAGGACACGGTGCGACAATGCCAAGGTTAATTTTATGAATGGTGGTTGCTATGATGTTTCTTCTAACAACTAGATTTGGAGGTTATATGATAACTTGCGGGTAAAGCGTATAACCTCTGCAAAGTAAACCCATTCGAATGGTCGCACTCTCGGTCAAAGAGCGACTTGGTGGTTCTTTACAACATAGCTTCAGCTTAAATAACATGAACTGAGTAAGATTATTCCAACCGTGTGTGCTGCTAGATGACCTTGTTGTTGAGTATGATAACTTGTGACTATGAACATGAACAAGAAATTAACAGTTTTGTGCAGAAGAACTTAGCAAGTTATGGTTGAGACTTGAGATTGTGTTCTATTCTATATTGTTCATAATTAAGTTAGTGCCAATTATGTTTTCTTAAATCTTTAATACTATAAAATAAATGCTTTAATACTTTTATAAAATTTCACCATGTATGTATAGTACTTGCGGCGTAAGGGAGCATTTGAGCAACTTCAACAGCCCCCTCTATATCTCCCCTCTAAAACACTATTAGTGTCCCCTCTATCCACCCCTTTAAAATTTCTTCACAACTTACACTGCTCTCTAAAAGATTTCTTTCCTCCAGCAGCCTATCTGATACAGTATTATAGAGGGCCACCTGGATTTGCTCTTAGTTTGTCAACATTGAGGAGAGGCAATTTCATATGAATTGTGGTTAATTATCGTGCTTCGTGCTCAACTCGGTAGGTCTACTGCAAAATTAATTCTAAATAAATCATAAGTAAGATAACCTAAAATCAAATCCCGTCGGTTTGGGCTTTAGACAAGAACGACTCCATGAAAAAAAAGGCCTAGGTGAGACAGTGGGAACGCATGTGGGAAGGGACGGGTGCACGTCGGTTGGAATCTGAGCTGTGAGTTGTGGTGGTCGTCGTTTCTTTGCTCGAAAAGAGATCGAGCAGGCGTATGTTTGTTACATAAAACTGTGAATACGTGCCAAGTTGTCATATTATTTATTTTTAAAATGTAAATAAGCTAGTTGGGTTGAATGTTTGGACTGGATTAGTTAAATAATAATTTGGTTAAGTTGCACCTCAAGAGTTTTTTCAATCTACCTCTAAAACTAGTTTATATGGTTTATGTTATGTTAAAAAGGTGCAGAGGTGGTTTCATGATTGTTCTTTTTTTATTCCTCACCGTAAGTCTTCGTTCTTCGTACTATTCGAGGAAGTTCTTGCTAAATGTCTAAGGTAATCATTTTGCTTTTGAACCACAAGCAACGAAGATCTGAGCCATGCGAATTTGTCGTCAGAGAGCTCATCAACATTGGTGTTTCTTCACAATTTTGACCCCAATTGTGATATATTTCCCTCTCCTTTTTCCATGATCTTCTAGCCATCCTAGCGCATCCATTTTTGGGGTTCCTTGTCGTTTTTGGTGTCGTCGGCGTGCCGCACCGCCACGGCACCGCAGTGGCGTCTTTCTGGTCCTAAGGGTGGTGCAAGCTGGCACGGCGATCAACGCAGTGAGTGGGTGGCTGGGCCAGTCGAGTCGGTCAGCTAAGCCGAAAATTTTGGAGGCCTATTTTAATTTGTTTTCTTATACTAATTACACTAATTGCAACATTTACTAATTTGTATCTTTAATTTTGCATATCTAAAAAATTGTGAAATAATTTTGCATATCTAAATTTTTTTTGGAGAGATGTGCAATGATGAAGACTTCGGAGGATGAAGACTACTTAGACGTCTAGGAGCACGCCCTGCAGTGTGCCCGTGGGACTTTGGATCTTTATTTGGTTTTGTTAAGGGCTTATGTGCTTGAAACTTTGTAATAATGGTCGCGTTGGTCAGTACTTTAATGTATTAATGTTTTAATCACAATGGTTATGATCCAAGAGCTGTTGTTTATGTGTTCTGACTAATGATCTAGGGACTAGAACAGGGAAAAGCACAAAGGGGATTCAACTTGATTTTTGGGTCTGTATAAAGGGTGATTCATTTATCCGCAATCCATTGATGCTGAGCAACTCCGTGCACACCACCTCTCCTTCCTCCGGCATGGATTTCGATTCCTAACCGAGGATGCGATATGAGCCTGCATCGACACAGCCCAATGCCACGAGCTCCTCCAATCGCGCCTCTGTCGTCATGGTCCATCCCCACTGAGCCATGGGTTCTAGCGAAGTGGTGTGTTGGGAAAGAAGGGGGTTCGCAAAGTTTGTTGTAACGCTAAGGCTAGGATTTCGCAAAGGGGATCTAAGGCTTAGGCTATGTGAGGAACATCGTCGCTGTCGAGCCCCCGCTTTATAGGAGAAGAGTGCAAGGTAGTGTGGTGTTGTTCTCAAAACCCTAGCGGTCACCTGCCCATTGCAGCTAAGTCCCTGCGTGTTGGTTCAAAAATTGAAGGGTCTTTTGAACGACGACTGTTGGTTTACTCGGTCGCAGTCAATGATTCCTTTTTTTGACTATGAACTTAGCATAAATGTGTTCTCTTCTATAGATCAGTTTTTTATTATTTCCAAGCCCTAACGTTCGGATGGCTAGGGACATGGTTTCTCTTAGCCACCGAGCTCTGCGATGATCACGCATACTTTAAGATTTGCCTTGTTTCCTTTGTTGTGTTGCCTCTAAGCTCGGTGACTTTGCTTTTGTGGTCGTGCTTTGCTAAGAGTAAGTATGAGACACTTCTAAGTTCTTAATTTTCTCTTCACAACCTCTAGTGGTGCACAAGAAATTTTAAAACATTGGGCTGAGTCCATACTTAGTTCATAATTGGTCATTACAGAGGGATGATTACAAAAGGTCATTCTCTCTAACTTACTTGTACTGGATGGAGCTTAGTTGCTAGGAAACCCAGAGATGCTAGATATCCTAATCTCCTATGGATGGGAATTTGGGTATTTGGCATCACTAGAGTTGACACTCTTTCTCATCAACCGTACTACCCTACTACTACTCTAAGTGATGACGCTTAAGGGCCAAGCCGCCAGAGGGGCCCACTGCAAGGTCTCCGTCGACTTCACCACCGTCATCGCCACTGCAAGAGTAGAAGGATTCAGGCGCGGGCTCCACCACCACCATCATCACCAATGCTCCACCACCGTTGTCGCCACCACCGTCGTCATTGTTGTCGGCTCCAAGGACCTCGTCATTAGCGTCTCTGCTGCCATCTTCATCCACTTATGTGGCTGCCATCACATCTGATTCCTCCACGACCTCCTCAGCCTCCTATACGACCTCACCCTCTGTTGTACTGGGCTTATCGTTGAGCTCCTCGCCCAGGAGGGCGGTAATGCCCGCATCATTAGCTTCCTATCACTTCTTTGGCAATGGTGATCTCCTCTCACTTCTTTGCCAAGCCGCCAGAGGGGGTCTCCGTCGACTTCACCACCATCATCGCCACTGCAAGAGTAGAAGGATTCAGGCACGGGCTCCACCACCACCATCATCACCACCGCTCCACCACCGTTGTCGCCACCACCATCGTCATTTCTGTCGGCTCCAAGGACCTCGTCATTAGCATCTCTGCTGCCATCTTCATCCACTTATGTGGCTGCCATCACATCTGATTCCTCCACGACCTCCTCAGCCTCCTATACGACCTCACCCTCTGTTGTACTGGGCTTATCGTTGAGCTCCTCGCCCAGGAGGGCGGTAATGCCCGCATCATTAGCCTCCTATGACTTCTTTGGCAATGGTGATCTCCACTGCCCAGGGTCGAGCCAAGATAGCATCACCAAGGGCTCTGTGGTGCATATCAGTCAATATGGACCATCGTCGCCAAGGTATTCCGCATGCAGATTTACTGGCCCACCGCACATCGTGACGTGCAGACCCTAGTGACGAAGTAACAAGACTGCCAGTGATCCACCAGCCATCCAAAGCCGCCAGCAACCCTGCTTTAACTAGTGTCAACAATCTGGCCATTTGCCAAATAGGGAATTGATATCATTGGGCATTTCTTGGCTACCAAGAACAACCTCAAGTGGGCAATTGTGGCCATCGATTACTTCTCTAGATGGGTGGAAGTAACCGTGCTAAGGTGTCGCGGTTCTTCTGGAAGCATATTGTCTGCCATTTTGGTGTTCCTCATGAGGTGGTCGCTGATGATGGCACCCAATTCAACTCATCAAAGTTCAAAGAGGCATATGCCAACCTAGGTACAGAGATAAAGTTTGCCTATGTCGAGCACCCGCAATCCAACAGGGCGTGGAGCAAGTCGATGGCAGCTTGCTCGAAGGACCTAAGAAGTGCTGGGTGGCAGTCCCTAAAGGTACCTGGCCAAAAGAGAAGTGTAAGGCATTACAGGAAATAAGGACCACCCTGTGCAGCGCCACGTGCTTCTTGTTGGTAGTCTCTAAACCCTAAATTCTTCTGCCAACTGTTCGATAAATAATGGAAATTATACTAAGTTCTATGCAACATTTTGTTTTACCCAATAAAGTTTCACAAGTTTTGATGTTTATTTGAGAGCAGGGATGAATAAAGAGAAAATAGAGTAAAAACCATGCAACTGTGGGACCGATCGACCCCACCTAGGACGATTGGCCCCATGATGTCAACTCTGAGCTGCCTTCTTTTACCTGTATGCAAAAGGTTCTCGTTGAGCTATGTGAAGCGTTGGATCAACGTCGGTTGAGATCAAGGGCAAGATGGAAGTGTCACTTGGATTGGATGGCCCACATGCATGATGAAAGAATTGGTACTATTAAACAATTGTAACACAACCGACATAGGGAAGACATCCGAGCCATCCAAGGAGTCAAGTTGGGGCATCGGAGGGCCGGGGGGCCAACCCCCTAGGTCGACCGACCTGGTCCCCTCATGCAACCGACTCAAGACAGCATGCAAGCACCTCCAGGAGTGAATTTGAGTTGTGGGATGCAACTTCAGTGGATCCAAAGGGCCGATCGATCCCCTCTAGGCCAGCTGACGTAGCCCCGATGTCCACCAACCTCACTCCTAGACTACAAGTACCCCTAAGCCTCGAATGCACTACAAATAGGGGGTACTTCAGCCAGATGAGAAGGAACACCAAGAAGGAGCTCATTTTTCACTCACTTTCCATTTTAGAGTTAGGTTAGGGAGTTGGGAGTTAGAGTCAAGTCAAGCCAGTCTAAGGATTCTGGAGAAACCTTCGGAAGTCTTCTTCTTGTATCATTTCTTCTTTGTAAGACTTATGCAATATCAATAGAGTCTTTCCTGATTTACTATGAGTTCAACATTTACCTTTCCGCATTTGCTTTAATTGTTATATTCTTGTTGTGCACTTGCTTTAGTGTAATAGTACATTTATCTTGTTTGTTTGTGTTTGCGGGGTATCTCATCCGATATCTTAGTGAGACGGACTTCACTAAGGGAGGTTGCTTCTCCAAGGACCCAAGGGAAATATTAGTGTTAGTTGTGGACGAGGCGCCCAGGGTTAGGGCTAACTTGATTGACGCCCAGCCCCTGATTTGTGTAGTAGGTAGCAGGTGGTGATGGTGCCTTTCTATCCCTCAAAATCCACCACGTTTAGGATGGCTCCGTAGAGCCCAATAGGGATGGCCATAATCATCCGGGATTCTTAAGTGATAGCGAGTGGTGTGGGCCCACCAGCTCGAAAGTTAAACGAGTGATTCTATCGCTGTTGGTGATCGATAAACGGCCCATCTTGAGATAGGCCTTGGGCCGATTCCGTACCGGCCCATCGTATAAACAGAAGGTCCAAAAGGCCACCCTGGTCATCCTAAAGGAAGCGCCTAGCCCGCCAGGGTCTTCCCCGGGCTTGACCAGGTCAAAACCACGCCTTAGCAGGCGTTGCGCACCTCCCGGGCTACCCTTCGCCCGGGAGAAGGCTCCGCGGACAGTCCACCTGTTTGTGGACAGTTGGCGACAACTGTCGTGTCCCACTGCATTTTCTTCGGCCTTGACCGGAAAGAACTGTATCTCCCCGGAAACCCGCAGCCCGGGGAAAGGCACGCGGACAGCCTAGTTTGTCGTTTGCCCCCCTTTGGCAGGCGGTGAACGGTTGTTACGCTACGCGACGCCCCCAACGGGCGGCGCGAGGCTGGCGCGGGGCCAGTCAAGTGCTATATCGGGGATAAAGGGAAAGTGCTTTCTCCCTAAAGAAGTTTTCTCCCCGTATCGGCGTTCCAAGACAACACGTGTCCAGTACTAACCTGATCAGCTTCTCCCTGCAGGCTCGAGACCATACAGAGCCCCGGAACGAGACAAGAACGTCGCCACTAAAGCAAAGACCGGCACGGGGCCCGCCGTATTAGCCCCGGGCGACCCGCCGCGCCTATAAAAGGAAAGGCCCCAGATCCGTTCGGGCCAAGCAGCCTCAAGCGATTCAGACAGACTGACCCAGATTCCACCGCGCAATCACTCGAGCATCCAAAGCTTCCTTAGCAATAGCCGTAGTCCTTAGACACCTCTGTAAGCTCGGGATCGGTGCCTCCAAGCCCGGTCTCGGCACCTCTTGTATTGTTTTCCACTGTATAATCAACAAGGCTGGAGTAGAGCTATTACCCGGCAGTAGGGGCTCGAGCCAGGGTAAATCTTTCGTGTCTTCATGGTTTGTATTCTCTTATCCCTCTCCTCTCTCTTTTCACCGTGCAAGGGACCTGTACTCGAATCGCCAAGTCGCACCAGGCCTAGTCCGGAAAGACCGCGCGGCCTGAGCCCCCGTAGGCTCGGTCGCCACCCGGGCTGCTGAGAAGGGTTGTCGTTGGGCCTCACTCTAACCATAAATTCGTCTGCCGGTCCGTGGACCCGCTGCTCTTCAGGAGCGCGATTCCCAGACACCGACAATCACCCTCTAGAGTGACACTGGCTTAGGACCTTTTTGTTGGATCATAGTAAATAAAAATTTCTTTACCCTAGGAAGCTCGTCTTGTTGTCCTCCCAACTTACAAAACCACTCTGTATCTTTTAATTTGAGTCTCCGGTGTCTAGCATTAATTATCACTCTTATCCTATTCTTACCCCCACTGTATTTTAGCTGGTATCATAATTGTTATGGAACCTATGCTTTATTCATGACATTCTCAACCTTGCTTCCTCATGAAAATCAATACACTGGAATACTCCTGGGTGAATTTTGCTCGATCGGTCATTCGTAGGCTGTCCACTGGGACGCCCATATATGGCAGTCCACTGGACAATTCGAAAACGCTTATCACATCTCGTATGAAAACAAAACGAATCACCGTTCATGTTCCATACGGTTGTGCCGTTTCCGAATGGGTGACGTACGGCTTGGTCACAATTGAAAATCACTAATGCGGATAAAATATTATTACGCCTAATATATTACCTAAACAAGAAGGTAATAAATAACATTTACGAATTAATAAACAATCAACAATCAATCGCAAAAATAATTAATAATTATTGAAAAGTAAATAATCAATTATTTATAATACAATTATTTATTTAATTTAATTTATTTATTGCCTAATTTATTCAATAAACCTACCCAAGAAGCACAATTATTTACATTACATTTATTCAAGAGTAAATAATCAATTATTAACATTACATTTATTTTATTTTATTTATTAATAGTAATTTATTTTATGCGCGGGCTACCGGCGGCGGCGGCGGCGCGAGGAAGGAGGAGGTAGCGACACGGGTGGGACTTAGGCACAAATGTGCCTAAGTCTTACCGAAACGTCGTATTAAATGTACGTTCTCTCGCTGGCAAATGTTATGCTGTCGAGTAAGATCAACTTCTCTCGACGGCTACAACAATGCCGTCGAGTGATATCAATCTCTCTCGATGGCTTTAGGGCAACCATCGATACAAATAATGGCAGTTGGGATCCCGGAGGGCCAAACACTCGACGGCCGTGATTAGCCGTCGAGAATGATTGGGCCAGTTGGGCCAGGGGAGAAGCAAGTCACTCGATGACTAGAAAAAAGCCGTCGAGACTGATGTATACTTTTCTCGACTGCTTTTTATTCTATGGCCGTCGAGATAACGTACACTCGATGGTTTGCTTTGACTACACTCGAGACAATTGCGTACTCTCGACGGTTATGTTACAAACCGTCGAGAGAAGCCCCTGTCTCGAGAGTTTTGCCCTTTGTTGGACTCGGCAGTCAACCCAACGTAATTTGAATTCTAAAAATACAAAACAAAATTTAATCCTGTTAAAAAACAATGTGTTCACGTTTGTGTATCAAATAATATCATCAGCAAAAATATAAAAATTTTCAGAGCATTGATCATGACGAACACTACTAAATGGGGTGTTTCCCGGCTAAGTTCTAGGTTATCGTACGGTATCGGATGTTCCGTTAGTTATTATAAAAAAACTTAAATTCAAAAAATTCAAATTCAATTACCAATAAAAACTTATTGGTTCATGTAACATAACAAAAGAGCATCATTGATTTTCCTACTTTTTAAAAAATAAATATCAATTAAACTCTACTATATAAGAGTAAAAATGTATATTCTAATTATTATTACCTCGACGGCCTAGACCAAAGCTGTCGAGAGTGATAACGCTGTTTGTCTGTTGGCCAGACGGCCGGTTTATACTCGACGGTTCTTTATTCGGCCGTCGAGACTGACAAGCCGTGGTTCACTGTCTCGACGGTCTACATGTGGCCGTCGAGACATAGCATACAATATCGATGGGTTTGATATGGCCATCGGGACAAATTTTGGCACTCGAGATTATTTCCATTTCCTGTAGTCCGGGGAATGATAGTATGTAACCATCCTTGATCCTAGATCAGCAAGTGGTGATTGTACTAATAGAATGACATTAAAAAAAAGAAAAAGGTTAATTTTATATCCTAAACTATTGAGCTTCGTCTGCATAACCCCTAAACTATAAAACCAGGTACTGCCCCACAAAACCGCGAAAACAATGCTAATGACGCCACTTAAGTGGTTTTAGAGTGGTTTTGCTATTTTGGCATCCAACATATATATACGACGTGACGTGGCCCCACTTGTAGGCGAGTAATACTTCTTCCACTTCCAATCTCTCTCTTGTTTACGTCGTCCTCCACCAAGCTTGCGCATGTTCTCGGCCTCCCTGTGGGCCCGATCTTCCTCCTACACTAGGACACCTCCCTTGGTGGCGTGGTCTCGCCGTCACATGCCTCCGACCCTCCTCCTTCAAGCTCGACAATGGTCGGATGCCTCATCTTGGATGTCTAGAGCGTCGATTGCTGACCGGAACCGCTGCGACGTTGAGGTGGCCATCGGTGCTAATGCCAGCGATGACCTCCTTTGCACCGCCGCTTTCCGGTGATCCGAGCAGATGCCGTTCCCGGTGGTGGTTCCGAGTTCGTTGCTGTAGAGAAGGCAGGCGCGCATTGTGGCCATTCAAGCCGTCGTGGTGCGGTAACTACATATAGCGAACGTTGGCATCCACGTTGGCCTCGTCACCGTCTTACCGAGGTCTCCCCGCCATGTTAGCATCATGCTCGGCTTGCTCAAGTGCTTCGCCAGTCTCAGCGGCGCCGTCTTTGCATTCTATCGTAGCAGCGTTGACACTAATCTAGCACTATCGGTGCTTCTCGCAGTGAATGATGCATCATATCAATTCATCTATACAGAAGTAGATAGAAGTATACGCAAAATTAAGATGGTTGACCATAGTAAACTGGTAACACTACACTTCTTGATTTTCTTAATTATGCACAGATGGCAAGGGACACTACAGAAATCCTAAACATTGTCGACGACAAAAGCTGTTGACGAAACTGCAAAACTGCCGACAATGCCTAATGTTGCGGCTGACTGACGACAAAGGTCCGTCGACATCACATTGACGACAAATCCATCATTTGTCGGCAGCCTATGAAAATACTAACGACAAGGACACATCGATGGGCGGCCCACCAAGCGAAGGGAGCATGGCACGACTCGAAATACGTGGCGACAGGGGGAGGCAGTGGCGGCGGGAGGTGGCAGGCGGCGGTGGTCGGGGTGGCGGGGGGACGTGGCGGCGACGCTCGGGGACGCGACGACGCATGGGGTGGCGGCCCTTAGGGTGGCTGCAACAGAGAATGACCTAGGGCATGTGCGCTAAGTAAAGACTTAGCGCACGGGCTACTCTTTTTTTGAAGTGTTGGCATGTGTCGGTGGCCTACGACTATAACGGTCGCGTCTAGTTGACAGCCCCACCTATCAGTGAGTTAAACAATTATCGTCAGCCTGGCTTTGTAATCGGGCAGATAGTCCCACCGACATAAACCCATTCTATGTCGGCAGCAATCACCTAACCGCCGACACAGGTACCTACCCCTGCGACCGATTCTTTTCTCGGGCCAAGGACGGCTTGGTCAACAACTTCCTAGCCGCACTCTGATGTTTTACAGCATGCACAACATATCACCTTTCATTAGATGCACTTCATTCTTCCGATATTCCATCGTCAGTATAAGTTCCTTTGAAACGCCGACATTGTATCAGCTTATACATGAACGTCGTTGTTTCATAGGAACTTATACTGATGATGGAATGTCAGTTGAACGAAGAGAGTGTAATGAATTGTGATGTGTTGTGGATGCCATAAAATGTCCAAGTGCCCTTAGGAAGTTGTCGACCAAGTCGTCTTTCTCTCGGCAAAAGAGTTGTAGAATTCAGGGGGGACCTATGTCGACGGTTACATGTCTGCCATCGACCTCGGCGGCTAGAATGTTGCCGTCAACATAAAGTGGGTTTTTGTCGTCGGCTAAGTTTCTTTGAAACATCGGCGTTGTATCAGCTTATACATGCATGTGGTTGTTTCATAGAAACTTATACTGACGATGGAATGCCGAGCGAACGAAGGGCGTGTAATGAATTGTGATGTGTTGTGGATGCTGTAATGCCCTTATGAAGTTGTCGACCAAGCCGTCTTTCGCCTAGGAAAAGAGTTGTAGAATTAAGAGGGGATCTATGTCGGGGGTTACCTGTCTACTGCTGACATAGAGGGGTTCTGTCTCGGTGGCTAGAACGTAGACGCCGACATAAAGTGGGTCTTTGTCGACGGCTTGCGTGTACCCGCTGACATAGGTACCTAGGAATCCTATATATTAGGTCTTCCATGCTGGTCCCACATCGTAGAGAATAAGTGTGCCTGCCATGCGGGACCAGGTTGAACTTCTACCGTTTGGGTCGGTAAGGCTCTATTAGGTCAAGAAGTTTTGTCGGAGGTATACACATATTTTGGCGGGAACTAAAATTCAAATTTTCGGAAGCGCATGCTCGTTAGTAAGAGCAATGTCGGCGGCTGACATAGCCGTCGACATAGATAGCATGAGACCATGTTTGTCGTCGGCCTTTATTTGGGCCGCCCACAAATCGTGTCGTCGGCCTTTATTTGGGCCGCCAACAAATCGTGTCGTCGGGTGTTTGGCCACCGACACATAAATTGTTTCATGTAGTGGGAGTAGCAACTAGCAACACATGATTGATGATTCCACCCCGGTGGTAGCATTTAGCTCAGTTGAACGAGCTCTGGAGCCTGGACACGAAGCTGGAGGTAGCAAGCGTAGAAACAAAGCCAATCATCCTGCTAGTTGCCATCATTCTCTAAAAGCCAATCATCTTGAGTACAGTGTTAGCACCGACGTCACGCTCGTGATGCTACTCCACAACGTTTGCGTCACCGGCCGCAAGTGCGATGGCGAGGTAGCATAGGAGGGCGTGATGGGTGAGGTAGCGTGGGTGGGCATGATGGGCGTGGCGGCGAGGAAGGCGGTGACCAGCATCAACGAGCAGTACAAGGCTAGTTGTTCTTGGTCATAACGTTAGGGACCGTACACGCTAACTGGAGAGAGGGGATAGCACAAGAGAGGAGTGAACAAGAGGGGGGAGAAGAGAAAGATGGGGTAAAAAAGAGGAGAGCCGTTTACATGTGGGCCCTCATGCGGCCGTGCCACATCATTGCCATCTTATAAGCCTCAGCCAGCTCACATGCCACAATGGTGAAACCACGTCCTAACAGTCTTCAGGGGGTTATTTGCACTAGTTTTCAGGTTTTACGGGTTAGAATACCCGACTTCATGGTTCAGGGGTTATGTAGATGATGCATGATTGTTCAAGGTGTAAAAAAGTTTTCTTTCTAAAGTGATGAGCCAATATAAGACTATGTCCCCATTTTCATCCTGAGATATGCTAATTAATAACTAAAATTTCTCTCCTTGTGGCATCTCAACGAAATATTCTCATGACGTGTTTTTCAATATTGTTCCTGTCCAGTTCTATCATTTCAAAATACTTAGGCTCTGTTCTTTTCAGCTTAACAGCTTATCGACTTAACAGCTTAATGACTTATCTATGTTTTGAAAACACATATGTTTTGGGTTTTTTAATTCCGTTTTTTCGTAATTTGGAAAGGTGGGTCCTAACGTTTTAAAAAGCAAGTCAAACGAAATGAATCCGAATCTCGAAACTACCTCGAGAAGCTCTTGAAATGTAGTCATTTCAGCCGTTCAGATCAGTCGAAAAGAACAGGACCATAAATTCATCGCTAAAATTTCTCTCCTTGTGGCATCTCAACGAAATATTCTCATGATGTGTTTTTCAATATTGCTCCTGTCCAGTTCTATCATTTCAAAATACTTAGGCCCTGTTCTTTTGACCTGATCTTAACGGCTGAACAGCTGAACGGCTGAAGGCCCAGTTCTTTTCAGCTTAACGGCTTAACAGCTTAACGACTTATCTACGTTTTGAAAACACATATGTTTTGGGTTTTTTAATTCCCGTTTTTTCGTTATTTGGAAAGGTAGGGTCCTAACGATTTAAAAAACAAGTAAAACGAAATGGATCTGAATCTCGAGACTACCTTGAGAAGCGCTTTAAATTCAATCATTTCAGACTTTCAGATCAGTCGAAAAGAACAGGCCCTTAATGGTTGATTTCACGAATGATCCTCTAAATCTAAAAGTTAAATATTGTTGGCTTAGATGCCATAAGAGAGGCATCTTGCTTGGAAGGAAGAAGATTAGTTCTATTCTTACCCATAATTCCATATACCATCAGTGTATTATTTTTCTACTTTTATGTAATTGTATATTAGATAGTTTGTCCTTTCTACTCGTGCAAGTAACGAAAAAGCCACATCTGCAGCTTCCTTGCCACGTTTGGATCACTGCATAGCTATATAACAAAAAACGTGACAAAATTACAAAAAATCATAAATGAGCTGGACGGTTTGCGAGAATTTTTGACACTAATCTTTACTAAGTCATTATGACGTGAAATTAATAAGCACATGTAACCACTTCTTTCTAGATAAAAGAGGGGTGAGAACAATGCATGGCTTCTATTTCGTGGGAAAATCAAATCCACATACATTAACGTCCACTTCAATCTATCCGAAAAAATGTAGGTCATATATTCATAGCAAATTATGCTTTGAATCCATGAACAAACGGCCATTTCAAAACATGCCGCTCATTTTGAAATGGCACATTTTTTCTAACCAGGGGTCAATGTCCATGACCCAAAACGGTGGAAGGCAACAGGGGCGAACTGCATGCTCAGATTCCACTTCATGTGTTCGGTTCGCTCTGAGCCTTTGAGACGAGTCACCCACGCAGCGCACGGCTTTGCTGCCCTTCCTACGGTCCCAGTCCCGGATGGATCGACCAACATGGCGGCAGCTAGCGTCGCAGTTTTTACCCTCAACCCCGGAGCCCCGCGGCTGCACGCCTCCCCGCCCCGGCATACTACTTTCTATCTACTGCTACGAACCACTGTCCTAAAACCACCGAGGCGACACTCCCCACCGTGGCGGTTCGCCTCACCGCACACCGACGGGTGGGCCGCAAGCAAGGCTAGACCCGCACGTCAGCCGGACGCGTCGGCGGGGCTCGCAGGGGATGTGTAAACAACAACGGTAGGACTAGACGACTAGTACAGCACAGCTGGGCGAGGGAGCGAGACCCAAACCCGATCCCGAACCTCGCACCTCGCTTCGCTTCGCTCACGACTCACGAGCTCTCCGCCTCGCCCTCGCTCCCTCCCAGCCCCACAACGCCAATTTCGAAACAGCGAGAGCCAAACGCCAGAGCGCGTCTCCCAGATTAGACCTAGAGGGAAGGAGTGGGAGGAGGAGGGCGCGGAGACCCTCGACGGGGCGCGAATTCGCCGCCGATCCGGGGGCGGGCGGTCGCTGGGGATGGCGGCCGCGGAGCAGCTGAATGAGCTCGGGGAGAAGCTGGACGCGGCGCCGGCGGACCCGGCCGACGCCCTCGCGAAGCTCCTCGAGGTGAGACGCTCGGACCCCGCGGCCTTCCGTTCGTGGCCTGGCCGCTTATCCTCGTCGTGGAGGGGCGAGGTCTGGCGTGCCTCTGGGTGGATCTGTGGCTGGCACGCGGCAATTCGGCAGGTTTAGGGTTTAGCGCGGTGGCGGGTGGGGTGGAGGTAGTGTGGTTTAGCGTGCGAATTAGGGTTTCTCTTGCTGGATTTGGATGGTCGTAGCTGGAATTCAGTGACCTGGGGTTTGCAAGGTGGGAGCTTTTGTCGGTGTGCTTGGTAATCAGGAGGCCATCGGTTGGGTCTCGGCGAGTTTTCGTCAGGGAGGCTGCGTTGGCGCTTGAATTCGTGTTGTTCTTGTATTCTTGGTGCCTGTTTGTTTGTTTAGGCTTGAATTGTTCGCCTTGTGTTGGGAGGAAGGGCGTCGTGAAGCTTGCCACGTGTCGAGGTTTTGGCTTCTGGAATGTGCTACTGCTATTTGGGACCCATCGTTTCATTGTCTATTGTTTTGCATGAAGAACTGCCTTGGATTAGGGTTTATCTGGTTTTAGTGGTGTAAAAGGCTTCATCTTTGGGTGGGGTTGTGGTGGTGGTGGTTGCTTTAGTTATAGTAGAGAAGTACAAGAAGCTAACAAGCCGACAAGTTTCGGTTTGTGAATTTCTATATTGGATGATCTTGTGAAAACTTTCTTCTACACCTAGCGCATATTGGGTGAACGTGCTCCAATGAGAGACATTGTTTATATGGTAATTTTGTCTACACCTGCGGCGAGCAGTACCTTGAACGCAACAAGCCTATACTTATATGGTATTTCTTTTATCTTGATAATTTTGTTCACATTATTTTTTAGATAATTTGTTCATCTAAATGTTTTTTAGAACCAACCAAATCTGACTCTTGGTGCATTTGTTGGATCCCGACACATGTCCCTGCTGGGGTGGCATCCAAAGAAAATAAGCAATTCAACTATTTGTTCTTAAGATAGCTGTTCTGTTATATAGTTTACAACTAATCATTGAAGGAAACTTCGCAACCAACTTTCTACGCAAGGTTCACGTTTTCGGGCTTTATATGTGCTGGTGCTGATGGCCGCTCTATGTTTGGGTTTAATATGTCTTTATGGTGTGGGTAGCCATATAAATATGTGTTGCTTGTTGGTTATTCAATTCTCCTTGTCATTGTGCTGCTTTTCAATTCTGAAAGTTTTGGTAGTAAGAGCAGGGAGCAACATTGAAATTACCTGATTATTTGCTGAAACCGAGTTTTGATCGCTTTGAGCAGTGGCTTAAAAAACCAAGAATGATAATCGGAACCATATTTAGAATGTTTATCTTGTGACTAGATTTTTGAGAAAACGGTGTCAAAAAGTCGAAAACATTAAAAATATAATCAAATGCTTTAAGCAAAAGAGCCTCACTGGACATGCTCTAAATAGCATAATCAGTGACATTGGTAAATGATGCTCCGTGGGCTTGAACTTTGTGCCTTCTTGATTTGATCTTCTGAGTTCACCATGATTAGCTTTGTTTGCTTGACCTATGAATGTAAATTATAAAACTTACGTTAGGAAGCATTGATTCTTGTGCTTGCGAATTTGCGTGATTTGATGGACTGCCGCATATTAGCTAGCACCAATTGGTAGGTCAGTTTGCAAGTTTCTTTTAGGCTAAGAGCATCCCCAGCAGGGACTGCTCCCGTAAATTACTGTAGCAACAGTACCTCGCGAGCTGCACTGCCTGGGTGAGGCAGGGCTGTGAGTGGAATTCAAAAATCCCGCCCAGTTGAACAGTAGAGGCAGTGATGCAGGGGATTGATGCAAGGGCTGCTGTTCATGCTCTAAAATGTAGGTTCATCTGTATTCTTCTGGGGTTTAGTGGTGTAAATTTTGTTTTTCAGATTGAACTAAACCATTATAGTTCTCTAGGTAGGATATGTAATCTTTAAATTGGCAACTGAAATTGAAGAATTGGGATTTGGGAGACTATATCCTTTGAACTCATTTAGTTGTTTACTGTAGTCATCGGCATATAAAAATGGCATATCAAACTATCTATACTTCTTTTTGTCATGAAGTTATATAAAGTTGTCTAGTATCACCAAGGGTCAAATGGAAGCAACTTTGTGATTTTTAATCTCAGGCGTTTTGTTGCGTACATCGACCCCCCCTATCCCGCTTTTGTGGGAGTTTCCTTGGAAACATTGGGGTATGATGATGATGATGACTGTAGCCATCGGCTTTGAGGCTGTTGCCGCTGCCGCCAGATCTGACGATTTTGCTGCTGAGAGATGGCAGGGGTTGGCCGGATCCATCGTGTTAGTTTTTGGGACAACCCAGATCCGTCGTGGTGGAGCCCGGGGACACCAAATCTTCTACCAATTCTGCTTGCTGACGCTGCTGCTTGTTGTCCTGTTGCTCCTATCCCCTCTCCTCCCCTCCCGTGTTCCAGATGCTATCCCTTCCCTTCACTCCTCTATTACTGCTCTGCTTGGATGAGGACTGTACAGAAGGCATGGCTGGTGAGCTGGGTGTTTGCTTTCCTTGGTGGGATGTAGAAAAGGATAGGGTTTCGTGTTGAGGAGATCAGGAGAGAAATGGGGTGGGTGGGTTAGTCATGGTACGGCCCATATGGGTGAGAGCATGTTTAAAGAAAAAAGGGAGCTAGCAAGGTAAACAATTGCTGTCGTAACAGATAATGATGTGTGTATGTGCCTCGCCACACACTTGGATGTTGAATAATAAAAAATGGTATTCAGTCGCCTCACCTTGCCTTATCGCCATAATAACCACGATTGAGCCAAACTTTCCCATAATTGCAGTACTGAATGAGGCTTGTGTTTGGTTTGATGCTATAATTATGGCATACCACACTTAGCCATGTGACCACACATCATACACATGTCTATGTCAAACTTTGCCACAGTGGCAGCCAACGATTTGTTGGCCAAAATGTTTAGCGAACCACAATCTACAACAATTTTTGTGTCAATGCTTCTGCCCATCAAACATCTGGATAACTATGTCGCACAAATTAGACAACTCAGTCTTTATAGAAAGAGGGGGTAGTGCAAATTAGTAACTTGCAGTAGTTCGTGCTTAAAGATTTCTACTAGCCAGTTCCACTTGTGTACTCTGTGTTCTGTGCTATTTATCTTGCAATATTAGTTCCACCATAAGAGTTGGCAGGTCACAGCATCATGTTCTATGACCAAAATTTGTTACTAGTATTATTTAAACTTTTTTGTTTCTGTAATGATTGATGATTGTTGCTTTAGATGGTACATCTGTACTTAACAACAAGGAACAAATGTAACAGCTCAACATCTAGATATTTTTCTTCTTAGAGAGAACTGGAATTTTTTGGTGGCATGAATGGTGGAAAAGATTAGATTTCCTGTGAATTGGCTGTCTTCCTTGTACTTTCATTCCCATCGCTGGGTTGCAGGGAGTAAGGATGATATTACACTACCATCTGGATTAGCTTCTTAACATTGACATCATCTTTCAGCATCAGAGGCGTTGCTGTGTCTTATTCCTATGTTAATCCAATATTAGATTTATTCCTTCTTGGTTAATTAAGCTCTGGATGTGCTATTAAAGCTAATCGTACTGCAGCGTGCTGCGGAATGCCTACATGGAATAGAGCAGTCACCAGGGCCCTCGGTGATGGAAACTATCCAATCTTGTCTAAAGGCTGTCGCTAGGGAAGAGTTGTTAAAACATCAAGATGAAGATGTCAAAGTCCACCTGGCGACCTGCTTCTGTGAAATTACAAGAATAACTGCACCTGAAGCTCCCTACAGTGATGATGTTTTAAGGGTAACTATCATCATCAGTGGTTACAGAAAGCGCCAAGTGAAATAACTTTTGAGTTTACAATGTGCATTCAACATTTAAGATTCTTTCTCTCTCTCTTGCAGGACATATTTCATCTGATTGTGGGTACATTTAGTGGACTAAGAGATGTTAATAGTCAATCCTTTAACAGGAGAGTTGCTATTCTTGAAACAGTTGCAAGATACCGGGCATGTGTTGTGATGTTAGACCTTGAATGCAATGATCTCATCACAGACATGTTTCGAACATTTCTAGAAGCTGTCAGGTAACTCCTGTGAATCAAGTAGGCCAGATTTGGTTAAACGTGATTCCTCATGTTGTCTAATACCACTGTGCACTAACTAGTTTTCACACTGCTTGCATGGTTGCGCGCTTGGGCAACTGTGCAAGTAGTAAACTAGTAATTAACACTGTGTTTTGCTTCTCACTTTTAGTTGCCACGTGGTAAAAGGGTCATACATAAAATTTCTTCAATAAAATTTACTTCACAGCTCTCTTTGACACCGCTTAACAAATAATTTTTAATCTCTTTTTCAGTTGTGTTTATCCTTAAGGTGTATAAGGATACATTAGTTTAAGGACTGAGATATACATCACAAAATTTTCATTGCTTTAATTGTGTGAAGGACCTACTTAATTTTTTACATCGTAAGGGCCAAACATAATGATATTTTGTGGAGGATTTGTCTGAAACTTTAAATTGCATGGAGGTCTTACTTGAATTGCATGACAGGCCTCTTTGCAAATGTAACAGCATTAAGGTTTTCAGGTCTCTGAAATACTATATTATTCAAATGAATGGAATGGATAATAAAAAAATTACAAAAAGGAATTATAATGCTGTTGATGACACCAGCTTCTAAATACCAGATATGTAGTGGATGCCAACCTATACACTCGTGCATGTTCTCCTTGATACTTTGATAGCAGCATTGTAATGCGTATTGAAATATTGGTAGCTTGATATGTTGAACATATGGGCTTGCTTGAACACTTGCAATTTAATGGGCCTATTTGTGGCCCTTGCAAGTTTGCAACTTTGATTTCGAACACTGCATTACCAGTCAAAATGTTTTTACTATTAATTCTGCCAAGTTAGTGAAGCATGTGCCAAGTGACATTTACATACAACATTTGTTAAATTATATAGTTCTTTGGTGGAAGCTTATATGCTATGGATGGCCCATATTTTATTCACATATTTAACTTGTTCAATGCAGTGACAATCATGAACCAAATATCGTAAAATCAATGCAGACAATAATGGCTCTTATTATTGATGAGAGCGAGGATATACATGAAAGCCTACTACATGTACTGTTATCAGCTTTAGGGCGGAGAAAAACTGTAAGTTTCTTTTGTTTCTAACGCATTTTTGGCCTCCTTTGTATTATGAACAGTAATTAGCTTCTGTGCATATGGTTCTAACCAATTCTTCTCTTTCATACCCTTCATAAAGTTTTGACTATGCAACTTTTTGATCACTAGGGTGTGTCTATGCCTGCGCGTAAGCTTGCTCGCAATGTTATAGAGCATTCTGCTGGAAAACTCGAACCATATATAAAGAAGTTTCTCACATCAGCATTGGCTGGGGATGGCAGTTCTTCAAACGATCACATTGATCATCATGAAGTCATATTTGATGTGTACCAGTGTGCTCCAAAGGTTCTTAAAGCAGTGGTGCCATATATAACTGGGGAACTACTGGTATGACTTTCAACAATCAAGTTAAAACAGATGTGCCATTATGCTGATAGTGATGGTGTGCCGTATAAAATAATACTTTACAAAAAAATGTCTTCCATTTTCCATTTTTTTGGAAATGTGCTAAACATAGGCACATCGACTCACATCTTAGTTTAAGTGAGGAATTTTGCTAGATGTTTCTGCCTTGTTAATTAAAGTTAGCATTTCTGGCATTTTCTAGGCAGACGAAGTAGAAATTCGATCTAAATCAGTTGAATTACTTGGGGAGCTTTTTTCTTTACCTGAAGTTCCAATATTGGAAGCTTTCAAGCCCCTTTTTGCTGAGTTTCTGAAGAGATTGAGTGACAGAGTAGTAGAAATTCGTGTTTCTGTGGTCGAGCATCTGAACAAATGTCTAATGTCAAACCCTTCCCGACCTGAAGCTCCAGAAATTATCAGTAAGTGTTTGTTTTCTGTCCATATCATTGGAGGGAGCAATGAATTGTGCTTGCCCTGATGATTGACTCCCTGGCAGAGGAGCTATGTGGCCGATTGTTGGATTTTGAAGAAAATGTGCGAAAGAAAGTGGTGGCTGCTGTTTGTGATGTTGCCTGCCATTCACCTGATAGTGTTCCGCTAGAAACTATCAAACTAGTAGCGGAGCGTCTCCGTGATAAAACAGTTAATATTCCTTTGCTCTTTTCCACATTATTTTTCGTTTCATAGATCTGTATAATTTACTTAAATGTATGATGCACCATTGGCCTCTTGGGAGAAAAAAATAGCATCCGGTGAAGTGCTACACCATGGAGAGGTTGGCTGATATCTACAAGCTGTATTGCCTGAGGGGTTCTGATTCCACAACTTCTGATGACTTTGAATGGATACCTGGAAAAATATTAAGATGTCTTTATGACAAAGATTTTCGGTAAGTACGCTAAGTATTCTCAAGATGTATCACTATTTCGCAATTATTTAAAGCAAAGGATGCATTTATTCCATATTTGTGATTAGGGTATCTTACTTTTAACTTCTTGCCTACAAGATATTTATACATTGTTTTTTTTTATAACGTTGACTGCTTGTTGTGTTTTCCAGTTTTCTTGATACATTTTAATAGCATTTGGTTCTTTCTGGTTGAGCATGTATTGTATATAAATGCAGATTTGTGTTTTTGACATTTTATAGAATTATGGGTAAACCTTCTGTTTTGAATATGCTCATGCTTTCTCCAGTGTCCACATCTGATGGTGACAGACACAATAAAAACTTGTATGTGTTAAAAGTCTCTCATGGAAATCAGGTCAATAGTATCACTTTGACTGAGGCAGATATGTGTAGTTAGGTTATTGTGTGACATACACTAGTTATTAGTGAATTTTTAATGTGAGCCTCTGGGTGTTGATGTGATTCTGTTTTTCTATTTGGCGCAGACCGGAGTCAATTGAATCAGTTTTATGTGGTTCATTGTTCCCACCAGAGTTTCCGACAAAGGAAAGAGTGAAGCATTGGGTAGCAGCTGTCACACATTTTGATAAAGTCGAAATGAAAGCTCTTGAACAAATTCTTCTGCAAAAACAAAGGTTTGTCGGTCTGGCAAGAGATTGCTCTCTCTTCCCCTCATAAAAATTCAAGAGTTACATAATTTGATGATTGCTCTCTCTTCCCCTCGTAAAAATGTTTTGATATGCTGCCTCCATTTCTAGACTACAACAAGAAATGGTGAAGTACATGTCCTTGCGGCAAATAAGCCAGGTTTGCAACTCTTGAAGACTGGAACACACTGCAGGGTTACTATCTGATGGGTGACATTGCCTTACCTATTGTTCATGTAAAGCAGGAAAATGCCCCTGATCTGCAAAAGAGGATAGTTGGATGTTTCCGGAGCATGTCTCGTTTGTTCAGTGACCCTGCCAAGTCTGAGGCGAACTTGAACATGCTTCATCAGCTAAAAGATGCCAATATTTGGGACACATTCACAAGCTTACTTGATTGCTCAACAACATTTAACAAAGCATGGTCTCTTCGGGTATAAAAATTTTGATTTTTTTTTTATATGAACTAGAAATGGAACCCAAGATATTAAGAGAAGATGCGTGTAGCCCATTCTTAATATGAGTTTATACTTTTACGGTTGCACTTGTCTCATCCATTGCTGCTTTAAAATAGAGATGGTTTCCATGTAATGGTTAAGCAATTGTATGTACTACCTAATTCATGACCTTCGTAAACTGAAAGAAAGCGTTTATGCTGGTTAGACCTGTTTGATTTTTTTTCTGTATGCTTTTTATTAAACATTCCAATTTCATTTGTGTTGTGCAGGTTGATTTGCTTAAGATGCTGGGTGAAGAACATGTACTATTTGATTTTGTGAGCACACTATCAATGAGATGCTCATATTTACTTGTGACCAAGGAGTATGTCAAAGAGATTCTTTCTGAGGCTTCTGAACAAAAAACTGCTGGGAATACAAAACTCATCTCATCATGCATGAATCTTCTAACGGTATAGTTTACTGTTTTTTTTTCTTGGATTCAACATTGTGTTCAATTTGTTTTGGCTATCGAGGAAGACAGAACAACTTCTGTAGTTGACCGTATGTGGCTGCATGTTACAGATATACTGTTAGGCCTCGTTCTCTGTACGCTATCTAACATAACTTATCTAACTTATATTTGACTTTACATTGCGAACACTTGAACAGAATGAAACCTTAGTCAGGAGTGGACAGTTTTTTTTTTCTTTCATGAGATCTCCAATATTTAAAATCATGAGGTCCATTCACTAGTTGTACTCCAATGGTTTAAGACTTAAAGAGTTAAAGGTACCCACAGAGCAGATAGCCAGGTACTTGGTTGGACATTTACCATCTTAAAAATTGGACAAAGGGCTAGACATGCAATTCACTATAATCTATATACATCAAAATAGATAAAGGGGTACAGGAGAATAAGTCAAGGAGGTTTAGAATTAGCTTTGGTTCCATCTTCTGTTCTCCCAAACCTGTGGTGGATTTTAAAAATATAACTGCGGCTGCGGTGTTGTATACTTTTGTGTGCTTATTAATAGAAAGTTCCTGAAGCGATGGATCAATCATGAATCACCTATATATTGAGTGCAAAAGATTCCAGCACAATTTTATTAATTTATTGATGTGGATGCCATTAGCTTGGTCAAAAAGGCGATCTGCTTTGGTCTCTTGAAGTCTTGATTTGCTTGTCTGCCAGCCTCTTGAAATTATTTGAAACTTGTCACGACAATTTCCACATATTACATGTAACGGTGTATATAGATGAATGTTTGACAAAGTTTTAGGCATTGGATCAATGCCGATATCAGGACAATTTTTCAAGCTAGTTAACACTTCCAGCTACTAGATTACTTATGTTTATGTCGATATCAGGTCACCTTTTCAGGCTAGTTAGCACTTAGCACTTAACAGCTACTAGATTATTTATGTTTATAAAGATCCGTACTAAAGTATCCTTCTGGTAATCAGTGGTTGGCATTTTTTCTTGTGCCTCCCAAGCAGTGTAAACATCTTTCCTTAACCCTTTCAGTGTGCCCTCTACTCTGTAAAAGTCAAGGAGACCATTCTCATTTATTGTTGTTTCACTCATTGCAGGCAATATCTACTTTCTTTCCTTCGCTCTTGTCTGGACTTGAACAAGATATTATTGAACTCCTAAAGGAGGATAACGAACTGCTTAAAGAGGGCATTGCCCATGTTTTGTCAAAGGCTGGTGGCAACATTCGTGAACAGCTAGCTTCATCAAGGTGCAGCTACTTGAGTCATCTTTTTGTGGCACTATAATTTACAGTATTTGCTAAGATTATATAGCTAAGTTATTGACTTACTGTAGTTGGTATTTTCATTGACTTACTGTAGTTCGTATTTGCAGCTCTGTTGCCCTTCTGTTAGAGCGGCTCTGTCTAGAAGGAACTCGGAAACAGGCTAAATACTCTGTTCATGCTCTGGCTGCCATAACCAAAGATGATGGCCTTATGGCACTATCTGTTCTTTACAAGGTGTGGACTTTCTCCATTTATTCTTTCTTACCGTGAGATTTTGATATATTGTTCCTTCGTTTTGTAACTTCTCAGAGGCTTGTGGATTTGCTGGAGGAGAAGAAAGTGCATTTACCATCTATCTTGCAATCTCTGGGATGTATAGCTCAGATTGCGATGCCAATTTTTGAAACAAGGGGGGAAGAAATAATAAGTTTCATAACTGAAAAAATTCTTGATTGCAATGGTGTAAGACTTACTCTCTTTCAATTTGTTTCCTTTTTTCCATACACATTTCTATTGTAATTTTAAGTGCATCATCAGGATACTGTTGAAGCTTCTGCTAAAACTTCTGAATGGGGTGATAGCACACAGAGTTGTTTGTTAAAGGTTAGTAAAGTTATAGTTTTCAAGGTCTGACTTAAGTCCAATCATTAATGCTTGTTGACTTCTGCTTGGTTTCTTGTGGTATTTTCTTCTGTAGATCTATGGCATTAAAACTCTCGTGAAGAGCTGTCTGCCTTGCAAAGATTCTCAAGCACATCCTGGAATAGAAAAATTAATGGGTATCCTTAAGAATATTCTTACCTATGGTGATATTTCCTCAAATAAAATTTCAAGGTTCGAATAGAAACATGGCTTTCTATTTAATGTGCACATTGTGTGGTGTACAATGTTGTTTCTCATTACTCTGTTGCTTGCAGTGCTATGGATAAGGCTCATTTGAGGCTGGCAGCAGCGAAAGCTGTTCTGCGCTTATCAAGACAATGGGACCACAAAGTGCCTGTTGATGTCTTTTATTTGACTTTGAGGATTTCACAGGTGTGCTTTTGGGATAATGTAGCTTATCAGTTCTCATAATTCCTTTCATTCTATTCACTTGTATAGTTGTATGCACCATCTTCTTTGGGAATTTTAAATTTTTTTCATTTCCAGGATGATTTTCCTCAGGTGAGGAAATTGTTTCTCAGCAAAGTACATCAGTATATCAAGGAGAGGGCTTTGGATGCAAAATATGCTTGCGCCTTCTTGTTAGGCATGGATGATTACCATGCCCCTCAGTACGAAGAGGTTCATATTCTAAACAGAAATCACACAATGGTCAATTGATTTTTCACTATACTAATTTGAATATGTTCCACTTGTTTCCTTTCTTTTCTTAGTTTAAGCACAACCTGATTGAGGTGGCACAGATATGCCAACAAGTTAAGATGCGCCAACTTTCTGTCCAAGCAGATATGAATTTGCTCACAGCTTACCCAGAATATATAATTCCCTATTTGGTTCATGTCCTCGCCCATGATCCCGCTTGCCCAAACATCGAGGAATATGAGGATGTCAATGCATTTGGTTCAATTTACTGGTATATGATAATAGCTGTCACAGAATTATTCTCTTCTTTGTTATACTGGATTAGCATGTCTTGTCCATATAATTCCATATTTGCTTTTTGTCTTCACACCGAACATTTTTTCCTATCTTGCATATTATCAATTTACTGTTAATGTGTCATACTTCCTATGATGTTCTCTTGTTATCATTGTTACACCATTCTATATTTCATAACACAACTTGATAATTGTCCACCTTAATAACTTAAAAAGTGTATAAAATGCAATTTAAATGATTAAGCACTAAAGTGTTTGCTAACAAGAAATAGAGTAAAATAAGTGGTTAAAATGAAAAAAGCATTTATGACTGTCTGCAAGGTCTCCTAGCGAACCCTTGCTTGTTTTGTAATATATGCTGCTCTGACACAAAAATCAAAAGAAATTTGCTGTTCTCGCTCATTTCAGCTGAAATTGTTGCATGCTACCCAATGCATATTCATAAGAAAAGCTCTTTCCAGGCGATTGCATCTGCTTCTTTTATCTATCCTTGGAGAAGAAGGTTTGCAACATAGTGTTCCAGGCATGAAAAAGGAGAGCTTCACAACAGTATTATCTATATTCAGAAGTGTAAAATGTTCTCAAGATGCGGTTGATTTAAATAAGACTAAGGTAGGGCCTGTTTTGAGTGTATTGTTCGATTGTTTCATTTTCTTCTTTTTGCTGCATTACTATAACCAGTTTTCTTGCGATTAAGTATGAATTAAAGCTGATATATGTTGTTTGCAGACTTTGCATGCTATATGTGATCTTGGTATTCTTATTGCTAAGAGATTATGTCAAGACCATATAGATGTATCAGAAACTCAAATTGTTCCATTGCCTACTCAACTTTATGTGTCAGTTCAGAATGACCAAAATGAGAATTCTGTGGTATGTTATTTAACAACGAAGAAAGGAACCTATTTTTTTAAGTATCGTCTGATAGCCCCTTTTTTTGTTTCTTATCTTTTAGGCTTTTGATATTGATAATTTATCTGGTTTTGTGTAGGAGAGTGATGAGCAGATGTGGTTGGGATGTGAGAAGGTACTAGCCCATTTTGAGGCTCTTATAGAAGCAAGCAATGTTGAGGTACATAATGCATATTTAACTGTCCATATCATGCTTCAGCTTGAGTTGTCTACTGGACCTTGACATCTATCGAGTATTGTTTTCTTCCAGGTTGAACCCCCTGAAGATAAGATGCTCATAGATCAAACTGATGAATTTGGCAATGAAGTTCCTCTAGGGAAAATTGTCAAAATTCTTAAATCTCAAGGAGTTAAAAAGACAGGAAGAAAGCAGAAGGCACCATCTGGTTCAGAAATTACTGGAAAAGACGATGATGTCTTGGGATTGGTAAGAGAAATAAACCTGGACAACCAAGGAAATTTAGGAGAATTGGAAAAGAGCAAGCCAAAGAAGCGGTGGATGGATATGAAAGAGAACAATGAGAAGCCAGTAGATTTTTCTACACCAAAACGCAAAAGATCAGTTTCTAAGAGTAGACCACACTCGGTGAAAGGCCATAAAAGTAGTGACGAGCTTCAACTGCGTACTGTTGACACAGATGAAATCAATAACTCGAAAAATAAGTTGAAAGAGGAGAAAGTTCAAGATGACTCAAACGATACATTGGTAGCATCTCCTATTGGTATCAAATCCCCTTTATCGAAAGGGAAAAAGGGTACTAAGAAACCTCATCCTGAAGTCTTGAATAGCAGTCCAAAGGTAATTTCTTCCACCATTAGTTTGTATGTGTATTGGACCTATGAGTAAAGTTGCGAGTAAGGTTCAGGTTCTGATGTGTTGATTCTTGGTCAACTTCTTTAGAAGTCTGCTGATCCCAAAAGTTCCAAGAAAACTGCTGAATTGGGAAGCTTAAATGGATCACTCAAAAAGCAGAAGGCAAAATTGATTTCTGGTTTAGTGAAGGTAATCTCTATGATTTTCTTTCATTCTGTAATTAACACTGACCTATTAACATGCTTACTTTACATTGTTAATTAACATCCTAAAAGGGAGTATATATGCGCTAGTTATATATTCAACCCTGTGCAAGGTTAATTCCTTTTAGCATCTGTACTAATAATTAATTAATGCTTACAGTGCTCAACGGATGACTCCAGCAGTGTTGACTTAGTAGGACACCGGATAAAAGTTTGGTGGCCTTTGGATAAGAAGTAAGTTCTCTAGTTTGTGCAGTTCTGAATAGTGAACATTTGTTGCAATCTAATTTCTCAAAAGTACCCTATTTTTATTGGATTGCTTTTTATTTTTAGATTTTATGAAGGTGTCGTGCAATCATATGATTCAACAAAGAAAAGGCATATGGTAAGTTCTCATGAATAGTGTATTAACTATTATCATTATGCGTATTTGTTTGATTTAATTTACTGCTTATGAGTACAACCATGGAAATCAATGGATTGCTTTGTGCTTTATCATCGTGGTTATTCTATGGTGATGGCTGTGGGTATTTTGTTATGACTTCGTGCTATTCTGCCCAACATTGCCTGCGTTACTAGAAAGGGTCATGTGTTGGACATAAGGTTGTCTTGGCACTCCAGCAAGTGGTAAGCCCCGGATGACTAGTCAGGAACTAAGATGAGATTTAGGTTGTGTGTTTTATCTAGTGAAACACCATTGTATACAATTTGTTATGCCGAAGGTTTTTAGAGTTGCTAAAGCGACGCTGGGGTGGGGAAACGACCTGGGCTTGTAATGCGTCCAGTTGTTTTACCAGGACAGTGCCCTTTGACTAGGGAGGAAAGGGAGGCGATGCTGGAGCTAGGGTGGAGAGGCAGAGGTAGCTGCTGGAGCTGGGGAGGAGAGGGAGGGAGGCGGCGCTGGAGCAAGGGAGGAACGGTAGAGATGACGGTTTATGAGTCGTAAAGTCGAGTAGAGTCGCTAGGGTACCGACTAATAGACTAGTCATGACTATTTAACTACTAGTCGTTGACTGTCTGTATGAATACTAATTGCTGCAAATCGGAGAGGGAAGAGAAGCACACAGCAGAGCTGGAGATATCAACTGAGCAGCGCGGCTAAGTGGGAGATGAAGCAGAGCAGAGGTGATGTACATGATGTACTGGCATGATGAAGAGGTAGATGAAACAGATTGCAGCACAACTGGGGAGAAGAAATATAGCAGATCAAAGCAGGAGAGCAGAGTGCATTGAAAATTACCATGGTGATTTGGTGCCAGGGTTCGTAGCATTTTGGACAAAGATTTGGCTCTTGGCCTTTTTTTTGCTGAGTTAGGTAACTAGCAGGGCTTGACTAGCTGTGGCTAGTTGCTAGCCAGTCGCTGAATGGGTGAGTCGAGTTGGTGGCAATGACTTGTCAACTATTTTAGCTACTCATAAACAGTGGATGGCGGCCACAACAGGGGAGGAGAGGAAGGTAGCGGATGCAGCACTCGAGGGGGATGCAGTAGGGTGGCTGGAGTGGGGGAGACGGTGGCAGCGGCTGAGGGGGAATGTTATGTGCAGTATATATGGCCAGAAAGTGCTAGGTGCGCTGAAATTACTGTTCACGCGAGTGAACAGTCACCTGAGGATGGATTAGTTAATAATCTAGATTAATTTATATTAGTTTGTTATTGTTGAGATAAGATTGTGAGTTACTTATCCTTAAAATAGGATTGTCAGTTTAATCTGCTATTTTCTGTATCAAGTTGTTAGGTGACATTCCTATATATAGGACCAGCCGATCGTTAAATAAAGTAAGCAATAAAGAAAGGATTTAGTCCACCGCATGGCGCAGCTTGTCCCCATGCCACATGTGGCCCTGCCGGTGAGACCTCGCTGGCCACAACAGGGAAGGTGGAGGCCACAACTGGTGCAGGGAAGAGGGTGGGAAGTCATGGGCTGGCAGATCTTACCCACAGCTATCTGTAAGTAGTAACTGTATTATATATACTAATTATGTCTCTGCTTCTCCTCAGGTGCTATACGATGATGGAGATGTTGAGGTGCTTAACTTGGCTAAAGAAAAGTGGAAAATGATAGAAAGTAATGATCCAGCAGTGAAGGTAGAGTGTTACCAATATTTCCTAAAAATTCTCTCTTTGAATCTAGAAGGTAATGCTTAATTTACTAAATTATTGCAGCATCCAAAGAAGGATCATCCAGGGACAAACAAAGGACGGTAAAATAGAGTTTCCTCTTTTCTTATAATGTCCTGTAGTTATTATGTAATAAAGTGTGACCGAGCATATTGACAAAAAATGCACTACAGCACTATTGAGGCCTAAAGCACCCGAATAAAATTAATAGCTTAAGCAGTAAGATAAATTATTCTTTTGATCTATATCCTGTACTTGGTTTGTAATTTGATAATATTAAAAGCATTACATGATCAAGAGGCTTCCTAATAAAGCATTGCTTTTATCTGTAAATAGTCAGGTATACTTTATCAATTTGATATTTTTTTTTCAGATGTAATATGATAGTTTTCTACTCAGACTAATTGTTCCTGTTATACCTCTCTTCATTCAGTGGATGGTTTGCTAGACAAGGATGTCTCATGTCCAGTAATTTACATATGCTTATCACCTGATCCAATGCTGCTATACCTGCCAGCCTTTGAAGTTCTCTTACTAATGATCATTGTTGTCATCCCTTTATGTTTGATCTGTACAATGCTTTGCAGAACACAGGATATGAGAACTACCAGCAGCAAACATACTCCGCCTAACCAAGCGAAGTCAAAAAAGAGGTAAGTCATAACTAAGGGATCTGATTTAGGATCTTGGTGCAATTCATCTAATTAATCCATCTTTTGTAGGCCCTCACCACTGAAGAGGAAAAGTAAATCACGAGAGCTACCAGAAAATAAACGTAGAAAGACAGGAGGTAAAACGTCTGTGGATGCTACCAGTGACGCTGTTAATGATTCAGATTCATCCAGTTCTCTTGCTCACTCAGATTTTGACGAAGATGTAAAATCTGGTACGGTGATTTGGTTTGATGGGCTCATTTTTGTCCATAATATGCATTCACTTCTTAATAGCTGATCTTAGTGCATGTCTTATTGTTTTTATTGTCCCAGATGGCTATAAGGAGGAAGTAGTTAGCTCAGCTGAGAAAGAAAAACCAGAAAAAGAATCCAAAGAAGTATCCACAGAAAAAGAATCAAAAGAAGGTTTGGAGCCAAAAGTGGAAGAAAACACCAATGAACATAATTTGAACAGCAAGGACGAATCTGACAATGAAACTCTTGTAAGCACATCACTGTTCTGAGTCTGTATTTTATACTGGATATCTAATCCTTTCATCTTATGAAATGATTTTCTCCTGTTGTTTTGTGTTGATTTTTCAGAGCGTATGGAGAAAACGGACAGCAAAAGCAACACTCTCTTGTAAGCACATCACTGTTGTCAGTCTATTTAATACTGAGTATCTAATCCTTTCATCTTATGATATGATTCTCCTACTTTTTGTGTTGAATTTGCAGAGCGCATGAAGAAAATGCACAGCAAAAGCAACATAGGCTTGCTTTCTCAGTTGACCATTCTTCGTAGGATGCAGATTTCACAGACAGTCGTTTGGGATTGTGGATATCTCATTAATTGACCCTTGCAATTGACAGTTGTAATGTAGAAAATGTTCTTTGCAATAGCAACAGGTTAGTATAGAAGAGCAGTGGAATAGGATTTGCTTGTAATGTTATTAGGTGCTAGAACTTGTTTCCAACTTGGAATGGCCTTGGGCCCCCTTAGTTTCATGCTGCGAATCCTTGGGAGGGCCAGGGCTATGTAACATATCCGTCGGCATTCTTTTGCAGGAAATAGTGCTTATGTGTTTTAACTTGTGTAGAAATGTTCACAATAAACCAATGGCTCATGGGTTATATAACTAGTGTGGGCATCCCATTTTTGGCGCCCCTATTTTGAAGAAGCTGATTTTGCATGTAGAGTGACGCTTGAGATGCTGTATTCGGACCTCGTGATTTGGATTAGAAGTTGACTCCAAAAAATGATTCTGTTGGAAGTATATTTTTGTTTGATGAACTTGGTTTTTTGAGGGATTACTGTACGGAGCCGGCAATTTGGTTCCATACCTCTATAATCAAGTCTTGATTGAGGCCTGCAGCTTTGTTACCCGTGGGCTTTTCACCAGCAAGCTAACCTGTTCTCATCAACTTATATTGTAAACACTTCGAATAAAAAACCTATATATAACCAGCTTTGCTCCTATTCCTCCCGCCTCCCTTTAGTTTTTGTAGCTCCCAGTGCGGGCATTCTCTCGTGGCTCCACCCGTTTTTCCTTTTCTATTTAATTTATGGTAGGACGCAAACACATTCCAAGAAATTCAAAGTTCATGAAAATGGAAACATGCCTGCACAAAGAACGTCCATACAATTTTTTAAAGTCCAAATTGATAAATAGTTTGTTCATTCCTATTTAGGAAATATTTCTTCCCTTTTCTATTTTGTCCTAAAATAAATTAAAAAATAGAAAATTTGCAAAAATAGATCTATGGCTGGACCAAAACAATCCATAAAATTTTTGAAGACTTCCAAAATTCTGAAAATAGAAATTTTGAAAATGTTCCTTTTCACTTTTCCCTTTTCTTTTACTTCCTTTTGTTAAGAAAAAAAATATAAAAAAGGGGGAAAGGGATGCTGCTTGGAACAAAAAACTCTGCCGAGGAAAATCATAAAAGTAGAATTTCTAAAATTCCAAACAATTAATATTTTAGAATATTGTCCCTTTTCCCTTGCTCCTTTTCACTTTATAATTTTTTACAAATATTGCTCCTTTTGCATTTCCCTAGTCTTATTCCTTTTGATTTGGGCCATCAAACTTGAATCGCTCGCGCCTGCGCGCTTTCCCTCCTAGTTCATTTAAGGCTTGGTATAATGTGAAGTTGATGCTTTTACGTTGTTGTACGTGTGTGTTTAATTCACATTGTTATACGTGTGTATATATGTCCATGAAACAATTCACTCGGCCACCCATTTTCCTAGCCATGTCTTCTCAATCCGATTCTTCCTCGGATGTTGGTGAAGACATAGATCCACTAGACTTATATACAATAGAAGACTTTATCATCGAACAAGATGTCTTCGACTCATTAGCCAATCGGTTTGGTGCCAAGTTGAAGGAGAAGCTTGAGGGAGGAGGGGAATCATGTCGTCGTCGCCGTCGAAGCGGTCCGAGGAGATACATACGAAGGGATTGTGAATGTGCCCATGAGCATCTTGTGGCCAATTACTTCTCCGATCATTCCATCTACACTGATGAGATGTTTCGTAGAAGATTTCAGATGAGAATGACACTCTTTTTACGTATTGTAAGTGCACTTGGTGAATGGGACAAAAATCTTACTGATAGGTTTGATGCCTTAAGGCGACCAGGCAGTGTTAGCCTAGACGCTAATCGGCAGTAGGACGGGTACCCACTAGCTAAAGAGTAGACTAGCGACTAATCGGCGACTAATCGGTGACTAGTCGGACTAGTCGGACAACTAGACAAGTAGTGTAGCAGGACGTGTTATTGCAGACTAGCGACTAATCGGCGACTAGGCGGCCTAGTCGGCCGACTAGGCGAACAATGCGACCAGGTCAGACACTGCTGCAAAAGTGTACCACCGCAATTCGTATGTTAGCTTATGGTACCTTTACCGATAAACTAGATGATGTGCTAATGATCGGTGCAACCACCGCATTGGATTGTTTCACATAAGGGGTAATTGATACATTTCGTGCAGAGTCCTTGCGACCCCCTTCTTGTGATGACATGGAGAAATTGCTTATAGTTGGAATCTCGTGGGTTCCCAGTATGATAGGGAGTATCGATTGTATGCATTGGCAATGGAAAAATTGTCCAGTTGCATGGAGGGGTCAATTTACCCGCGGTGACCATGGTGTACGTTGCGGGTTCTTATAATGATATTATTGTGCTTAATTAGTCATTGTTGTTCATCCAAGCATTAAAGGGGAAGCTTCACGAACACATTTTACAGTCAATGGGAGACTATGATAGGGCTTACTATCTTGCCGATGGTATATACCCTGAATGGGCTGTTTTGTGAAGTCAATACTTCTCCCTCAAATAGATAAGGATAAATTATTTGCAGAACATCAGGCAGGGGCAAGGAAACATGTTGAGCGAGCATTCGGTGTATTGCAATCTCGCTTTAACATTGTGCAGCGTCTAACAAGATTGTGTAGAAGAGATACTATTGAAAACATCATAGAAACCTGTGCTATTCTTCATAATATGATTGTTGAAGATGAACAAGAATATAATATAATTTGGGGGTAGTTTAGTTGACCCGTCTTGGTGGTTGATTCAATTGAGATCAAATAAAAGAAAATTATGGCCAATACGATGCAACAAATTTTAATTACACATTATAAGCCTAAGGGCCTAAAAAAAAGACAATAAGTCAGGAGGCCTAATAAAAAAAAACATCCTAAACTTCTCACTTACTCAGAAGCATCCCACACGTAGAAACATGATGCATCTCGTCCCAAAGAAAAAATGTGTGACACATTAACATAATCACAAAGCATTGGGATCTATCGACATGATGGTACATACCTAGTTCAGTAGTTCCCAAGTAAAAATTGTGGGTACGTTTACACGGAACGAATCTTGGGTAGGATATGGGCGGTACCAATTACCAGTTAATTTCCCTAAATAAAACAACCAGTTAAACCCAGCTACAGTATATAATACAACATGCTTATACTAACACACGTCGGAAGGTCAGATTGATCCTAGGCGAGGTCGCTTTTGCACGCTTCGGCACAGAGTGTTGCCAGTCCCGCTGAGTATAGCCTCTCATCAGGAGCAATGAGCCATGCTTCAGAAGATAACAATGCTGCTGAGGGGCACAGATCTTGAGCCGCTTTCCAATGGCTTCTCCAGATCCGGAAGCAGCTGGTGGATGATAAAAATGAATCATTTTTTATGCCGCCAAGGTTTACAGCCTATACTCCAGAATATACCAGTGGGAATGGCACTTTAGATGTCTTGAAATTACTGCCACATACCTTGTAATTTTGTAGGCTTCTTCCTCAGCAAGAACTCGCGCTCGCATCCAAATGTCACTGATGCTATGTCCGGAGTAGGTCCATAGAGTAGCTCATCATCAGCATGCCATGAAACATAGTCTGAACCGGTTTTGTATCTGTTCAGGAGCAAGCTGTTAAAATAGCTCCCAGGGAGGGCGTCATGAACCTAACAAACATACATGAATTAGAAAATTCACTAGAAAGGTTTATCATGAATTAGCTGTTAATGCTGATGTTTTCCACTGGACTATCACGAAATGCAAACTATCGGTAACTTTCCAAATATCAATGCCAGGTGGTTTCTGCTGTTACTGATAAGACGATAAACTAGCAATGTAAAAGAATCAATTTGGGACAAACTCTTACTGCTTTCAAGATATCCCTGAGCACAGGGAATTCATCCCAAGAATGTGCCTGAGGCTGATGGCCACTGTACTTCAAATCAGCTAGCCCTTCGTCTGCGACATAGCATGTATCTCGAGGCTGTGACATACAAAAGAGGATCAAATACTTTGGTTAGAGCCCTTCGAATGGATTATATTATCAATATGACTTGTTACTGTATAGGAATATTATCAGAGTGCTAAATAACACAATCAGCACTAGAGAAGTAACACATCGAAAATGCTATGGGGGCACCAAGCCACCAACAATTGTTAACCGGCATTGCATGATAGAATTACGCAAGGCCTTCTAGTATCAGTGTCTCTGTTTAATTTCTGCCCACAAGTAGCATTCATGCAAGCAAATTAGATGATCATCCTACAATCCTCGTGTCAGCAAACCACCAATTTCTACATGCAGAGAGCAAAGGCGAGCGTGGGTCGGATGACATGACACATGACTTTGTATTACTTGCGTGATGCCATTTCCTGATATTCCAACCAACTCTGCTTTGTTGTGCAGATTGGCAATCACCCATATGGTTTAATTCTACTTCCAGTATCAAATCCAACTCACATGAATAGTATTAGGTGTAACATAAAGGCAGTAATTCTGCGACATTACTTGCGCGTCCCGAACCGCGAGACTGATAGATAATCGAATAAAAATCCACCATCACAAATCATGGGGATCACCGGCGAACCACACCGATGTGGAAGCCCACCATCGCAAGATCCGACTTTTCTTTTCCAGCAATAAACACCAATCCTACGAACATCCCTTACAAGATTGACAATCAAATGATAAATTCAAGAACCCCCAAAGACAAGAGATTTACGGAACGAGCGGTTGTCGCGCGGGAGGGACGGCGCCGACCTGGACGGCGGAGCGGCCGAAGACACGTATGGTGGGCCGCGTCCACGGGATGCGGCTGTCGAGGTAGTCGAACCACTCCCACGCCGTCTCCCGCGCCACGAACCGCGGCACGTGCACCACCTCGCTGCCGCCGCCCAGGTCCCTGACCTCCCGCCGCGGCTCCGGCTTCTCAGCTCCTTCAACCCTCGCCGCCTCGCCGGAATCGAGGGTTGGCTCTGAATCGGAGCTGGGGTTTGCGCCCGAGCAGCCGAGCCGGAGCCTCGAGGCCATTGCTGAAGCGGCGGCGGAAAGGGAAATGATAAGAAGGGAAGCGGCGAGTGGAAAAGAGGGAGGTTGAAAGCACTGTAAAAACTGTGGCTGGAACTTGGAAGGCGGATTCCATCTTTACTCTATAATGCTAATGGAAACAGAAGGACGGACTTGCTACTTTGCTTAATTGCTAGTGTAAACGCAGCTTTAGCCGTTGCATAGTAGGATTTCAAAATGAAAGGACGAGATTCCAAGTTCCAACATGCTGTCAACATGGTAGGGATTTCAGTCCCACCCACTGTTTGATTGTGATCTCATGGAGTTCAAATGTGCGGGCACAAGAGACGCAAGTAAGCACTTCTTTAGAAAACACAACCAGATTAACTAATTGATGGTGAATGTGACACACAATCACAATGACCTAGTAACAGTTTACATCACTGGCCGTTGCTAACACAAAGCCACAAACACATTGAGTTACACCCTAGCACGACGATATTAATTAACGACAGATCAATAGAACGATTAATTAAACTAGCGATTCTAAATACTCTATGGATACACGCTTGCATGAGTTGCCACTTGCCAACGAGATACATGCAGGACGCTGTGCATGCATCAAGCATGCACGCCTGATGCATGTCGTCTCATCCATCGATCTCATGCCAATAGGAGACCCAGGACCAGGATGGCGGCGCCAAGAACAACGCCAAGAACGAGGTAGCCACCGCGGGAAGCGGCGGCGCTGGTCTTGCCTCGCGGCGGCGGCACTGACGCCGATCCGGACCCCGCGCCGGAGCCCCGCGTCGAGCCGGAGCCCGGGCCGAAGGAGCCTCCCTCGTCGTCGCCGGGCGACATTGCCGGCGCCTCCGACGGCGCGCCGACGCCGCCCCTCCCGCCGTGCAGCGCCATGACGCGCAGGGTCATCCTCTGGCCGGCGTCGCAGTGGCCCGGCGCGGCGCTGATGAAGTAGAAGAGGCCGCTCCGGGCGAAGCGGAAGCTCGTCTCGCCGCCGTCGAACCGCATGGCCGGCTTGTCGGCGCTGCACAGTTTGTAGTCCTCCCGCGCCACCAGCAGCACCGAGTCGTTCTTGTCGTACGTGAAATCTACATACACACACACACACACACACGTAGTGTACATATGTCAATGGTGTCCTGTTCGTGTATGCATGTATGCATTGTCGCGATGGATGCTTGCTTACACAGGATGTCGCCGACGTGGAAGCGGTTCCTGGTGGCCCAGTGGTTGTACGTCTCCTCGTTGGCCGCCGGCTGCCTCCACCCCCTCCCTTGGCCGCCGACGAAGAACGTGTGCGGCGCCGCCGACGACCCAGAGATGGCGCCTGCGAAGAGGACGAAAGCGACGGCGACTGCCGGGTGCAAGACCCCCGCCAGGGCCATGGCTCGATCCACGGATGCTGCTCTTTCTCCCTCCCTCCCCTAGCTATATAAGCTGCGAGGAAGAAGACGACGCAGTGTAGAGCGAAGCAATTCTCTCTTACGATCTCTTCGCGGGCGGAGGCGGCGCTTATGTAGGCGGGCGAGCGGGAGCCGGGAGGACGAGGAGTGAGGGAGGAGAACGTGGGCGCGCTGGGGCGGTTTCGCGGGGAGACGTGGGGCGCGCGGGCGCCGTCGATGAGGACGGCGCGGAGGCCCGGACGGCGGAGATGGGCGCGCGTGACCTGGTCAGAGCGCAGCTTCGGGCGCGCGGCGGTTCGGCGTTGCGGGGGAGGTGGGGGCGTTGAGGAGGTTGAGGGCGGCAGGCAGAGGTGGCGTTGAACGAGGCAACCCGGGGGCAAAGCAAATGGACGAGGGAACCGTGGCACCACTCGCCGAGGCGTGGTCCTGGGCCATATAGCCGGTGGGCTTAGCTGGGCTCTTCAGGGCGTTATGGATCTTGTTGAGGTTTGAGGAAGTCGAAGTTTGTGTTGGTTCTTTTTGAGGATGAGTGGTGTCATGGCGCAGGGCCGCATGTCGCGTGGTGTCGCCTAGACCATATCATTCATTAATCATGTTGGTTCCGGTTCGGATCGGGTATAGTCGGGTTATCGGGTTTGCTCTTCATGCTTGAGCCGGCCTGTTGAACATGTCTGGTTAGGTCGGTTTTTTGGGTTTTTTTTGGCTTTTTGGGTTTTTCTAGGGTTTTTTTAGGTTTCGGGTTGCAAATTGGTACACGAGCCCGTCCGGTAAATCATCGGATCAACTTTTTTCGGATTGGGTTGGATCGGGTTGTTTGAGCCGAGTTACCCATGATCAGGTCTGGTGTCGACGTAGTCACCTAACCTATAGGACCATAGGCTTTGCCGATTGGCTCGAGACGAACATAAAATAACTGTTTCATGTCAAATGTTTCATCTACCTATTCTTGTTTTTGTTAGTTTGTAGTGGCATAAAAGAACGATCGAAAGTAAACGATATAAGGGCTGAAAGATATAATAACGACAAAATTAGTTACGAGTATGTTACGCAGATATATGTGCTTTTACAATGGGAACCAGGATGAAGGGAAAATTTTATTTAGCTGTCATAGCTAACTGTGTAGCCTTCTAGCTCCAAGGCCTGCAGAGACTAAAATCTTCTCGTCACCGTTGTTTGGCCTTGTTTCGTGATGATAGCCTTCGTCAACTGGGAAAAATATTTGGTGGAAACCGATCAAACCATGCAAACCTACAAACTTCTATTGTGGGCCGTCGGATCCGTTTTAGAGGGCTCAGATCGAGGCGGGCGCTCCATCCGGTTTTCTCCCGCACGGACCGACCTCTGCATCCCGCGCCCGCTTGTCTCCCGCTCATCCCCACTCTGCTCGATTGCTCCTCTAGGTTTAGCCACCGGTTCACCTGGACGTGCGGGTGGATGGAACAGGGCGCGGGGTGGCCGGCGTTCAACCCTCCAGCCGGTGTTCAACCCGATTCCCTCATCACCGATGCAGGTCACGGGTCCCTTCTTGCCGACGCCGGCCACGGCCACCTCATGTCCCTGTCCGCACCCACGGTGCCATCCACCTCGACGTCGGGCACGAAGGGGACAGAAGACGAACGCCCGACGGCTGCGGTTCCCTCCTCGCTGATGTCAAGGCCATACACCGTTGCTTTGAAGCCAATGGATGGCTTGGCAAGCACTGCCTCAAATTTGAGCTACAGCGGTGGTGATATGGTACTGGGCAACGATGTTTTGATCACGTCTATGCTGGCTCTGCTCCATGATGGCAGCACACCTAATATTGATGAAAGATTGACTTCGGAGGAATGCACACTTAGAAGTTTGCAGGTATACATGCTTTGATCGGTTTCCACCAAATATTTTGCCCGTCAACTGTATTGCGAAGCCGTGGCACTCTCGGGTTTCACTTGAATCGTGAGCTTGACCTGCAAATCCAACCACTATAAAGATAAATCGAACATCGCCAACTCTTGAAGTGTTGAAAAAGAACAATACATACCATGGGAATGTCATTGCCAATGTAGGGGCCACTTCCTTGATTTAACCGGAGGCAACATCACCCACCACTACCTTGGCCTCCTGCTGTAGATGGCCAAATGAGACGGGTGAAATGGATCGGCACGAGGCATGACATTTTGGTCCGGCCCGAAGCACGGCATGACGCATATCGGGCCAGGGCTGGCACGACCCGGCCGTCAGGCGTATGTGTCATGCCTGGGCCGAAGGCTAGACACATCGGCCCAGCCCGACACAAATTTTTTTATTTTTGTGTTCATGCATTAACATATATATTCACTACAAGAATTAGCATGAATCTCGAGGGCCAAAAGCCCTCGATAAAGGGGGTGAAACCCTCGGGAATAAGGGTTCTCGAGGGCCGGCCCTCGAGAAACAGCCCTCGGGACTAGCAACTCGAGAAAAACAGTGTTTCTCGAGGGCTTAGCCCCCGAGAAAAATATGTCTCGAGTGCCCTTTTACAACACTCTAGAAAAGTTGCTCCGCTGACGGTAACGGCGTGGGAAACTAGTTCTCGAGGGCTAAGCCCCCGAGAAATATTGCGGGGCCCACCTCGCCTGACGCGTTAGGAGGGAGTCTCGAGAGCCAACGCGGCGGTTGTCTCGAGGGCCTGACCCCCGAGAAAACGGCTAGGCAGGGAGTCTCGAGGGCTTAGCCCTCGAGAGCTATTTTGTGGGAAAAAAAAGAAAAATGATGGAAAACCAAAATCCAGAACATATACACAAATTGAAGCACCAGCACATATATACCCACAACATATGCAACATATATACATAGCAGCACCAAAACATATATATCCCAATATATGCAGCACCAGCTGCATATACACAGCAGCACCAGTACCCATGTCCTTCCACATTTCACATACATAGTCCAAGTTCATACAACTCGATCATACATCCACCTGAAGAAGCAAAAGGCCACCCATTTTCACCTTATTGCTGCGGTGGCGGTGGCGGCGGCGGGGGGTAGTCGAACAGCGATGCGCCGCCATCCCTCATGAGCTCAACAAACCCTACACCTTCGAGGTTTCCGAACTCGGCGCCGTAACCCTGCTGGGAGCCATCCAACTGCTCATGTCTTCGAGGAGGTGGAACCTCGGAAGAAGAAGTGGCGGAACCTTGTGGCAGAAGTGGCCCAATATCCCAAATATCCATAAAATTTCAGATTCAAGTTTGTGGGAAAATAGTATATTGTGAATGTCTATGAAAATACTTGCCATGTCAGGATTGTTGGCCCAAGGTCGCAGCATCCCTCGTGCCTGCCCTTGACCAAGATAGGGAGCCTGGCTTGCATGTCCGCTTGAGCTCGCCTGGACATTTTCAAAAGATAAATAATCTCATGATCAAAAGAGATGAATATAAGTTTCGCTTCATACTTACCCCTATATACCTCTGCCTGGCCTCGATCTCGTCCATCCTCTCTCGGTCTCTTCGACGTTCCTCTTGCAAAGTCCTTACGCTCTTCGACAGGGCTAGAATCAATTGCCAGTCCTCCTCGTGCTTTAACTCAGCTTCATTGCGGACTTGTGTCTCAAACGCCCTTCATTTCGGTCCTCCTCGTATTTTGTTTCTCGGGGGTTTTTGTTCGGCCCCCGATAATAATTTCTTTTTACTCGAGGGCTCCATTTTGGCCCTCGAGATTCATGCTGATTCTTGTAGTGATTACCATATAACATGACACAATTATCATAAGAAAAACCAAGTTCTATCGGCTAGTATGTGTGGCAATAGATCTTTGGAAGTGTCCTAGCTAGGTTCAAAGCCTAGCGCCAACATTTTTACCTCCTATTGTGCCGGCCAGACCGAAGTTTCACCTCCTATTGTGCCGGCCAGACCGGCACGATACAGCCTTCCTTCGGGCCATGTCTGGGCCTTTGCTTTGGCCCGAACGAAACTTATTTAGGATTTGAAATGGGTGCATTCGACTAAAAGTCGTACTGAGACCCTTTTTCAAAGGGTATTCAGAATTGAAAGAGCTATTTCATTTTCACAATCACTTTGTTTTGAATCCAATTTCAAGTTCAATTAGAAGGATAGAAAGGCCACGAGGACGGGGAAAGAAAAATTAAATCTTTCAAATTAGTTTTCCTTTTTTGCAATTTTCTTATTATCCATTCCATTCATTTATTTTATAGAATAGTATAAAAAATATTTATTTTGCTTCATCGAGCTACGCCTGAGCTATGTGAGCTATGTGCATATGTATGTGTGTCCTATTTATATGTGAGCTATGTGCATATGTTCAGTTGAAGCTCTAAAAATGCTTCTTTGTTATTTATGCATGTCTTCTTAATCTGAGATGACTCAATTACATTTTACAGGTCTCCTGAGTAAAGCTCTCGGTTGGAACTAATCTCCATTTAACTTAATTAGGCATTTGTCATTTTTAGTACGTATAGTTTGTACAGGAGATTTTCAAAAAAGGTAACTCTATTACAAGTAATTAGTGTGCTTGCTTTTCTTCTATTCATTTTTCCATATAAATGCTCTTTCGGGAAGTACCATTTTTAGTTCTCGGATAGTACCGCAGGTAGTTTGTTGAATAGACATGTATTCAGTTCATGATTAGTTTTCATATGTTGTAAGCCGATAATTAAAGGTTATGTGCCTTCAGGTTGGCCTCTAGAAGGTTGCCTGTTTTTCAAGTGGCATCTTCAAAACGTCATGGTTGGAACACTGCAAGCAATTGGTTTAAATTTGTTTGTGCTTATTGTCGTACTTTTGTTTGCCTAGGCTTCTAAAAATTTGCATCCACTGCTAAGACCATGCCATATATGATGTTAGAAGGCAAGGATTTGATATGGCTTTTTTTTTTATCTTAGTGCAATAATATATGATGACAACTTTTGCCAAAGCAACTCTTTTAGTGCAATAATATTTGATATGGCATGTTCAATGTTACTTTGACTGATTTTGTGCATTTGCGTCATCTCTCATGGTTAGAAGGTTATTCAAACATCTTTTTGTCTAAATTACCTGGCATGGAATTAGTATTTAAAGTGGTGTTGAATGGTGATCTTTCCTCCTTTAACTGAATGTACTTCGTAATACATTGGAGCTGTTGGTGTCCATCACAATCTGATTATATATCTGACCAAACAAAGATACATGATCTCTGAGAAAGTATTACATATGTGCAATTGAGCGGAAGCTGAGGATGTCATACTTCTCATATACTTTCAATATGTAATCTACATAGCGCTATAATTATTTGAATGCACTCGTTCTAATACCTCCTAATTAAATGAAAATATTATCGTGCGTGTCATGCACACATCGGTTTGGTCATAAACTTCTACTTTAATTTTATATGTTGTCTGATTCGATATATGTTTTCTTTCTTTCCTTAATGGTCCGTTACAAAGCACGGGCATTGTACTAGTCAAATAAAAATTCCTTAACCTCATATAGAAAATCTTAATAGAATAAAGGATTACAAAATCCTTGGACGAGGCTTGGGATGGCAAAGCATGGGCCGGCCTGCTTGAGTTGCGGGCTCGCAGGTCTGCGGCATCGTGGGAGCTAAGTGGGCCGAGCCCTGCCAACCGGCAGGGATCGTACTACAATACTTTTCAAAATACCAATTTTGGGAAAAAAAAATTGTCATAGCCAAATCAGAAAATATGCCAATCAACAATTTTAGAAAATAGGGTGTTACAGCTGTAGAGGCTAGCACCATCAGGCATGAGGGTATCTTGTTCTATGATCTCTCGAAACCAATCTAGCAATGGCTCTAGTACAAAGCCCGTGCTCTTTAACTCAGAGCAAAGATGACGCTTGTGCACCACTGTTACTGGGGAAGGACTCCTAGGCTTAATGTGACTCTCCGGGTCGAAGGTTCTGGCCACCTCTTTGTCAATGTAGTACATGTTGTCAAGGTCATCAAGATGCAAAGGTCTTGGTTGCACGAAGAATTTTGCATCGTCGAGAAACTCTCTAACAAAGAATCTAATTGATCCTCACGATCGATAGTAGCTATTGGTGATAGTCTGTTGAGCTTACTTCTTAAACGAGGGATTTATTCATAGAGGTTACCCCACGACAAGACAACACACTAACTCCGTTATTTATAAACTGTTACACATAAATATGCTAGTAATGTAGCCCTAAATCCTTGTTAAGAGTTGTGTTAGACCATTGTTGTGACCAATGACATGGAGATCGTGGGCGACGTGGACACATTCTCTAGAGTAACTATTCTGCTTGGGCAAGGAGCTCTGGGTACGTAGTTGTGTGCTTGGTCATGTTGCATGGCCCAAGTATGAAAATGCTTGGTTAAATGGCTTCTCAAGCCCATGCTAGTACGGTACTGCTCGTGTGGGCACAGCTTGGAAAACCCTTGGAGTCTTCCTTAGGGCACAATTTCTGAAGGCAATCTTAATTCTAAGAGCATCCACAGCAGGTCCCTTAAACCACTGTAGCGATGCAATGACAGCGGATGGGGGCTGCGTTTACACGGAGTGCAGCACCCAGCAGGCTCCGCATCGAGCGATTAGAGGATACGGAACGGCCGGCCGATCCCCAAATATGGCGAGCGCAGCGACGTGCCCTATCGCTGCCAGCGCACACCTCGCATCTCTCCCGCGCGCAGGGTGAAACCTCGCACCCTTCCCGCGCGCAGGGTGAAACGACGACTCGGCCACGACGAGGCGGAGCGCGGGAGGCGAGCCGTCGTCCCCGGCGCCGGCTTGAGCAGAGCTTGGGGTCCCCGGCGCCCGCCCCCTGCTTCGCGTACGCGTACGCCGCCGCCGCCAGCACAACCGCCTGCGCCGCCGCCTGCTGCACGAACTCCAGGTACCTCAGCCTCTCGTCCTCCTCCTCCTCCGCCGTCCTCTCCACCCTCACCTCCTCCTCCTGCCGTTGCCTCTGCCAATTTGCCCGGAGCCAGTTGCTTGAGCTCCCGCCGTCCCCCCATGGTCGCCGCCGCCGCCACTAGCTACGCCACGCGCCCGGCACGGGAAACCGCTGCCTTGAGCTCCCCGACGACACAACCAACCTCCACCGCCCCCTTGCCTTACCTCCCGTGCCGCCGGCGGGCTCGTCCACGGAGCTCCGCCGCCGCTGCACCGTCGCTGGAGCCACCGCCGTTCTGTGCGCCCCTCCCCTTCCCCTGTTTTGGCCGGCAAGGAGGAGGAAAAAGCGGTTCAACAATTTACCCAAGAACATATATATCAGCCGGCTCCTCCATATCCAACCATTCTTGAATTTCTAAGTCATCATGTGGAAGTCTGCCTGCGACATTCCATGTTCCTACGCAAACCCTGCATATTGAACAAACACTTTCGGTAAAATAACAGTAAGAGAACTGAGTAGTTTTTAATGTTCTTAGATTTCTAGTTCTGATGCAAGTGGCTTATATTAATTTTAGCCCTGCTGCTATTAGGTTTCATACAAAGGGTACATGCCATCCGAAATTAGTGAAAGAGAGTACTAGTATCTCTTAGTTTGTCAACAGTTATACTTAATTCACACCAAGTGCATAGAGAAACAAAAACCGAAAGTTAGTGCCCAAACAAAACTAAGTCTGCAACCTTGATTAACATTTATGTGACAGGGAGTACTTTCCATGTGCTAATTAGTATCGCTGTGGCTAACTAGCATGGTTCTTCTGCCATGCCTTAATGCCATATATTGGATATTTATCTGAGGAAGAGCCTTGAAGCTTGATCATAACTTAATGGGTTACAGAGTTGTTGTTTCTGAGCTAAAACAGAAAATTTAGACCAATTTTGATCTACACTATATCATTAATTTTTGTTGTTTTACATAATTTCGAACCGGTGATTGTCATATATAATTAAACATCCATTCTTAAGTTCAAACAATGACATAAATCTGAGAGTAACATGAATTTTGATCATCTATTCATCTTCCATCTTGTATGTCATAATTTCAAACCGGTGATTGTTTTACATCTTCAGAGCTGTGATAATTTCAGTTATTGAATGCAATCAAAACTCTGAAGTTCCATCTTTTGTATTGCATTTTGTAACATTTTGTATTGCATCAGACAATGACACTGTTAATTCGGTGCTTTGCCCCTTTGATGCATGATGATGATGACATTTACGTAGTGGTAAAGGAGTGTGCTAGTTGTTAATGTGTCTTTTGCTTGGAAGACAATTGTAACTGATGATATGGTTCTCTGTTCACCACCCACCGAAAATCTCTACCAGTCATGCTTCGTGGTTTTCTGAATGGAGAAATGTGATTGTGTACAGTGAAATAAACTTAAGCTGTAATCTTTGTAGTGTTTACTCTCCACTCCAGTGTACAATAGTGGCTTCGATATGCATCCATTGCTTACTTAACTTGAACAAACAACATTGTCACAAACCGACAACTATTTTTGTATGGATAAATTTGAATTTCATTGCTTTTTCAAATTTTGTATGGATAAAACGACAACTATTTTTGTATGGATAAATTTTGTATGGATTTAAAAGTTTATAGATAAAATTTTAAAACACTGACTTAGGACATGTCTAAAACGACAACTATTTCAGGATGGAGGGAGTAATATCTAGCAAACATAAATATGCCAATATTTACATTTTACTCCACCAAATTTATTTTACGATTCATCATGTATGCTACTCGTACATATACTTACCATACAAATACATATACCGTTCGTGTACAAGGCGGTTATAGTAGTTTATGGCAAAAGGAATTAAATATATGAGTGAGAATATAGAGAACGATGTTTAGAGATCCTGCTGGATGTGTTCACAGTTATAGGGAAAGAATCATTTTAGGGAAGGTAGTATTTAGTGATAAAGGGGCTACAAAATAGAGAACCTGCTGTGGATGCTCTAAGAGCCGCCCCATCAAATCCCCTAAAACACTATTCATGTGTGTATGAATAGTGTTTTAGGGGGTGGGATAGAGGGTCTGTTGGGGATGCTCTCTGTTTGGTCCAGGGCGCGCCATTGCATGCCCTCTTATAACTGAGAAAGTAAATATGTATCAGAAAACAAACCAATAATAAAGCACGAGTAAAATGCACCGGCGGCCCTCGAACTTGGCAGGGGGTGTCATTCCGGTCCCCGAACTCAGAAAATCAGCTATTCGGGTCCCTGAACTTGGTACGGGGTGTCATCCAGGTCCCTAAACTTGGCAGGGGTGTCATCCAGGTCCCCAAACTCAAAAAAAATTAGAAAAAATCATTAAAAATCTAAAAAAAAATCTTGAAAGATCATAAAAGATTTTTCATTCAATTTTTTTAATGATTTTTTCTAATTTTTTTGAGTTTGGGGAGCTGGATGACACCCCCTGCCAAGTTTGGGGACCTAGATGACACCGCGTGCCAAGTTCAGGGACCCGAATAGCTGGTTTTCTGAGTTCGGGGGCCGGGATGACACCCCGTGCCAAGTTCAGGGACCCGAATAGCTGGTTTTCTCAGTTCGGGGACCGGGATGACACCCCCTGCCAAGTTCGAGGGCCGCCGGTGCATTTTACTCAATAAAGCACTATACCTTTTGTTTGTTGTTCCCATTTTTTTTAAAATTAGTTTTAATATCTAAATCTTTTTATGTGCTATTATCATGACATCACGGTGTTTTTTCAAAGCTTATTTTTACAGAATTTTTTAAGCGGACACAAAAGTTAGAATAAAATAAAAGAATGAATTATTTCCTCCTACAACTATTTGTGAATACTAAACGTTTTAAAAATAGATAGATCTCTTTGTGGTCAATTTCGTGAATACATGCTCTTAAACTATAGCTATATATTTCAAAGGCTTTTATTTCTATTATTTACTAATTAATATCAGGAAATTTAACATTTGTAATGTTTAAATTCATTTATAGACCCTTAACATAAAATTTTGATTGCATTTTTGGAAGTTTTAAATTTTTGGTTTCTTTAGCTTGCTAGAAAAAATTAGAATGAAAGAAAAGAATAGTTCATTCTTTGATTTTTCTATGGTTGTTTCAAATTTTTAAAAAGAATATACCCTTTTAGGACCCCTACCATGTAATCATGATTTATTTATTTCTTTAGCCGGCTAGAAAATGTACTCTTTTTGGCTAATTTTCTGCTTTTCTTTTTTTCCTCGCATCTTGGAAAAACCGAGAAAAAAGGGTCAACGAAGGGTGAGGTGGGATTCGAACCTAGCCAAATAAGCTACAAGCAGGTAGTGACATGCTGTGGAGTTCGCATGGGAATACCAAACAAGCTACAAGCCGGTAGTGAGCCGGTAGTGACATGCTGTGGAGAAGTACGGTAGAAAACAAGGTAGAAGTGGGAAGAGAAAATACTGCGAAAAATGGTGGAGCGGCTGGGATTCGAGCCCTGCTCTGCGGGCTGAAAGTTGGCAACAAAGTCCAGTAAAGCAATCATCCCATGTTGTTAAATCTCGGCAAAAAAAAATATTTTATAGATAAAGTATAATTGGGCGGCTGGATTTGCACGTCGAACACGATCAGACGGCTGCGGCTGAAGACGGAGACGTGGACGCAAAACAGGGCAGACACGTGTCGCAAGGCTGTTAAAGCGCTAGCGCTGTAATAGATAGATAGATAGATTTATAACATCTCAAATGTTTAAAATAGACGCTAGATGAAATAACAAATCATTAGAAATATAAATTAATTTGCTCTTATTTTACTAAAATCTAATGTCATGCTCGCTCAAGTCTTTTCCCTCTTCTTTCTTTCTCTGGGTGGAACCATTTTAACTGGAAATTAACTCAACTGGAACTGGCAGTTTCTCCCACCCCTTGCTCTTTCATTGTCGCCCCGACCTGACCTAGTAGCGCACCCTCTTTCCCTTTCCTTTGTTTCTTTTTTAAATGGATCTAGATTCATTGATCTGGCAAAAGTCATTTTACAAAGAGGTTTGTGTACCGTAAGAAGATCCACAACCAGTTCAAACATGAGCAAATTGCGAATCCACCGAGACAAGCAGGAACAACCCAGAAGATCCCGAAAATGTGGGCCTAACCTCCGTCTTGTTCTAGCACAATCCAACAGGGAGACTAAAAACAAATCAACATCAAGAGTAAAGAAAGAAGCACCGAACCCTGTCACGCCCACAAAGAAAGCCGAGGAAGCCGAGATGCTGTCACCGAACACCAGTATTGTTGTCTCCTTAACTTACCATGCTGGAATTCACCCAAACACCCCCTGGCTCCTGGCCCTTTTCTCATCTCCTCTGCAAAGCGAGGAACATGCTATCCCTCAGAGCATTAGCCATCACAAGCTCAAGCTCGTCGAAGATGAATTGACCTGCGCCACCGAGGATCTTATTCCGACGAGAGAGCAATTAACCTCGCATGCACTTTTCCACCGGCGCCGAACATGGCAACGGAGGAAGCGCCGCTGAAGTGCTCGACCACCGCGACATTGTTGCTAAAGAAGACACCGTCGAATTGCTGAATCTCTGCAGAAGCCACTACCGTCACCGAATGAGAAAAATCTAAAACCCAAGTAAAACTTCTGATAACACTTCCCTTGTACATTTGGCCTAAATCTGCCGCCCCACCCCCAATGACAGCCTAGAGACCAATGCCGGCAAGGTAGGGTGTTAACCTTTTCCATCCCCAGATCCGCGTGAGGAATGTAAAGGATAAGGTCAGGCTCAAATTTTCCTTCTTTCTTTCTTTTTTTTTTGGTTGCGCCGCCACAGTCCAGGGTTTATGGTCCTCTTTTGCGGTTTGGTTTGATTTTGTTTGGTTGAGGTAAAATTTATTATTTTCATACAGACTATTCATTATAATATTTGCAATAATTTTCTGAGGATTCATGGAATTTTGTGTCAAAAATATCTTTTTGATATTTTTTAATGTTTTAATGTTTCTTTTTAAAAGCTCTTAACTTTTGACTCAATCAATTTAAACCTAATCGAATCGAACCACAAATCATGAATCAATTCAAGCCAAACCAAACTGCAAATCATGTAGGACCATGTTAGATACAGTATCTACCACGAGCTGTGTCGCTGTGATGACGTCCAGCCGTTTACGTCAGCCGGAAGGTGATGCATCCATGCTGCCGCTGTTAGCAAATTATTGACCTCCTCCATCTGCCACTTTATTGCTGTCCTAATTTTGAACATTGGAAGGAGTATTTATTTGGTCCAGTGCCTCGGTGAAATATTTATACTGCTACGAAAATGTTGATTAGCTTTGGGGCTACGTGGAGAAGGGATTGTCTGGTTACGTTCGTATCTGTTTCCTTCTCCACCAATTAGGAAGAAGATGAAAGGTTGTTTTTCTTGATCAAGGGGAAGACGGGAATAAGAATCAACAACAAAGTACATATATGAGTAATGAATAGCCAGGAATAAATAATGAAATGAAATGTTAATACATCTTGAACACACTCAATTTCGGAACCCTGAAACAGGGACACGTTCAGTTCAACAATAAGCTGGATGGTGCGAGCGGTTGCCCTGGAAGCTTGGTGCATCCATAGCATAGCATGCATTTTAAAACATTATAGTTTTCAATAGAGCAGCCGATGAAGAGAAAATAATTTTTTTAGAGTGCAACGTAAATTATGAAAAAATTTAGAAAAGATAGAGTGAGTAGTTAATAGTGGAATGGATTGAATGGATAAAGTGTGATGCAGATGCTGACCCAAAAAAACAGTTTGATTTGCTTCCGTACAGACTCTCACCTACCGTCCAGGCATCCACCAATGCCATATTAATTAATCACTCCCATTAATTTCTACTCCAGCAGTCCAGCTCACCTGCTCGAATCATCCCATCCGCAGCAAGATCACAAGAACCCCGTCCAATTTCACCTTCACGCGCCATGTCCGTGGAGATACCCATGGAAGATATTGTCGGCGCTAATGCACCTCCGGCCGCCGACGCCGCCGCCACGGGGAAGCTGGTGCACGTCCTGATAAGCCCAATCGTGCCCGTCGCCGGCGACGGGAGCACGGAGGCCACGGCGCTGCCCCCTGCGTACACCGGCGTGCTGTACCTGCACCACAGGGCGGCGCGGGCGCAGCCGCAGGAGGGCGACCCCAAGAAGAAGCGGGAGAAATGGCTCAACGAGATGCGCGGCTGGCTCATGGTGCTCGCCGTGCTGGCGGCGTCGGTCTCCTACCAGGCCGGCCTCAACCCTCCCGGCGGCTTCTGGCAGCAGGACGACAACCAGGGCCACGTCGCCGGCACGCCCGTGCTCCAGTCCAAGTTCGCAAAACGGTAACGAGATGCAGCAACTTGATTAAGCAAGGAGAAATTCGTCGAATCGATGCTCTTTCTCGTACGGTCGTACCATCGGAATGAATCTTTCGTCTAATTTACTTCGCGATATGTTGAATTGTTAACCTAGGTACACCGTGTTCTTCTACTTCAACGCGACGGCGTTCGTGACGTCGGTGCATGGTGATCATCATCCTGCTGATGAACGAGTCGTTCTACCACTCGGAGGTGAAGGTGGAGGCGCTGGAGATCATCGTGGTGCTGGACATGGCGGCGCTCATGGGCGCCTACATCGCCGGCTGCACCCGTGAGGTGTCGTCCTCCATCTACATCATTGTGCTCACCGTCGTCGTCTTCCTCTACGTCGTATACTCGGCGCAGCTCCTGCCCAAGCTTTGGGGCCTCGTCGTCGGCGTGCCGTGCGTGCACGACGCGGCCCGGGATGGCGCGCTGCCCGTGCCTCACGATATCGTCGCCCAGGCCGACACGCACCGCCGGGCCGAGGTCGACCGGACCAGGTCGGCGCCGCCGCCATAGCTAGGAACCCAGGAGGTCAGCACTGGTTGGAACAGGGGAGCTGAGCTAGTGAAGCGCATAATTTCCTAGTGCCTCGGCAATTTAGATGTAGTACTCGTCCCCTTTTCTCTAAGGATGTGTTTGGTTGTTTGTAACAGGTTGAGGTTGTATGAGATGAAACAAGTTGAACAGTATGGTTTCGTATGGTAAAATTCAAGTGAGATATATTTGGTTTGTTGAACAGGATCATACAAGATTTTGTTTGATTCTCATATAAGATAACGTAGAATGGTTCAAGTATTCAAATACCATCAAATAACACTTTATATCTTGAGAAAATTTAACCTTTCGCATAATTTTATTTTGGATGATTTAAACTAAATTTAATTTAAACTTCAACATTCAAACCAATTTTTGAATTTAACAATCAAATTGGATTTAAAATTCAAATTACATTTAACATTTGAATTTTAATTTAAATTTTGAATTCGAATTTCAAACCAAATTTAAATTCGATTTAAATTTTAGATTCAGATCTCAAGTCGTATTTTTAATTCAGGATTCAAGCAAGTTATAAAAAATGATTTTAAATTTAAATTCAACCCAAATTCAAAATATAAATTCAATTTTTTGTCTGAAAACTCAAATTGAATTTTAAATTAAATATTCAAGGTGTATTGAAAATTCAAATATTTTTTAAAAATTCAAACGTATTAGTAAATTCAAAATCTCAAAATTAAAAATAAATTTAAAATTTAAAACGAATTTTAAATCTAAACCGAATTTAAAAATGAAATCAATTTGAAATTTAGTATATTATAAAAAATGAATTAAGAAGAAGTAAGAGCTTGCGAAAGAAAGTTGTACGGTGTCGTCGACCAAATCGAGCGAACGAAGTCATACAGCATATTGAGGGAATATTCTATTTTTCTGTATCACACCGTTCAGGATGTTTTGATATATTTTATCCAACCAAACACATGGATGGACACAAATTCTGTACCATCCTATACGGGAACCATCTCATTCAAGTAACCAAACACATTCTAAATCGTCCAATCGTTCATCCTTTGATGGGGCGTTTGATTTCTGGGACAACTATTCATGGTCAGTCAACTGAAACATTTTCTATTTTCAGTCGATTACTCAGCTACCTCACATATGTCGGATAGAATTCCTTATTTGCTATCAAAAATTAGTTTAATCCACAATTTCATATCAATCTTTTTGAAGTTTAGTATTTGCCCTTGTCAGGTGCAATTTCTCCTCTATTTGCTGCCCTCATGCGTCGATATTCTGTTCCTTCGCCGTTGAATAAGTTTTAAAATGTCCCCTTTGCCCTTTTCTAATAAGTTATAAATTTAAAAATCATAAAAAATAGTAGAAGGCTCCTGAAATTATGAAAAATATTCAACTGATTCAGAGATTGTGCATGTGTGGACTATATGGGCCCCGGGTATCCTCTAGAAGGCCCATAAAGGAGCAGATAGGGGGCGATCTAAGTCGGCCGGTTGAAGATGGGGACCACTCGGGTTACACGCGCCTTGAGCTCCAAGGAAGTTCCTGAGAATATGATCTATCTCCATGTAATTAGCAGATCAACACATGCATGACATGTAACAGCATAACAGAAGTAGTTACCGTGTATCACGCGCTACCCTGTAACTCTATCCCCCCTACACTATATAAAGGGAGGGGGTAGAGGCCATCGGCATGAGATATTAGAATCATCTACAGCACACGGCATCATCTTGCATCCCGCATCTTGATCCACCATATAATCTCAGAACACAGGAAGTAGGGTATTACCTCCTCTATTGAGGGCCTGAACCTGTCTAACCCTGTCTTGTGTTACCATTTGGCTTAGTTCTTGATTAGCGTCCCCTCGTACAAATTCATTGCCGGCAGTGATCCCCCAGTTAGTCACCAGTCGATAGTTGGCGCGCCAGGTAGGGGCAGCGTCAAGATCATCTCTCAATTAAATTTAACAATCAAATTGGATTCAATATTCAAATTGGATTTTAAATTCAAATTCCTAAGTACGGAAAATGGTCTTCAAATTGGGAAGGGCCGTTCAAGATCAATCGGATTATTTCTGAAAACGCGTATATCTTGAAGATGCTTGAAGGGCAAGTTTTCGGTAAAACAATTAATGTCAAGTATTTGAAGAAATATTATCCAAGTGTTTGGGTTGGAGCTTGATTACGGAAGTTAAAAACTGATTCTGATGAATCGCCTATAGTTCAAAAAGCCGGCTAACACTTGGTCGAATCAAGGATGATATTTTACTCGACGCGTTGTTGTTGAGCACAAGCCGATTCTAATGAATCGCCTATAGCTTAAGAATCGACTCCAACTAATCAGTATTGATATTTCGTTCAACACGTTGCTGCTAAGGAAAAGCTGATTCTGATGAATCGTCCATAGGCAAACATTGGAAAAACGGAATTGCATAAAACAGAAATAATGTTATTACAAAGGCACGAAGGCCTTAACTGTCTTCGCCCAAAGGGCAGGATGAAGCATTGTTTTGCAATCGGTAAAATACCGATCCACACACGAATAAAAGTTTAAAAATTTGGCTCGCAGGCCAACCACTCGCAGAATTCAAAAATGGCTGCGGTGGCGCTGGTTATTGTATCCCGGATCTGGTTAATAGTCTCACTGTCTTCTTCAGTTGATCCGGGTATAATCGGAATTCTCTTCTTAGCATCTAGTACTGCCAAGCCGCAAGCCTTCACGATACTGTATTGCTCTTTGGCCGCCGATTTTGACTCTTCAAAGCTTGAGCGAGCACTTGCTTCGGCTTTCTTTGCCTTCTTCAATTCCTGTTTTAGGGATTTGACCCTTGAAACTGCTTTGGAGGCAGCGAGTTTTGCCGATTCCGCCTTTTGTTTCAGCTGGAGGAGTTTATCATTTTGAGAATTGGCATCTTGGATCAGCCCCTTGAGTTCCGCTTCAACATATTTAAGAGCTTCCCTCGGGTGGAGCCGGTCCAGCGCGGCATTGAAATCGGCTTTCTTGTCGTCAAGAGATAATAATTTTGAAATAGCCGATATCACCTGCTCCGGGAGAATTTCTTTGATGGAGTCTGCTATTTCTCTGATGGCAGATGGGTTGGCCAGAAGAGCTGATTCGTTGCCGACTAACTCCCACATTTGCTTTAGCTTGGCAAAGGTGTCTAGAGAAAGCCGATTCTTCCTAGGTTCCACAGCAGGTGGCTCAATGGCAACGACTAGGGGTGATGGAATTTTGATAGGAGAAGATAAAAAGTCTAGTCCGTCGTCAAGCCAATCCATGCTGGATGGATCGAAGTTCAGCTCGTCGGTTTTCTTCCCATCGTATGTTATCACTTGCGTAGATACCACAGTTACTTGAACTGGGCTTCGAGGTTGAAACATATACTGGAAAGAAGAAAATTTGAGGTTACAAGAGTATCAGAATTTAAAATTTTCATGGTGTAAGGTAAAGATTTCCGATTACATCTTGGGGGTTGAAGGCCGGTGGTGTTTGTGACGCCGGTGAAGGAGCAGGTGTACCATCTTTCTTTTTTGAGATGGGAGAAGTGTCCTGAAATTGAGATTTCGATAAGCAGAATACCGAAGGAAAGATGTGAGAATTTGAGGAAAAATCAAGTGCTTACTGTGTCACATACCGACTCGGTGCTATCGGGTGTACGCATCTTTGGGGGTCTTGGCTTCTTGGCAGCCAATTTCTTCCTCGGGCCGGTTTCGCCTTCGTGCCTCCATGTTAATCAGAAGTGAGTAAGAAATCGGGTTTTGTAGAATTATATACCATAGACCGATGTTACCTCTCTTTTTGGGTTGCTGAGAGGACCCTTGAGTGAAGGCCGATGCAGACTTTGCTGTGGAATGAAGACGGCCAGCTTCCTCTCCGACCAGTTTGGCCCTGGGGCGCTTATCTCCGCTCTGAAAAGAAAATAACATAAGGTTAGTAATCGGGAAAAGGAATAGTATGGGTTAGTGAACGTACACAAGTTAGTAACCTCGTGGCTAGAAGATGATGCATGATTCTGGGATTCTGTTCTTTCATCATCTGAGTCCGATGAAGAAGGTCCAAATTCGGAAGAGTTTTCTTCTTTGTCATCACTGTCTTCATCATCGGAATTATCAGAATCAGAACTATCATAACTGCTTTTTTCCGATTCTGATGGGAGTTCTGCCATACCAGCAATTTTTGGCCAATTGGGTTTGCAAATTTCTTTTTGGCCAGTGAGCCGTTCGATTAAGGTTGCTGCTCCACCTTCTGTGGCATAGATATTTTTGGCGATAAACTCCCACCAGATGTCGAATTTCGGTGAAGTGTCAGACCACATGATGAATTCCATCAGCATTTCAAAATCAATGCGAGCAGCTGACAGAATCCCATAAGCCAATTGGGGGTTCAAATCTTCTCTGGCATTCAAATGGCGGTATATGAAGAGATCGGGAATGTCCTGCCCGAGGTTGAATTGCTGAGCGACCACAACAGGGCGATAGAACTCGTATGACCATTTTCTGATGTGGGTTCTGGTGCTCAAAATGGCGAAGAAAATGCCTGGAGATATAAATTCCTTATATGCTGGTAGGGCTTCTCCATTTAAGGTGTTGGCCAATCGAAAAAATGAAGGGATTGGATACCTGTCCAAATCGGTATATGGGTTGAATTGCTCTAGACCGTATTCCGATTCAGACATTGTGAAAAACACGACCAAGGAATAGGAGAGATCTTCTTGGTTCAGGCGTCTTCTGTTGCAATTCACCGATATCATCTCACCATATGATCTGCAGGGGCGCTCGTTGTTGTCGGAATCTTTTTCATTCAGAAATTCTAGGTTGAAGTCCAGTTTTCCTATAGAGTTGTATATCTGGAGCTTCAAAAACATACAGATGAACTAGAAAGGACCGCCTAGATTTCCAACTGAGTAATCGGCTTTTTTGGAGCAGAGACCTTCCCTGATCTCATGCATCATCCGATAAGTTGCTCCTAGCAGATACTTTCCGATTGCCAGTTTCTGGCCTGGTGCCAATACCTCGGCTACTCCTTGGTAGACCTTGCTGGGGCCGAGGGATTGTCCATAGAAGAAGAACCTATCTAGCCACATGTTTAAAAAGGCGATGTGCTCTTCGTCTTTGACATCGCCTGTCTGCTGATGGGTACTGATATAACGTTGCCATCCGAAGTTTTTCTCAGGGACCAGTTTAAGAGTGGCGGACAGATCAAAAGCCGATAGCATTTCGCCATCGGGACTGAGACCGGTTAACATTGCTACGTCTAGGAGCATAGGGCTGATTGGTCCAGTCGGGAAGAGAAAAGCATTGGCTGTGTCACACCAGAAATAAGCCGATGCTGCCATGAAGGGTTCACCTGCCGGCGGGGGAGATAAGGAGAGAAGGATAGCATCGGTAATGCCTAGTTCATCCCATTGCTCTTTTTTCTGGCCATAAACCCGAATGAGCCAGTCCTTGTATCCCTTGATCAGGCTAGGCCAGGATCTAAATGCCGATTTTCAATTGTTTATGTTAAGCTTATCGGCAAATAATGGAAGCCTTGCTACTGAATAATCTATGAACTCTGCTGGATCTCTATCCCCTATCGGTCCAAAGAATACAATGCTTCAGAATCTGAGCATCGGAATAGTACCTGAGACATGTTGCCGATTGGAAGTTGAGTGAGAAGTGGCTGTGAGGGCTCCGAAAAATCCAATGCGGGAGGCTCGTGCGTAGGAGAATGGGTGAAAGTGACAGCGAGTGGCTGCCTATTTATAGTCGCGGTAAAACTAGGGTTTTTATGGGGGGTTTCGGCGTTACTGTTTCGGACCATATCGCTTGTTGGGATGACACGTGTTCTAAAAATGGGCCTAAAGTGAGAATTGCAGGGGTAAAGCTGTGAAATGTTCAAAGTTGATTTGGTAAATTCCGATTTTAAGTGAAACTTCGGCTAATGAGAATACCCATTGCCAAACTTAGGGGCATATGTTGACACTCAAATTTGGCAGAAAAATTGGATATGGTGAAATCGCTAAATATATCGAAATTATTGGGCCGAATCAGAAAATAGGCTTCATCGGAAAAGAAGAAGAGTTTAACAAAGAATACCGATAGTTATGAGACTCCGAAAGGAATACGCTCTGATTAGAAGATATATTTCGCAAGCCGGTAAAATAGGTCGTATCGGTATCGGATTTGTAACAGTATAAATAGGACCTTAGGTCTCGAGAGAATATACACATCATACACAAACACAACTACTTTCTCGAATCCGATCGACCTCGTCGAAAGGCTTCAACTCGCAGGTAGAGCTATCTTGATGGGATAATCGATTTTCTTCTTGTAACCCGTATGCATGGCTGTATCATCTTGATCTCATGTATACAAAGCATGTTAAATTGTCTCGGGATTTACCGATCTTTAACATGTTCTCGCATATTGCACTGTCTCGATCTAATCGATCTGTAATGTGTGTTTATCCTGCAATGCCGATTGTCAAGTATTTCATATGTTTTTTCCTGAATCCGATGTATGCAACTGTCTCGTTCAATCAATCTTGTGTATACCCTGTTTAGGATCTTGCATGTGTAAACGTTTGCCGATTAGTGTTGCATCTACCTTTATTAGTCTTAGACCTTTAAATCGGTTTATTGGTTTGTATCTAGATTTACATATGAATACTGTCTTGGCCTGACCAATCTGTTCAATCTATTTCTTGGTTTAATCTAATATATTGATGCGAAGGTTTATTACTAATATTATATAAAAATACCAGAAGATTTATAATTGAACGCCTATTTGTATTTAATTGCTCTATCAGGCATTAAGCTGATAGATCTTGTAATCGGGTTATTTAAAGCCGATTACGTATAACCTGATCTGGCTAACTTTAAAAGCCGATTGGGGCTAAGACACTGACGATTTTCTCCTTGTCAATTTACAGGTCAAATTAACTGGCACGCTTGGTCCTTGGTTGCGACGCAATCCCAGAGTTGACGCTTCCGCACGTGTGTTCACAAAAATTCACTTTTTTGTGTCAACACCAGCACCCTAGAAACACTATAAAAACACTATATACAAAGAGTCTACATGCTTACTTTTGCAGATGGGTAGAATATGCATGCTTGCAAAAGCATGCTTTTGCAACTCAAAGGTACATGAATAAAATAAATGTAACATTCACAGGAGTATGAAGCATACATGTTTGGACATATCATACATGTAAAAATTGGGATATGTCGAGACCAAAATAAATCCCTCGAAAGATATGGCATGTAAAAAAAAGGATCCCAAGGTTAAATCCGCTTCTGATAGTAAAATGGAAAATACGAATTAATCATTAGTGCATCTCATGACAGTCCACGAAACTATAAGGAAGAGTGATATTTTTGTAGGCCACTCATACCATAAATAAACCTAGCATTATTTTAGACCAACCATAACTCCTGTAAGAACTGTAGAAGAGACTTAAGAATCTTTTTCGAAACCAAAGCTAACAGACCATTTGTTTTGAACACTAAAACTAAATTTGCTAACACAAATTTGTATTTTAATAGTGATCCTGCTTTTGGCATCGGTTAGGAGCTAGGACTTAACAGTTTCACTTTCCAGCATAACCTAAAGCAAGTAGCAGCATATATGGGGCTAAACATATTTAGGTCTGCTTTAGCTCAGCAAAATCAGAAACCATGTTTGTTAAGCTGTTCATAAGACATAACTAACCGTTTCATATCTATTATCTATCGAGAATAATGCATTTTTAGAGATAATATGGCTTGACCAACACTGAATATGATCATTCAATAGGTTGACAGGGGAAATTAGTAATGTTTCATTTACCTAAAAGGCATTATATACCTGCAATAATACATCAAAATAACAAAGAAGCATTATACATATGTATGAAGGTGTGTGCGGATACTCATAACATGTTAAATATTAGAAGCCATTTGAGGACTACAAAAGGACTATTTATGTGACCGGTACGGGTGAAGCAAAAAGAGATAGTAATCTCAGCAAAGAATTGATAAGAGCTATGAGTATGTACCTCATCCAAAGCTGGTTGTGTATGCAGAACAGAATGGCATCAAATGGCATACGTCAAAGTAAAAGCGAACCAAAGCCCTGCAAAACAAAGTAAAGGAATATCAGAACTGAAGTCAATGGTTTATGCTCAAGTATTCTAGAGGTTGATGAAAAAGCATAGTAATCACTGCCAGCACCTGCATGGTAAGCTAAATGACGTAGTAACAAAGCAACAGAGAAATGGACGAAACTAATAATACTTCTCAGAGCAGAAGTTTTATCTTAGATCATTGGCATGCATATCTTAATTATGTAACTGCAATCACAACGTGATGGTAATCATGGAAACAAATGGTACTGCAAATTGCTGCAACTGATCATGGAAAACATTGCACCAGGGGTCTTCACATCATTGAACAAACCATACATGTTATGCAAAATGGGGAAAATTCGTTGCTAGGTACTTATGTTAGGCTCAACACTTGATAGCAGCTACTATATGTCCTCTAATCCACATGCGCCGATGCAAACAAAAAATTCTGAGCTAAACATTGAACATAACTTAAAAAAATAAGAGAACAGGCTAGAAACATCGACCAAGAAAACAACGTGTCCTCTATGCACTTGAAGGAAGGAACGGAAAACAATCCATACCTCAGAAGATGATGGAGAATGGAAGAGACTGAAGTCGAGGCAGACCATCGGCGGCCGTGGTTGGCCGGTGATTGCTTTGATTCGTGCATGAAGTAACCGATCTGGGCATCCCCGTCAGGGTACCGTGTTCGGGGACACTGCGGCTCGGGGAGTGGCGCCGGGGCAGGTCCAGCGGCGTGTACCGGTGGGTTGCTGATTGCTTCAGCGACACTGACTTGGGCGGCCGATTCCAGCGGTGAAGTGGCTGGGGGTGGCAGATCTGTGACGGCGGGGAAAGGGAGGCGCGGAGACGGACGCATGGGAGGCGGCGAAGGCGCAGGGCGGAGTCGTATAAGGCAGATCTGGGACGGCGGGGAAAGGGAGGCGCGGAGACGGACGCATGGGAGGCGGCGAAGGCGCAGGGCGGAGATGGCGAGGGCCCAACCGGCGACGGATCCGGCCTCGCCGGAACCCAGCGGCGTCGGATCCAACCTGCACGGACAACGGGAAAGGACCGTCAGACCATGACGGCGGCAGTGGAAGGAGAGGAGTTCCGCAGGGGTAAAGGACAGCGGCGGAGGAGGAGGGGAGGGAATAGCTCGGGGATGAAACGGCGGCGGCGGGGTGGGCAACCGGCGCCGTGGGGGAGGCGGCGGAGCAGGGCACGGAGGAGAGACCGAGAAAGGGGGGGAGAGAGCTTTTTTCGTGGGAGCTATCGGAGCGAGGCCGACCCGGCGTGGAGCGGCTAGGGTTGCGAGAGGCAGAGAGGTGAGAGCCGGGGTATATCAGCGGTTGGACCGCGGGTTAATTCATGAAACTACAGGGGCCTTTTTGCAAAAATGTCAGGATAGAGCCGGCTGTGGACCGCACGTCGCCGATTGGAGGGGCCAAAAAAATCGAGGCGACGTGGCCCTCGCGGGGAGCTCAGGGAGGCGCTGCGCTGAGCTCCCCGAGCGCGCTGCGTCCGGAGCGAGCCAGGTGGCGCGAGGAGGCAGCCCCCTACGGAGCCACGTGGCGCGAGGGGGTACCTCCCCTACGAAAATGTACTATTTACTAGTTGGGATGGCGCGCCCGTGGCGCGCCGAGATAGATAGCCGGGCGTATCAGTTAGTATCAGTTTTTGTTAGTCTTCTAAGGACATGTTCAATGTCAGTCTCAAACATCCCTCATCTCATGCCCATCCATCCACTTTTGAATTATTATCTCATCTCTCTTTATATTCTCATAACAAATGTGTGGTGAGGAGATAGGAGCGGCGGCGAATCAGAAGCAACGACCAAGGGGAGGCGGCCGGTGGGGAGACGGAAGAGCAGGTGCGCCGGGCTGCTACCTGCAGGTCTGATGCGGCGCTGGCGGTGGCGGAGAAGGACGGTGGGACGGCTGGGCGGGCAGGCGACCGGGCAACGACGGCGAGGCGAAGAGGGGAAGAACGGCGAGCGAGGCGTGGCGTCGGGCTGCTCCGTCGTTTGGGCCGCCGAATAGGTCGACAGGAGATGAGGGGATAGGATGAGAAGAGTGCGGCTGTGCGAGGGCGACGATCCGAGGCCTAATCAGGACCGTTCGAGCGCCATCGAACGGTGGAAGCGAGTGGCAGTGACCGTAAATAAGGCGACCCACAAGGGCAGATCCGTAGAAACAAACAGGGGCGTAACCACACAGCGCAGCGAAGGAGGAAATTGGGGAGGCATGCCATGTGCAAGCCTCAGCGGAGCGCAACTCGAAGGAGGAAATCGGGAGGCATGCCACTTGTCGGCCGCAGGACGACTCCTAACAAATGTGTACTATTTATGATGCAGCCCGATCGATGACGAGGCGTAGCTCCGTATGCCTAGTCTTGCTGCTGCAGGCAGCCATCCATAGATGATGATCGTGTAAGGAAAGAAAGTCCTACAGGACTACATGATATTTTAGGGTCGCTAAATCAATCATTATCGCAGAATATATATGTATATCACAGGGCGCTAGTAAAAGATAGTAGTCTGCCTAACGTCTTTATTATCGCAAATACGTGTATATATGCTATACATTAAAATATCGCAAATACGTGTGTATGTGTGTATATTTGTTGGAGAACTCCATACAATTAAGCATGTACTCTTGTTAGAATATTCCATATGCCATAAATATATCACACGCGTAATCCCCTGATTACACGTGCATTAATATTATTAATGGTCTATCGTATTCTACGCACGACCTGTCCCCTTTCAGTCTATATATATTGTATCATGCACTCCTCTGAAGATTATCGAAAGATCAATCCCACTTAACATGGTATCAGAGCACGCTCTCCTGCCTCACACTTTCACAGAACACTAGCTGTCTTTAGGTTGCTGTTGGTGCACCTCCCTCTCACGGCACACCACAGTAATAGCGTGAAATATCGACGGTCAAAGTAGTCGACAAAGGCCATAAAACCATCAACAATAGTGAATCTCGACGGCCGACCGTCGAGATTCGGCCCTTGAGATAGCTTGGTCAAGAGAGACAACCTGTCTCAGCCGTCGAGATTGTCTTTCTCGACGGCTTCGGTAGAGCGGTCGACAAGAGGAACCCCTACCGAGGTGTACCGTGAATTACTGGCTGTTTCGACGGCCGTCAACTGTCATGATTAAGATAAAACAGGCCGCTCGCATGTCTTCTGGCCTAGCCCAGTAATAATTCTCGACGGCCCTTGGCCGTCGATACAGATTTTCCCACCCAAACACTGCCATAAGCATAAAGTAGGGCCCACTTAGCTTGTATCGACGGCCTGTCTCGGGCCGTCGAGATTAAGGTTCCCCATCCCAGGACCCCTGGCCTCGCCCCAGCGCTGGACGGTGGGCCCTTTGTTTCTTATTCTCGAAGGCTTAGTACTGGCCGTTGAGAATAAAGGCAAAACAGAAAAAATTTAATACATTGCAAAAAAACATTAGAATTTTATAGTTGTTGCTGTACCTAGTAGCTGCAACCTGCAAACCCAAAAATAGTCCGCACATTCAAATATCCCAATTTTTTTTGAGATATATACACAATTCCGCATAAAATTGACATCAACATGGCAATTAACCTTCCAACCACAACCACAATTCATTTCAACCTCAAGTAGTATGCACAATTTAGATAAACATCATAATTACATCACAATCACGCGACAACAATAGCACATATATAATAAGTCAAAACATCAAGTTCATTTCAGTTTCAAGCTTTCAACCGTCAATTTGGATCGCCGTTCGTCCAGTCTGGTGAGGTGTGCGGCCCTCACCTTGTTCTCCTTTCCTCCTGCCTGATTTAGAGGACGAGCCACCTCGTCCTCCTGAGCATCCCGCGGGGGGTTGATGAACTTGCTCGGCAGCATATCCTGCATGTAAAAATTTAAAAATAGTTAGTCACATAAATCATATACAATCTCGAGAAATAATAGAAAGTGAGATATTTAGTATGCATATGTAACCTGGGATATTTGTAGTAACTAGCAGTAATTATCATCGACATCCATAGGATCTTCGTTTAAGGGTCCCACGTTATCCTGGTTTTCTTGAACCTCTTGTTCTTGTTCGTCTTCGACATCTGGATCTTCAATTGCTTGTAGTTTATCGAGTCTCGACCCGATATCGACAACCATTGTGGCGTTCGGTCGGTGATTCTGTGATAGACCCTCGTAATCGTTGATCGTTGGGTCTACTAGTCTCCCTGGATGACGCACCTTGTACACAACCCACCACGACTTGAGATCTTCCTTAACATTGCCTTTTATAGGTTTTTGGCATGGAAAGGCAGATAATACACATGCTCTGCTTGGTTAGCGAAAATAAATGGATCGTATTCTTTTGAGTTTTGAAGTGTGCTTCACCTCCACTAAGCCAATGCCATGTTTACATCGGACGCCATCATAGGGGTCAAACCATAGGCAACAAAATAGAACTACTGAGAGCTCTTTAGTTCCTTCGAATACAAGTTCGACTATCTCGTCGATGATGTCGTAATAGTCAACTCCATCCCCTTTGACATAACACACAGTTGTTTATCGATTGCAAATCAAGCTTTGACCGCTCATATATGCTTGACCGGAATCAAAAACCATTTATATCGTAACAATTATGAACTTTAACAGATTTCATGCATCCACACGACATTTAACAGAGATCATTATGTAAGCTAGCATCAATAGCAGCCTGTTTCCAAAACCATGCCAAGAAGTTCAGTCGGCCATGTACAGCACCTATCCGCAGCAGTTGGGTCCTCTCACCAGCAGTTGGTTGTCGACTTCCTTTCCATTCGGCTTGGACAAATTCATCCCACATAGCTGCCAAATCTTCGATGTTGTCGAAAAAATATAACAGTGCGACAACTCGTTCATCTCCTGTTAAGTCTCGGGTGAGATGCTAACCCACCGGCCGGCCTTACACCTGATAAATTCTTAACTCAGACTGAACTCTGCGGTCTACTGGGCAGTACCTAGGTGTCTGAATATTCACATTATTCTCTATCGCTAGGTATTTGTTAGTGAAATTAGTGATCTCCTAGATATGGTACGCCTCGGCTATTGAGCCTTCAACGCATGCTTTGTTTTTCACGCTTGCTCTAACATTCTTCAATTGTCTCTCTATAGGATAAATCCACCTATATTAGACTGGTCCCCAAGCCGAGCTTCATAAGGTAGATGCACGATTAGGTGTTGCATTGGATTGAAAAGCCCTAGTATATAAATCTTTTCTAACTTGCAGACGAGCAAAGAGATATCATCCTCAAGCTTCATCATATCCTCCCTAGTAATCTCCATAGCACATAACTTCCTATAGAAGGAACTTAATTCGCAGAGCGTCCTCCAGACATCTTCAGGTACGTAATCTCGAAATACGACGGGTACAAGATCTCGCATGAATATGTGAAAGTCGTGGCTTTTCATGCCATTTATCTTTCGTTGAGTGATGTTCATGCCTCACCCAAAGTTGGACGCATACGCGTCGGGAAATTTAAGTTTATTCTGAAACCAAAGTAATATCTCCTTTTTTTCATGAAACTGTTAAGCAATACACAGCTTTTGGCTTCTTCTTTTTCCCCTCGACCATGTTCATTGACGGTCGATCGCATATCTCCCCACAATCTCGTCGTGCCTTCGCATTATCTTTTCTTTTTTCAGCTATGTCAAAGTTTGTGCAATAGATGGCCTCTACTATATTTTTCTCTTGGTTCATCAAATCAATGTTGTGAGGCAGTAGCAGATCATTTGCATATGTAAGAGTGTATATGCTACACTTGTGTGTCCAATTATGTGAGATATTGTAATCTTCACAAACACCATTCTGGGCTTGAACTAACTTGCCATATCATTCCTTTATGAATGCAATACCCACACGACCACGTTTCTTTCTTCTTACCGTCGTGTTCTTACAGAACGCATTCTTCTGTTTTCAGAATGGATGCACCGGTTTCAGATATGCTCAATGACAGTCGAACCGACTTGGTTTGCAACCGAAGCATAGCTGGAATGCCTCTGTATCATATAGGGCAACTGAGCCGCCCATGTGTGTGCCATCCTTAGAACATGCTGTATGCGGGAAAATCGTGAATGGAGTACATGTAAACAGCCCTCATACAGAAAGATCTGTTCATTTTTCTATCTTATGTCGGGGCTCCTTCCCACAACTCATTCAGCTCGTTAACCAATGGACTCATAAACAAATCTAAATTTTTTTAAGGATTTTTCGGCCCAGGCACAATTAAGGAAAGAAACATGAAGTCCGCTTTCATTAGCACTGATGCGGGAGGTTAAGAAGGAAGCTAAAAAATAGCCAACATGAGTACGAGGCGGCCATCATAATGAAAGGCTTGAAACCATCGATGGCAAGTGCGAGGCGCACGTTTCTTCGATCTGCTACGAACTCTAGATACACTCTATCAAAGTGTTGCCACGCTACTCCATCGGCCGGATAAACTATCACGCCGGGTTTTGCACGTCTACCATTGTTATGCCACCTCATCTGTTGTGCGGTCTCCTCCTACATAAACACTGTTACAGTCATTTATTTAATGTAGAGTAATGCAACACTTTCCTCGCCACCTTCGTTTGTTTCTTTTCTCTAATAACGTCGACGATCTTGACATATCTTCACACCTCACAATGATTACACACACCCTTGTCGGCATTATCCTTATAGTACGACATGCAATGATTCAGACAGTAATCTATCTTCTCATACAACATTCCCAAACTAGCAAGCAGTTTCCTGCACTCGTACCAGCTGGGGAGCATCTTGTGTCCTTCCGGAAGGGCATCGCCTAAGCATCCCAACAACTCATCAAAACAATTAATGGAGAAGTTGTATTTACATTTCAAAGCCATCATCCGTGTGACCATAGAGAGTAGGGTCACGGTGGTTCGATTACACGGCTATTTGAAGGATTCCAGAAGGGTTAAGAATTCGGTCAGAGAAGTCGTTGCCTCCTCATCATCAAAATCATGGCCAAAGTCATCCATCATGTCCTGCATCCGTTCAATTTCATCAAATCCTTAATCGGGAGCGGGTGGCGCGGCACGAGCACTCCCATTGTGATAAACCCAACGATGATAACCGGCCTTGAACCCATTCTTACACAAATGCATCCCCATGTCATACCGTGTTCACTTTCTACTGTTCCCACACTCCGTACATGGGCAATGAACGTATTCCGTGTCAGGGTCCGGGGTCGCTGGAAAGCATTATCCATGAATGCAGTGGCCTTCTCATACCATTCATCTGAGTGTTGTCCGTTCACTCTCCATCCATCGTACATCCCCCTCTCTTCTTCCATCGCTCTTGACATGACAAGTTACATGTCAGGGTTTCATAATAGGCTTAGGAAAGGCTTCTAAACCCACCCACAAATTACCGCCTAGGTGTGTCTCGTTGTGGCGCCGTTAGAGAATGAGACAAAATTTCGGCAGCATAACCATACAGTTCTCCTGGTGCAACGATGGCTAGAGAACCGAATTTAGCTCAATAGTACTTATTTTATGCACAGGAGAACTATAGGGTAATGCCGTCAAAATCTTGTCTCGAACCAACCAGAACCACCACGAACGCCCAAACGGTAATTCGCGAGCTATCCACTGGGATGCCACACACGGCTGACCACTGGACAATTCAGGAACATTTTTCACAACCGTAATGGAAACGAACGAATCATCGTCCAAATTCCTTACACGTTGTGTTGTTCCCGAACGGGTGACATACAGCTAGGTTACACTAATTTTCAACGTGATATAAAGTAGATTTAATTATATTATTCTGAAATTTCCATTTACATTACACCTAACATTATATCGGAAACCATAACATTAGCCAAATAAACATATGCTATTTTCCATTTTCCCTATTATATTCAAAATTTCTTTCTAAATTATTAGTTATTACAGCTAATTGCATGCCTAGTTACACTTTCGACGGTGATAGGCCATCGAGACTATGCAACAACAATTTAAAACAAATTTGGCGCGAAAATGTATCATACCTCCGAGGGAATACTCACGGCGGTCGGAAAGGTATCGATGGTTTGGGCGGTGCAGCGGTGGTTGCGCAGCTGGGCGACGACTTGGACAGCGGCTCAGCGGCCTAGCGTGGGTGGGGCGGTGGCGACCGCCGGGCGGCAGCGGCGACTGGGCTGCGCAGGCGGGGCGGTGTCTAGGGCATCGAGGCGACTCGTTGTGTGCGCTGTGGGACTTAGGCACGGAATGACTAAGTCCCGAGCCGCATTTTTGCTCTTAACGAGACGTCTCGACAGCCCGAGACCGTCAAGAAAACTCCGGCAAGTCTAATGATGTCACGTGGCGGAACCGAACGAGCGGCAGGAAATCTCGACGGCCGTAGGCCGTCGAGAATGTGGACCGTCCATGCGCCATGCAGGAGCTCACACAATCTCCACGACCACTAGCTGTCAAAATTTATGCCACGTGGCGGAGCACAAATAAGGGTTCATAATTTCGACGGCTAATGGCCGTCGAGAATGCTTACCGTCCACACACCATGCGGGAGCCCACACAATCTCGACGGTTTCCAACCGTTGTCAAAGTGGGGGTGGTCGGAGTGGCGATAAATCTTGACGGCTGCAGGCCGTCGAGAATACTCTGCACATCACGTGTCAGCTGGTTGCTTTCCCCCACCGTTTCGACGACTGTGACCTCTTGGCCGTCAAAAATAATTTGTCCCGATGGCTTGAATTGACTACCCTCGAGATAGATCTGTATTCTCGACCGCTTTCTTTGTGATTGTCGAGAGAGAGAGTTGTCTCGACGACAGTGACTGCCACCTCCTATGGTGGTCAACAGAGCTTGATCATTTATTTTTAAAAAAATATAAAAAGTTTTCCGTGATGCATAATGGCTAATATGGACAACAATATGAAAATACACCCACATAATTTTTTTTATGTTGAAATTATGTCCGCTATGACAGATCCATATGTAGGGGGTCTTATCGACGAAAGTATTAGTCTGCGTTCTAGTGAGTTGTATGAAATAGGGTGAGATGTGCACATCATTTTTCAAGTACTGACCATTCTATCTGAACACCGCTGCATATGGATCATTGCATTGTAATGTTACAAATTACACAAATTTACAATATTTTGTACCCAATTTATTACTTTTGAACATATATATAGTTACTATATGTCACATTATGTACAATAGAAGGTTTTTAAAAAATTAAAAAAGAATGTGATTTCATGTAGGCAATTATCTAATCTTTAATTGCAAAATAAAAATATTCCACTTTTTTTTACAAAATTGTAAACGTTTTTAAAGGCTTAAAAGAAAATAAACATGTATGCAAATTATAAAATATTTTTTAAGATTTTAAAAGGGAAAATGGGCCAGCCCAATGTACATCAGCCCAGCGGTGTCGGAGGGGCTCTGCCATCTATACAGCTCCGTTGTGGCTGTCGTGATAGTATGCTGACTAGCACACCAAATGGGCTGGCCCATTACTTGTATCGACAGCTTAGATGTGGCCGTTGAGAAAGATAAGTTCCCGCACGTGCTAGAATTAAAAAATGCAACGTGCGAGGGTAAAAGCGGACGTATCTCGACGGCCATGTTTAGGCCGTCGAGATAGAGTAGGAATATTGCCGGCCGTTTTTAGGCCGTCGAGATTACAGGTGCTTTTGCGATCGCTTATATATGGCCGTCGGGAGTTGCTATGCACTACTAGATTCCTAACTTTTTCCGAGGGTGGAAAAACTGTCGGTTATTAGTAAAAACCGTAGACCACATGAATTGATGAGTGTACACCGTCGGCCATTCCCCCTCGGCCACACGTTGTGGGGAAATGGTATGATTCCCGAGGGAACTTTCGGAAATTTAATTAGCGACGGTACTTAGGGCACTCGGTATTTGATGCACATTAGTGAGAGGTCTACTAAACCGTTGGTTAATATGAACACTCATATATAACATGGGCGAAGGTTTTAAAATCCCGTCGGTGATTTAATTTGTGATGGTTTTTGTGAAACCTTCGGTAAATGGAAACGCTCACACATTGCATTCATGACAGTTGACATAACTGTCAGCAAGTGTATTGTCATGTGTTCTATGAAACCCTCGGTTAATTACATTGTTAATGACGGTTTGCACAACCATCGGGAAAAACTTTTACCATGAGGTTCGCTAAACCGTCACCCGTTAGTAACCCTTGGTGAGACATTAATCCGAGAACCATTAAATGCTCGGTAAATTATATAGGGTGCGATGCTTTGAATTCATGTACAAAGCTAAATATAATTAATTATACCCTTCAACTATAGGCATATGCCATAAATATTCCTCCCATATCGATATTTTATCTAACAAAACCATAATATTTATCATCCAACAATACAAACGTGCATGGTAACACATGCCCTTGACTGATAGCAAACTATTCAAAATAGTGAAACGAACAATGAAACTAAAACTCCAGCTTAATCATGCTACAATATTGGCAGCCCTTGAGCTTTAGCAGCGCTAATCGTTGTTGATACCACCTTCCATGTCTCTTCGTCTACTCTTTGTCTCTTCGTGAGCTTTGCTTAATGGGCCTCCGGAAAGGCTGCTGCCAGGTGTTCATACAGAACTAATATGGCATCTTTACTTCAACATACCAATATCCATGGCCACCTATTATTGATCCAAGGGCAATATAGAAGAACTCATACTTAGCTGAGTGCTTGCCTTCCCCATCGGTAATAGCATAGGATGGCCGAGTGTTCAGCTCCCCCCCACGGTAAATGTGTTTTTTCGTTGGCTATTGGTTATGAATATCCGAGTGTGCTTCTTCCTCGTCGATGGTTTTATGCAATAGCCGAGTGTTACAACTGTACACATGGTAACATGTATTTCACCGTCGGTAACTGTTTGCAATGACCGAGAGTTGTACTTCCACACACGGTAAAGATTTCCCCCTGTTGGTGATTTTATCAAATGGCCAAGAGCCACTAACGCACTCTAGGTAAATGGCCTGCCCCGTCGGAGAAAGTAATAATTACCGAGCGTTCTCAACGTAACCGTAGGAAAACTACAAACCGTCGGCCACTTTTTTCTTTACCGAGGGTCCGTAGGATTTGCCTCTTTACGCTCGATAAATGTTACATTTCTAGTAGTGATGGCCGTCGATATTTCATGCGATTCCTGTAGTGGCATGGCTTTCTCAGACGAGAATTGGCCATCGATCCCCACGGTCGTCACCACCTCTACTAGTGATTTCCCACAAACTACGATGCACATTGGAATCGGTCTCTCCTCAATCGATCCGATCGTCGTCGCCCCTCCTCAGCAACGCATCATACTGGCCGCCTAGGTCACGAACACAAACCGACCGCGACTACCTGCGTGCCTACGCTGCTACTTGGTCGTACTGGGTTACACCAGGGGTGCCCACTATTTATACAAAAGCCATGATAAGAGTCCGAATCTAACACGATTCTTCCCTGCCTATTACAACACAGAGTCCATGTAACCTACTTGTACACATATTCGACACCAACTCAAACAAACACCTCCTTTGTGAATATAATGTCCACCACCTTGAAGTCGTCGTAACGTCTTGTGCGAACTCGCTTACCGGACTCTAGTTGTTTCTTCCTTTCTCGGCTCAATCCTACCAACCACGGATTGACCAGCTCCACGCCGGATTCACTGTACGATCCATTTGCCCCAGCTAGCAGTTCAGTTAGCATGTTTGAGCTCTCCGGTCAAACCACCAATAGCCTTCAAGCACGCCTCTCATAGCGCCATGGTGCGTTGTCCACGCACGGCAATACGCTGCCCCTAGCTGTACGTCCACGACACGGTAATCGTTAGCAGCGCCACGATGTTGTCCCTGTGCAACATCCGGTAGTATCACTAACGCCGCGATACCGCCGCAGCTCTAATCTCTCCGACTGTCTCACCATGTCTGGTGACTGGTTTGATCTCGATCGAGCACGGAAGCAGCCTCTGCAATGTGTTATCTTCGTTGGTTACAACATCGACCCAATCACCACGTCTGGCCCGATCCTTGTCAACGGTAACCGTCGGATGACCTAGGCCTCACCCAAAGTTTCCGACACCACCGATCGATCCGTTAATCGCCGACATGCTACACCTTGCACCGCTGACGTTTTCCTTCGGCGCATGTGTGTATGCATATATAATACTTGAACCTTCTCTAGATCATTCGCATCACCAACCTCAATTCTGATACTACTTGTTACAAAATCCGGACGTGACACGATCTATAAAAGACATAGGAGACACGATATTTGGTAACGCAGTTCACCTCTCAGCCTACATCTGCGGGGCAATGATTATGGGCGTTCCAACTCTAACACTTTTACATACATTCGACACCAACTCTAACACTTTTGATGTTTGCTAGAATAAGCCTTTAATTCTGGTTCATAATATAAACCCGTACTGATTATCAATATGGGTTCGTATTACGAACTGGTACGCCTGCTGGCATATACCTGCATGCGAAAGGTACCTAAACTATTGCCTCCAACCGATACTGAAAGTCTCAAATCACTATTATTGCTACGAACCGGTACTGGTGCACTATCATTATAAGTTTCAATCCTACCGTTACTGATCGATGTGCTGGTAAATTAGGTTATTTTTGTAGTAGTGGTTATCGCAAATACATGTATACAGCATATATGCTATACATTAAAATATCGACGCATGTATTTATGTGTATACTTGTAGCAGAACTCTATACAATTAAGCATGTACTGCTAATTAATTTACTAAACAAATGCATATGTCGGTTGAGACTTGATGTCAGCAGGGGACTGATCCCGGCCGCTGTCAGCAGCGATAAACGCAAGCGCCCCGCATGCAAGCTCTCCCGCGCGCCGTTCGCCACAGCGCAGTTTGAATTTTTTCCCGCCTGCGTCGCCTCCTGATACCGGCTGGCTGTGATAGCTCCCCTGCTGGGATGCTCACTAGAAAAAAAAAATTTATTAGTTGCTAAAATCTATATTTTTGTTTCCTTACCCTCCTGCTAAAAGGTAGTATATGCTCATTTTCTTCTTCAAAAAATGTATACGTGCTGATAACACACAAAAATGTGTACGTCATAACACACACACCGCCGTCATGCCATAGGATCAACCATAGCGAAAAGTGCACGTATAATTAATTTGTGTTGGAGTTGTGAAGATGCACTTCATCATGATTTTCGGATCTGCGTTGTTTTTGTTTAACAACATTTAGTCCGCTTCACCAATTTCCGTTCAGGTGACAGGAAGGCATGTAGCAAGTGGACAACTTAAATTTGATCATCGTGTGATATGCCAGAACCATTTTTTTGGGTATGATTTTAATCCAGATGATCCCGGGGTCTGATAACATAATCGTTAACAACGAATGTTGACAGTGTCCACGTTTGTCTAACCGGGATTATCGTCGGCAATGATTTATTTGGGGTTGTACGTTGTATCTTAAACTCGATGGTAACATGGGACAAAGGATTATACAGATTCAGGCCCTATCGGAGGAGGTAATTAATACTCAAATCCTATGTTCTTGTTATTATGATGATGATCTGATGATCAATGTCGAGTGATGTATCACGCCAGGGTCCCCTGCCCACCTTATATAGTGCGGGTGGCAGGGTTACAAGATAGATTCCTGGCTTGTCACAAGACAAAATTTCTATTCCTATCTTTACATGCCGGTTGCATAGTTACCCAGGATTACAATCACACGTTCCCTGTTCGGGATAGGCACCTATATGTGTCCTACCTTGTCGTGCAAGACAAGGCATGACCTAGGCTATGAGTGTTGATGTTTGGCCGGCTCGGCCCACCCCCTGTCTGGTGATCTTCACTACCCACTGAGGATACCTGAGGTCTGTGTATTCCACAGTAGCCCCCGAGTCCGTTGCAGTCAAGTTGTAATCTTCCCTGGTCACGCTCAACCGAGTCATGCTTCATACCGAGTGCTTCCAGTTCTTGACACTGTTTCACAACTGGTTTCTTCATCACGCCAAGTGCTCCGGTGTATGTAAGGAGACTGTGAGAGACTCACCAGATATGAGACCATGTTCGGCGTAGATATGACCAAGACTAATTCATTATCATCGCTTCATCGACCTACACTTCGGCCAGGACGATCACATAGTTGGCCAATGGATTTAACGTCGTCACCTCTAGCAACTAGGCCGCCTCCGCCTCCCATACATGATGGCATATTAAAGAAATGCGTATCTCCATATCTACTATGTCTACAACTCCTGCATGTCATGTCGGTCAAAGGAAGACACGGAAGGAAACCAAATTACAACTCCAACTCGAATTCTCCTCCAGTTCGGCCATCAACGAGCAGCTGACATTTAAACGGGCGTCCAGGCCGCATACGAACTCCGTTTTGGACGCCCAGTCTCACCTTAAAGTTCGTCCGAAGTCGACGGAAATCTGCAAAATAATCTGAGTCACTTTTCCAGTCCGAACTGAAGTGGCCCTCGGGCCTTGTAACAAAGTTGTACTCGGTTTCTCCCCACCTTGGCCGACCTCCGCCACCCTCTTTCTCATAAATAGGTAGCCATACCCTCTTCTAGGGTTTGGGTTTTGTTTAGTTATGTTTTAGCTTTTGCTACATGCCGGTAATCGCGCGTGTCGGTTAGACCATCTATTTTATCGTTACAGAACCATACCATATTGTGATTGTTTCATCTTGTTCTTACTAATTCTTCGATTACTTGCAGGATCAAGGACCTTCGTGTTCAGGTTGATCGCGCTCCGGCGAGGTCAATAACCATCTGGAGTTGGTGTACCGGTCGCTAAGGCATAACGTCCTAGACGGTTGTAGTCGGGCCATCAATATCGACTCCAAGTAGATCGTAGTTATCCTCCTATCACCAAAAGATTGAGACCCCTGCTCCTATCAAGCAGTCAGACCATCATGAGGCGTACCATTGTCTAAATTGAGTTTGGCTGAGTAGTACGTACCTGTACCCGAGTGTCGCGGTGTACAGCTGGCGGCTCCTTCTCAGGGCATACCCTCAAGACCTTAATCCGAAATTAGCTTGTGATATCTGGTTCTAGCTTATGCAGTAACCCAGCTTGACTATGGAGCATACCGTAAGATTTTATCTTTTTTTAGTAGGTACTCTAGTCCAGTTTGGCACGGTGACCAGCTGTCGGCCCATCATGGAGCGTAACCTATCTCAACTTATGTTTCGTCGAGTGGTATCCGTACCTGTATGTCGCATGTATAGCTGGCGGCTCCTGCTGGAGCATACCCCCCTAATCCCAACTCACGAGTTAGTTTCAGGTTAACTTGGGCAGGTATCCAGGTCTCATTTAATATGGTGACTGGCAGTCGGCCTTCATCGAGGCGTACCTTACACCAAGATTAGTTAAGCCGAGTGACACCCATACTCATCTGTTGTGAAGTACATCGGGCGGCTTACTTAAGCGTACCACATATATCTCAAGCTAAAACTTTAATTGAATCATCATGGTTTACAGTTGGCGGCCCACTTAAGGCATATTACTCTTTTTAGAAGCTTAGGCATCGTTCCCGCGCATTGTGAAGAATCTGGCCTCTTGGTCTACACCTTGATCGGTCTTATGCCTCTTCGATTGATTGTGCCCATCATCAATGCATCTCATCAATGTCAAATCTGACATGATCTCGAACTGTTCCAATGGGAGAAAATTGAAATAAAATCTTAAAGCTACGGTTCGCCTACCTTGGCCTATGAAAGCCCGGGGTTTTTACCGTGCTCTTCATCAAATCTACAAACCACTTCAACTCTTCTTCTTTAAGAACTCTCTTTATTCCTGTGATGGCCTCTCCATCCCGCGATGCTGCTCCTCTGGCCAGTGAGGCATCGTCCTCACCACCCCCGACACCAGTGGCACACCCCCTCCTCTTTAGCTTCGAAGAAGAGGTGGAAGAGATCGTCCACATGGACATGGATGACGACGAGGGAGGCTACGACAAGGAGGACGAGGCCGCTGCCGCCATCGCCGAAGAAGCTCAGATGGCGGAGCTCTGGAACGAGTTCCATCTGGCCATGGCGGAGGTTTGCACCAAGGAGAAGGTTGACTCACTGCTAGAGTTGGCTCCCACCCTGGCGGAGGTTGACGATCTCCTCATCGAGAAGAATGCTTCTATGGATAGGATCTATTTTTCTCTCTTTTGCAATCTGGCAGCGAGTCCTAGCCCACTGTTACTGTCGACTGCAAAACCTTTTTATAATCTGGCCTAAGTGCCAAGATATGAACGAAGAAGGCTTTTCTATAAAATATCCTTACTTTCTATGTGGCAAATTTTATTTCTATGTGATGTATTACCTTTTGATTGTCCTCCCTTGAATCTGCATTCTGATCAATGCGTTTCAAATCTTCATCCCATTGCAGCCAACCAGCAACGTGTTGCAAGGTGTATGCTGATTATAGCTGAGTGATTTACAATTCCGACTGGCTCGATTTTTCCTAGCAAACTGTTCGAAGCACACTCCGTTCATAATCTTGACCGAGTAGTCTCTGTCTCTGAGTGGTTACTGCACCCATTTTCTGAATTCTAGGCCCTACTATGACACTTTGCCGGAATTCTGGCCCAAGCCCAAACTTTCTGAAAAAATTGGAACTATTCCCGTCTAGGTAAGGAAATTTAACCCGACGGTTTTTGGAGCCTAAGCCCAAAACAAACTCCGAAAGTTTTGCCTTCATTTTCGCTTTGTGGGTCCTTATCTGTCAAGCCTCGTTGCCTTCTTCGCTGTTAGGGTTCTTGAACTACCGTGTTCCTGCTCTCGCACCGCTGTCGCTTGTCCCCATTGCCTGAGACATGCTGCCACCGCAGCTTAGATCTTGCTTCATTCACAATTTCTCCATCTCCGTAGCCTCCTCCGACGATGTCTTCAGCCAAGGATATTCCGTCGGCCAATCTATCGAAGGAGTGGGTCAGCTTGGTAACAACAGAGGAGCGCCTAGGGGAATTGGTAGACACCGGAGTTCTTCCGGCGCAAGAACTGATTTGCTGGCTCCCAGCTGCGGGTAAGTCTTCTCCTCCTCCTCCAGTCGAGGATTGTCATATTCGAATCCTTCTTCCAGCGTGGCCTTGGTCTTCCTACCAGCGCATTTCTCCATGGTCTTCTAAATTTCTATAAAATTGAGTCGATCCATTTGAATCCCAACTCTATTTTACAAATTGCCACCTTCGTGCATCTCTGCGAGGCCTTTCTGGGAATTTTTCTCCATTTCAACCTCTTCCGTCATTTGTTCCTTCTAAAGCCTTATCCCAATAAAAACGCTCCCAAATTAATTGGGGGCGCCGGCTTCCAGCTCCGAGATGGGATGAAGAAGCTTTATTTCTCCATCCCATTCCAAACATCCAACAAGGGTTGTCACCAAGAAGGTTCTATTGCACCATTCCCGACCCTTCTCTCATTTTTTTCTCCGGGCTTAGGCCCAATGTTTCCTCCTCTTGGTCCTTAGTTCCCTCGGCCGAGGAGATGGGGTAGGTTGCCGAGCTTCTTGATTTCATCAACAAGCGCAAGACAGAGGGCCTGACCGGAATCGGGATTATCCTCAATTTTTCCCGTCGCCGAGTGTAGCCACTGAAAGAGCACGTACACCAGGGTTTTGAATTCTCTGGGGTCACCGATTCCACCTTGAAGATTCCCGAGCGAGTATCGGAAGACGTGTTGCGAACTTGACTAGCCGAGCTCCTTGCCTCGGGCATAGCTATTCAAAACGAGGGCTGCCCTTGGCTCTTTAGTATTACGGAGCCCCCACCAGAGGTAAATACTAGCCAACCTCCAATGTTTGTACTTCAATATCTTGTTAACTTCTGAATCTGTGAACCTTGTCATCCGTAGGATCGATGCACTTTCTTCTCAGATGGTGCGCTCCTCGATTTGCCTCAGCACAAAGACCCGAGGCAAAAGAGGCCCGAGAGCGACTCTACCGAGGAGCCGAGTGCGAAAAAGGGGAAGGTCTCACCATGAAGAAACCAACGAGCAAGCCCAAGCCTTCTAGTCTCCGGCGCGCGTTCGGGGTCCAACGTTCCGGGACTCCATAGCAGAACGACCCGCTTGACCACCGTCGCCAGACGCCTTTTCTGCCGCCTTCGAAGGCTAGCGACCAAACTTCAACCCCTTCAAGCGGCGTAGCCGCTCGGAGAGGTCTCGACATTAAAATAAAGAAGTCCAATAGGTCAGCTTCCCATCGACTTCTTACTTGGCTTTACTGTAATTGTGTCTATATAAGTTCTCATCACAGGGACCCTTATGTGGAGGTTCCCATGGACACGCAGCCTGAAGACCCATAGGAAACGGAAGTGCCGAAGGGCACAACCGAGTCGGTCGAGCCGCAAGAGACATATGTGCCGAGGAGTGCGACCGGGCCAGCCGAACCAGCCTCGCCGATTGATCCTAAACCCGGGGACGCTAACGGCACCATCGAATGGATGCCACCTTCTTCACCACCACCCCAGGTTCAGCCTAAGGTGATCTCGAAGACTGCCCCATCTCCGAAAGATGTGATGCCCGCCTCTAGTGCAGCCCCTGCTACCGGATCAATGAACTCGGCGTCCTCCGACTTCGGAGCAGAGCCCCCTGTGGAAGAGATCCCGTGGGAGCCCTCCACTCTTCCACTTCCCCAAACCACCTTCAAGGCAAAATGACACAATGAAAATTTGGAATGGGAGGTCATCGATGATGACGAGGAAGAGAGTGAGCGAAAAGAGCTTCTTAATTATTCCCTCAAGTGTGCCGAGTTGATGCACGTAAGCCACTTCTCTACACTCGTTTCTTTTCTTTTATCGAATCTTGTGTCAATACCTTCCATCTGCTGAACATGGAGAGGTGTTCCAAAAGGAAGTCTGCCTTCTTCCACGAGATGCTCCCCAAAGTAGAAAAATTCAACAAGCATGTGACCAATGCAGCAAATGCCCAAGGAAGGTTCGACACCCTGGTGTGAGAGCTGCGGGCCCGCTCCTCGATGTTATGGCATGAAGAGATGGATCTGATTGGCCTCGTGGCAGGTATGCTTTTGAATCGAGCACTTTGAGGGTTTGCTTAGTTCTGTTTTTCATCCGTTTATGTTCCTTTTGTCAGCTTGGGATCATGCACTCGCGCAGCTCTAGAGTCAATACTCAGCATTGGAGAAAGAAGAGTTCGAAGCTCGGTCCTAGTTCGACAAGGCGCAGCGAGAATTGGAAGGTACGACGCCTCGCATGAGCTCTTTTTGTTTTTCTGTGTTGGATACCTAGTGATGCTATCGTCGATCCCTCCTTAGAGTATAAAAGGAAAACATAGGTACAGTTTGACATTCTTAACAGAAAGATCAAGTCTGCAGATGCGGCCTATGAACAATTCCGAGAGGCGTCCGAACCCTTGTGAAAGCTCCTGCTATCGAAAGATGTAGGGCCGAGAGTGATTCGAGCCATGTCGTGGTCCAACTAAAAGAGGCACTTGAGAGGCTGAAAATCCACTTGAAGGAGACGGTGATCACCAGTGTTTTCCAAGCTTTGGCGATTGTGAAGTCTTTTGTATCCTCATGTGGAGCTCAATGTCGTCAAGGAAAGCTTTGCCCGCACAGTCAGCGACGATCAGGTGGATACGGTAACATTTTTCGACATGATGATCCATCTCATTGTTCATATCGTCCTGCAGATATGGATCCTTGGACCCATGTTTCTTCACCAGGTATTAAACCCTTTTGAGTGGTTCATGGGGGTTCTCAAGAAATATGTTCGAAACCAGAATCGTCGAGAAGGATGCATGGCCAGAGGTTGGACAACCAAGGAGGTGGTTGAATTTCGCACTGACTACATAATGTAAAACTGATTGGCGTGCCTGTATCGCCTCATGATGGAAGGCTAGAGGGAAATAGGTCAATAGGTGAGAAATCAAATCATGCTAATGTTTATCGTTACATTCACACAAACTCATTTCACAATTCTACAAGCATCGATTGTAGTGGAGCCATATTTCGATATACACAAGAGAAATGTATGCTCAAAAAACCTTGACAAAACAGCCGATTAGATTGCGAGAGATGACAAAAATCATTTCGGTGATAGGCTAGGTAGGCACATAATGGGCATGCAGACGGCTTGTTCTCACTTAAAATCGTTGGACCGGGGACCATCAACTACAATTCTAACTTTTCAAGGTTACCACATAAATGGCTACACATTTCATACGAGAAGAGAAGATAACAAGAGCACCAATCAAAATATCAGTGTCCGTATGTAAGCCTACAACGGCAAGGGCATAAAGTAGACCTTCTATAGGTTCATGGAAGATATTTTGGATCTAGACTATGAAACTTTGTTGGTCCCTCTGTTTTAGTGCCAATGGGTCTGACCCTCTAGGGTAGTCAACAATGACCAATAACATATGACTACAGTTGACCTGAAACGCGTTGCATATAGAGAAGAACCATTTGTACTTGCTAAGGATGTTACACAAGTCTCCTATGTAATTGAGAAAAAGGATCCAATGCTGGTTCTTCAAGGGAGAAAAGGGATCTTCGGAGTTGAAAACGTTGTCGATGAGGAAGACTACAATCAATTTGATGAACTACCACCGTTTGAGGAGAACCTGGAACTACCTCTTATGGAAGAGAGAGATAAAGCTACCTACATCTGTCATGATCACGATGAAGGTCTAATTTTTAGTTCAGTGCAATTTAATTGTATCAATCGATCACGATATATAGCACATCGCAAAATTGAATATACATTTCATTTCAAGCTAATACATATAAAGCACATCATAGAATCAAATATTTTTTATTATATTATACCATCAAGCTACTAACTATATAATGAAAAAATTGCACTGTTGCATCTTGAACTTGCAACGATTCTCACTTGAGCCCCTAAACTTTAGTTTTACTTTTTTCGCCCCCTAAACTCGTCCCTGTTTGCACGGTTGCCCCCAAAACCGTTAGGACAACCGTTAAGTGCTGACGTGGCACTTACGTGGCCGTCAACCGTTGATGTGGATGCCACATGTCAGCTGAAGGATAACATGACAACCCACATGGCTAGTTATTGATTAAAAAGTTCAAAATAATCATAAAAAAGCGAAAAAGTGTACAATTTTATCAAAATAGGAAAAATAGAAAAAAGTCAGAAAATTCAAAAAATTAGGAAAAAATCATACAAATAGGAAAAATCATACAAATTCATAAAAATAGAAAAAATCAAAAAGTCACAAATAATCGGGGAAAAAGAAAAAAGGGAAAATAAAAATAATAAAATTAAGAAAAATCATACAAATTCATAATATCTTTTTTTGGTGATTTTCCATTTTTCTAATTCGTAATAAAAATTTTATGATTTCTTGAGGTTTTTCTAATTTTTTATGTTTTCAATTTTTTTATTTTTTAATTTTTTGAATTTTTAAAATTTGTACTATTTTGGTTGAATTTGTTTTCTACTTTTTATGATTTTTTCATCAATAACTTGCTATGTGGATTGCCATGTCATCCTTCAACTACCATGTGGCATCCACACCAACGGTTAACGGCCACATCAGCACCACATCAACACTTAACGGTTACCCTAACAGTTTTGGGGCAACCGTGCAAACAGAGACAATTTTAGGGGAGCAAAAAAATAAAACTCAATTTCAAGGGGTAAAGTGAGAATCGCTGCAAGTTCAAGGGGCAACAGTGCAATTTTCTCTTATATAATTAGTTATAATATATATACAAAATAAAACACACTAACGGCTATCACCCATAACCAAAAGGGCATGAAGCAGACTATACTTCTAGATGCTTGATCATATCCAAAAGTCGTCCTACTCCTCCTAGTTTTTCTCCTCCTCACTGGAGTGTCGTCGGATGACCTGTCGGAGCTACTACGGTGGCGTTCCTTGTCCTTCAACTCCGATTTGGTTGCGCAGTTGGTCTAAACCCAACACCACAGGACCTCGCTACCGTTGCTATCATTATCGTTGTCATCCTCCTGCTCCTGCATGGCCTCTGCCTCCTTTTTCTCCATGGCCGCCACCTTCTTCTCCGCCACCTACGCCTTCTTGTAATCATCGGTGTGTGTAGTACCCCTCGTTCGAATCGCTGCTGCCGTATGACCCATTCACTGATGATGGTGACAACGGTGGGGACAGCGGCGAAGAGGGGCGGTGCTCATTAACCTGTGCCTACTTCCCATGGGGTGAAGCCATGCTTGCGGCAACACGCGCGGTGGATTGAGGAGGAGCAATTGGTAAAATGGAGCATGGTTCATTGAGGAGGAGCGACAGGATGGGGTAGGCGACTGAGGAGGAACTTAATTTAGTGGCGGATTGATAGTTCACGGCAGAATGTGGAAGCGCGGCGGTTCACAAAGTGGCCGACGAGTATCGAGATCCTCTGTCGTGGGTCACTGACATATGAGCCCACAATCCCCAGATCCACATGGCATTGACGACACAACTCTATGTTCACCGCCGAGCTATCTTTCGCATTGACAACGATAATTAATATCGTTGTGAGAGCCGGTGAGCAACGCGACGTTCGCCATTATATTCTCGCATGGCGGTTGGAACTCTAGTCAAGTTGAAAAAGCCGTAACTTATTCTAGGGGTGAAAACGGGTCGGATAGTACCCCACGGATATCCGATCCGAAGTGCCATTTAGCGAAAACGGTTTGCTGCGGATTTGGATTTTTCGGATTCGGTTTCGGATTCGGGTAGTACCCGATATTCTTCTGTCGGATTCGGATCGGATATGGTATGGATGTTATACGGCGGATTCGGATCAGATTCGGATATCCACACTTCGGATAGAATTGGATATCCGCATACCCCACAGCCTTACAAGGCCCAACCGGCCAGGGGAATATCTGTGTCTCTGTGTGTACAAGCCCCAATACTAACCCCCCCTATCCAACTCCAACCCTAGCTCCTACTCCCGTGAACTCCGCCTCCCCCCGCCGGGCGCCTCCGCTCCCCCTTCGCCGCCAGCGCCGCGCACGCGCCCCGCAGGAGCCCCTCCGCCATGGCCTCCGCCCTCGCCGGCGCCGCCATCAGCGCTCGCTCGCTGATCATGTCGGCGTCTTCTCCGTCGTCTTCGTCGACGCGAGCGGGGAGAGGAGGGGACGCCCCGCCGCCTTCCCTGCCGGCAACCTCCACCTCGACGGCGAGGGAGGCAAGGGATTGACTCCCCGCGCCTGTCGTTCCCCTACAGCAACATCCACCTCGACAGCGAGCCGGCACGCCGCCAGCAGCATTGTACATGGCTACCACCCCGCCATGCAGCCCTTCTACGAGAAATGGAGGAAAGAACATGGTGCGTATACCCTTCACCAGCTTGTTTGTACTCGATTCAAAGAAACTGGCATGAATTGAAGTGCATGGACGCTTCTTCATCCTTTTAATTCATGCATGTATGTTAGCCGCCTCCTTGCTTTGTTAAGTACTCCTAAAAATTTTCAATTAAGTGCATGTATATGTTTCCAAATTTCAATTAAGCATTTTTATTCTTGTATGTATATGTTTTCAAATTTCAATTAAGCAATTTTGAAGAAAGAAAAATTTATGCATCCATTTTTTCACCTCTTCCATGACCGATGGCGGTCTGGAGGTCATATGTGCCAATAATGAAAGAAATTGACAAAATATTAATCATATTTAAGGTTGGCTGCGTTGGCTGCGTTGTATTGCCGTCGTTGCTAGCTAGCTAATGGCCATGGTTGCTAGCTTCTACTCGTAGCCTGTATTGTTGCTTGTGCTGTCCTCCTAGAGCTGTTGCTGTTGCATGCCGAAGCTAATTGTTGCTTGATGCCTGCCAAGCTTCTACATTTTTTTATTTTTCCTATAGGGCATTGCACAAGATGGAAGGCTTGGATTTCAATAATTGCATATAAATTATGTGCTAACCGATTTAGTATCCGGTATCCGTTTTTAATCCATCCGTAAAATAACCGACATCCGTTTTCTACCCGTCCGAAAGTAACCGTTTCCGCATCCGCATGATTTTTATGCTAACCGTATCCAAACCGGTATCCGATAAAAAATTTAAGGATAGGATACGGTATGACCTACTATCCGACCGGTTCCGAACCGTTTTCATCCCTAACTTATTCATTGTCTTCCACTTGCTTCCATGGACGGCTTCAAATTTTTTTTTTTTTTTGAAGAAGTGAGGAACCCTCACTTTAGCAACCAGACTCCGCTGGTTGCTCGTCAGACACATCAAGGGGAAATTCTTCCAGCCACATGGTAGCGCTCCCCACAGCGTGAGAAGCACCCAGCTTAGCTAGATTGTGAGCTGCACTATTACATTCCCTTGGACAAAACCCCACTTTGGCATGATTAAATCCAATCAGCATAGCACTTCTAATCTCTTCAACAATCACTGCATCCATTCCTCTATACTCATTTTTACTAGACAGAATTGAAATCAAATTCCTAGCCTCGGATTCCAGCAAAACCTTGGAAAGGCCCAAATCCTGAGCTATGAGGATTCCATGAAGACAAGCTTCTGCCTCTACCTGGGAAGCACTAAGCACATTTTCCAGTTTACCTGCTGCCATGAACACAGGTTGACCCTTTTCATCTCTAGCCACCACACCCCAACCACCATCCTTTGTCCCGTCGGCAAAAGAAGCATCCGTGTTAACTTTAACAAGACCCTCCTTCGGTGGTTCCCATTTTTTTACCAACCCTACAAATGCCATTCCCATTACCCTGTTTGATTAATTCTTTGCAATCCAGGCTATTAAGGGTGATTAGATAGACTGTATCATCACAAAGGCCTAAAGGGCTTCCATGAACCTTTTTGTTTCTCTTGAACCATCAAAACCAAAGCAACACACAGATGGAAATTTGAGCCTCACCGTCCAGCTCGCATATGTCCCTCAAGACCTCACTTGGAGAATGGAAGCCAACAAATTTTTGTCTCAGACACTCAAGACCCATCACCCTCCAGACCTTCTTGACTTCTTTGCACTTGAGGAAAAGGTGTCCGCCATCCTCATCTAGCCTCCCACACATCGGGCATCTAGTGTCAACATCTAGCCCCCTCCTCTTCAGATTCATCAATAGAGGTAAAGAGTTATGAGCTAACCTCCAGATGAAATGTTTAATCTTGGGTATCAGAGGCATTTGCGAAAGCTTTTGCCAACCCACCTTTGCATCTGCATCATTTGAGGGGCTTGCCTTGTCTTCAGCATACATCCTTTGTGTCCTACACAAATGGTAAGTTGATTTCACAATAAATATCCCTTTTGGCTCAAGGTGCCAAGCCGCAAAATCTTCAGTTTGGTCCTGCAGCAGTATACATTTTATAATGTTCGCCTCCTCATGAGAAAAAATTCCATCAATAAGCTCCTCATCCCAGCTCCCCTCCTCTTTGTTGATCAGGTCACTGACCATTCTGAGGATGCAACTCCCTTTTTCAGAATTAACTCGTCTTCCCTCTTCTCTAGGAATCCAAGGGTCATTCCATATATCAATGGTACTCCCATCCCCCACCCTCCAAATGATCCCCTCTTTGAGAGTTTGTAACCCCTTGATGATGCTGCACCAACTATAAGACATTCCTTTCATCCCATTAGCCTGCAACACATTTGTTTCTTGATAGTACAGACCCTTGAGGACCTTAGCACATAAAGTCTCGGGGTTTTGCAATAACCGCCACCCTTGCTTTGCCAACATAGCCAAATTAAAAGCATGCAGGTCCCTGAACCCCATCCCCCGTTGACCCTTAGGTTTCAGCATCTTATCCTTGCTAAGGCAATGAATTTTGTTCTCTTTATCCTGTTGACCCCACCAAAATTAAGGTTTTGAGCTGTAAGGTTATCACACAAAGACTTAGTAAGATAGAAGCAAGACATAGCATAGCCAGGCATCAATTGAGCGACTGCTTTGATCAAAGTTTCTTTGCCTGCCTTGGACAACAACTTCTCCTTCCAACCCTGAACCTTTCCCCAAATTCTCTCTCTCAAGTACTCGAAAGCCTGTTGTTTAGATCTTCCCAAAATAGTGGGCAAACCCAAGTATTTCTCATCAAAGCATTTTTTATTTATCCCTAACTTTCTCATGAAGCTGTTCTTCTGAGCCTCTACCGTGTTCAAGCTGAAGAGAATGGCAGATTTATCCCTATTTATAGTCTGCCCTGAGCTATCCTCATAATCTTTTAAGATCTTCTTAAAGGCTCCGGCCTCAGCCTCAGTCGCTTGCATCAGGAAAAGGGAGTCATCAACGAAGAAAAGATGAGTAAGCGTCGGTGACCCCCTTCCTAGATTGAGCCCTTTAATTCTACCCTTCTCATGAGCCATTTGGATAGCTGAAGACAAGGCCTCCGCACAAATGACAAATAGGTACGGGGATAGAGGATCTCCTTGTCTAAGCCCTCTCTTGGGCACAATAGTATCAATGACTTTCGAGTTGACTTTCACCCTATACTCGACCGATGTAACACACTTCATGATGATGTTAATCCACCCCAATTGGAAACCCAACCTCTTCATCATACTCTCTAGAAAGGACCATTCAACCCGGTCATAAGCTTTCGACATATCCACCTTCACCGCAGCACACGCACCTTTCCCTCTCTTTTTCCTACCAAGATAGTGAATAGCCTCAGAGGCTATCAGAATATTGTCAGAAATAAACCTTCTAGGCAGAAACGCACTTTGAGTCGGGGAAATAATTTCTGGAAGAATGAGTTTCAGTTTATTTGCCAGCACCTTGGAGAACCATAATGACCTCCTGAATCACCCTTTCTCCCACCACATGCCACATCTTCTTGAAAAAAATGGCAGGCATCCCATCAGGTTCCGTAGCTTTAAGATCCCCCATTTGAAATAGGGCCCCCTTGATTTCATCCTCAGTGAACTCTCTTGTCAAAAACGTATTCATATCGTCAGTCACTTTAGTTTGAACCTGATTTATAAATTGATCATCCACCACTTTATCGCCTTTACAGAACAAATCCTGATAAGTATTAAACAACATCTTGACAATGTCCTCTTCATTTTCAACCCACTGGCCCGACTCATCTCTCAATTTCAAGAGTCTATTTTTCCTCTTCCTTTCCGAGGCAACTGCATGGAAAAACTTTGTATTTTGTCACCCTGTTTGACCCATTCAATATGGCATTGTTGTCTCCAGTATGTGTCTCTTTGCCCTTCAAGCTTCTCCAATCTGTACTTTAAAATCTGAATTTTGTCAACATTTCTCTGGTTTATATCCTTGCTCCTAACCTCCTCAAGGTCCTTTTTGATGATATTGATCTCCTTTCGTTTGTCCCCTGTAAAGTTTTTGCTCCACTTCGTCAGCTCTCCCTCCACCTTCTTAAGACTTTGACTGACCTTACTCATGTGATTCAAATCAGTTTTGTCCCAAGCTTTTCTGATAGTCTCTTCACATCCCTCCTCCTCCAACCAATTAGCTTCGAATCTGAACCTCCTACTCTCACGTCTTCTGCATTTTAGGTTGGGCTCCCCCCCGCCCAACAACATTATTGGTCTGTGGTCTGAATGCTTGAACTCACATTGCTTAACAACAGCACTAGGAAACAAATCAAACCAGCCAGGAGTAGCAATTGCTCTATCCAACCTTTCCCTAATGAAGTTCCTTGCACAAACACTGTTATTACTCCAAGTAAAAGGATCCCCTCGAAAAGTGATCTCTGACAATTGGCAAACATCCAGGGCCTCCCTAAATTTCTCCATTTGAGCTAGAGATTTCGGTCTACCCCCTTCTTTCTCATTTTGAAAAAGGACCTCATTAAAATCTCCAAAACAGATCCAAGGTAGATCAGCATGATGTCGAAGGGTCTTTAAGAGTTTCCACGTAAGGTCTCTCTTGTCCCTATCAGGTTCCCCATAAATTCCAGTAAGCCTCCACATATGCCCATTTCCTGATTTCACCTCCACATCTATGTGCATTCTGGAATAGCTCAAAAGATGCACATCCACTCCTCTTTTCCAAAAGAGAGCAAGCCCACCACTCTTGCCCCTGCTATCCTTTCCCACCATGTTAGGCAAGTTCAAAAGCCACCTAAAGACATCCATATCCTTTTCTGATTTCTTTGTTTCACACAAAAAAGAGGACATCGGGATCTTCTTGCTTTTGTAAATCAAGCAGCCCTCGAACTGCCGGCCGGTTCCCAAGCCCTCGACAGTTCCAAGCCAAAAGCTTCATTTATGGTCGCGGAACTGTCCCGGCAGCCCCGCTTTCAATTTCTTTACCTTGTGCCCCTTCTCCACATCTCCTTCACCTTCCTCAGCCCGACACTCCTCCTCTTTACTGCTCCCCTCCTCATGGGCAGCAAAACTATCTTCCTGGAGTGTCAAGAACAAGTTTTGCTTACTTGCTTTGTTTCTCACACTGCTGTCCTCTAATGGTTTCCTCTTTCTAGAAGTATAAACCAATCTCATGTCCTCTTTTGGGAATAAGACTTTGCCTTGCACCTTGGACTGGTTCAACCGAGCCTTGGCCTCACGCGTTTTAATAGGGGAGGTGACCTCTTCCTCACAATCTGCCACCGAAACCTCAGGAACAAAATCACGGTCGGCACAAGAATTTTCCTCCCCCCTCCTACCAGGATCAGAACACTTGCTCGAACTATTAGACTTCCATGAAGTACTGTCTCCCCTCCCCGACCGATCAGAGCCACTAGGGCGTCTTCTATCCTCCACCGCGCTGAGTTTTTCACTGTAGGGGAGGTTGCCAAATTCATCCCTAGGAGCTGGATTAGGACAATGTAGATCAGAATGGCCTATAATACCACAACTGAAACAGAAATAAGGAACCTTCTCATAGACTATATCAAACCACTCCTCCTTTTCCCTTCCTGGACAGTGCAAGAGTAACCCCCTCATAAGTGGTTCCTTCACTGGAAGCCGAACTCTGGCTCTTAATTCCCTGCCCAGCAGCCTTCCTTTACCATCGGCCTGAATTTTCTCCACATCCCCCACTAATCCCGCTATCTCTCGTCCCCATTTCTCATTTCTCAACCCAATAGGAAGATTCTGGATCTGTATCCAAATTGAAAAATAATCAAACTTGATCTCTGTGGGCTTCAAGTTCTGATCAAATTCTTGTAGAACAATGGATTGTTTACCAGTCGCAAATCGCCCCACATTCCATGGTGATCCATTCAGGGCCCAAACCTTATCTGATTCATTGTCAAATTCAGCTATAAACAGATTTTCTCCCACCATCCGTACCTCCAGCCCTCTCGGATTACCCCAAGCCGGTCTCATGGCTCCCAAAATAGAATGCACCCCCAGAGGGCTCGGAGCCAGCACTTTACCTACCAGAACGTGTAAGGGCTTCTCCGAATCGACCGACTGCTGATCACCCAGCACCCATGTCTTTGCCTCCTTTGGCGTGAGCTTCATTTTTCCCACATAGAAGTCACTGCTTCCTCTTCACCTTGCTGATGACCCAATCCAGCACACTCTTTGACCTCCTACCGAGCACCCTCCCACAGCAGAAACTTGGAGCTCGATTGATTCTGTCTCCCCTTTAATGGCCACGAAGCTGAAGCTCCACCTCCCTCAAAACTCTCCCCCGCAGGCGAGCCAAGGGTGGGCAGTGAAGCAAAGTTCGCCCCTTTATCACCCCGAGCCCAAGCCTGCGTGGGAGGCGCTCGCTAAGGAGGAAGCTCCTCCCTGCCTTTCTCCATTCCAGCGCACCCCGACAAACACCCACAGCACGCTACCCCACACGCCCACGCTCCAAGCCCCGGACAGCCAACCTCGCCACCCAACTGCCACAGCTCAGAGGCGAACCAACCAAACAGGAAGCAAGAGCGGGGAAGCAGCCAAACCAATCTTCTCCAAATCAGAATCCCCTGAAGCAGCCCCAGAAGCTACAGGAAAACCTAGTTCGCCGCCCCTGCGCCGGACGCGAAAATGAGAGCCAGCGCTGGAGTGTGGGGTTCTTAGATTTCTTAATGTCGCAATAGTTGGTGGCAATGGCGGGGTTCGGATCCGACCGACGGCTTCAATTTCGATTCTCCTGTCTCGTCAATCACTTAAGACGCATTAGAGGTGGAGTTGTGTCCTGGTCTAGGACGCATTAGAGGTGGAGTTGTGTCCTTCGGCTGTTGACGACGACAACTGGCCGGGCTCCGGGTGGCCGGAGGAAGAAGGCGTCTTCGAGGGCCTCGATCCTCCGCGGGATGGAGTCGTTGATGAGCTACCAGCAATGGCTGGCCGGCAATGGCTAAAATGACGCTGGATGAAGGTAGTGTGGCGGCCTTGGATGATCCATCGATGACAATGGCTGGTCGGGGTGGCCGGACTAGGTAGAGGGCGCCTTCGAGGCCCCCGATTCTCCCCGGGGTAGCGTCGTTGCGCAGAATGTTGGCAATGGTGGCAATGCTGCCGGATGAATGCGCCGTGGCGGATGATCTGGCTGAGGACGAGTAGGCGTGTGCAGAAGGGATGGTCTCAAGACATAATTTAATTCTCTGCGTAATTCTTCTGTGTACATTAAAAATCAATGAGTCCAAGACCCTACACATGTTGTAAAAGTTTTCAAATAGTATGGAAAATTCTAAATATTTGTAAACGTTATATAAAGTTCATTCATATCGATGATGTTTTTGTGAAAACTGGTGAAGCATATTACCTCGTTAGAGGCCGTGTACCTTTGTTTATATGGGATTGGCTAAAACGCCAAACTAATTACAGGTTGTTTGTTACATTGTTTGTTACAATGGATATACGCAGAATACAAGAGATAACAAACTAAGTTAGAAGATAAACTCTATCTCTAACAGTCCCCTTCAATCACAACCGACATAGGTTGAGATTGTGCTTGAACGCTTCTAACTTCTGCACTGAAAGTGGCTTTGTAAAACCATCCGCAACTTGATCACCTGTTGGTATAAATTGAATCTCCAATAATTTCTGCATTACTCTTTCTCTCACAAAATGATAATCAACCTCAATATGCTTTGTCCGAGCATGAAATATAGGATTTGCTGACAAATAGGTTGCACCAATATTGTCACACCAAAGTTGTGCAGCCAATGGAGATTGTATACTCAACTCCTTTAGAAGAGTTTGTACCCACATAATTTCTGCTGTCGCATTAGCTAGCGCCTTGTATTCGGCCTCTGTACTGGATCTTGATACTGTTGGTTGTTTTCTCGCACTCCATGATATAAGATTAGAGCCTAGAAAAACTGCAAAACCACCAGTAGATCTTCTATCATCCAAACAGCCTGCCCAATCGGCATCAGAATAAGCACTGATTTGCTTAGACACAGATCTGCCTATTTTCAACCCGTCACGCCATGTATGTTTGATATACCGTAGTATTCTCTTAACTGCAGCCCAGTGTACCGAAGTAGGTGAATGAAGAAACTGACTGTGAGCATCGTTGAGCCCTAATTTTTATTAGTGGCATTGATGTCAAATTAATAAATATTAAGTGCTAGGGGGTTTTTGGACTTCTCGGAACCCTAGCGAAGACTCGGCGATTTCATTATAAATCCTAATTTGAACCGTCGACAATTTTCTGAGCTGCTCCAAGGCTTCGAGTGCGTGACCGGGCGAGAGATGAGGTCACGTATAGATTAGGAGTAGTTAGGTTTATTTTCTGTTTTTCGTCGGATTTCAAAAGGGGTTCGAATATCTCGGACTATGCCGGATCTTTGCGAATTCTCGAAAACTCGGTTTCCGTAGTCCACCACATCTAAAAATACCCAAATATCCCTTTGTGAGACTTCTAGAGAGAGAGAAACCCACCTAAATTCCCCCACAAATTTCAGCACGATTTATACTCTCTGTCGGACGCCGTCTGGGCGTAGCAATATTGTAAGTATTGTTCGTAAATAGTTTATTATCATTATAACATACGAAATATTATGAAATATTCACTGTAATATCTAAATTCCTGTCGTCACTAGAAATTACATTAACTAGTATAAAATTCCAGTTAATTCCGTTTAATAGAATAAATATCAGTAAATACGCTTTCGCCGCGCGCTACTAACCAGTCGGACGCAAAACGCTTGTCGAAAATGAGGTGTCTTCGAAAAAATAATTTAGTACATATATGATTATCAGAAAAATAATGATAAATAGTACATATATGCAACTACTTTGTTTTTACAAGTGATCCTTCGTTGTGGTCATGGCGTACGTAAGGGGCATCGTCATCACCATTGAGGATAGTAATGTCTACATCCACCGAGAAAGGCGGCAGCTCGTTGAACTGATTATACTCTTCTTCATCCGTTACGCCCTCAACTCCGACAATCCTTCTTTTACCAGGAAGAACAACATGGTGTCTTGGCTTATCAGTATTACAAGTATTATCCTTCTGCCTTTTGGTACTCCGTCCCTTTTGCATTTTCGGTTTGCTATCCATGTCAATCACATAGAAAATCTGTGTGACATCATTGGCGAGCACGAACGGTTCGTCCCTGTAGGCCACTTGCTTAAGGTCCACGGTTGTCATCCCGTACTCGTCAATCTGGACAGCTGTCAGTTTGACCCATTGGCATCGAAATAGAGGGACTTTCAAAGGTCCGTACTCGAGCTCCCAGATTTCCTCTATAAAACCATAATAGGTGTCCATGTTTCCATTTTTGTCCAATGCATCAATTCGAACACCGCTATTTTGGTTCGTGCTCTTGCTATCCTGAGATGCAGTGTAAAATGTGTATCCATTTATCTCATACCCTTGCCATGATACGATTGTCATTGATGGTCCCCGAGCTAAGAGTTGCAATTGTTCGTGGACACCCTCCTTGCCCAACAGCTGCTTTTGTAGCCAACCGCCAAAACTCTCTACTTGCTTGTTTGCGATCCACTTTTCTGACCTCCCTAGGTATTCGTCTCGTAGAATCTTCTCGTGGTCATCGACATATGGAGCCACTAAAGCTGCTTGCTTCAATACTGTGAAATGTGCTTGTCTAAATGACAGTATATCTTTGCAAGAGGATTCTTTTCTCCCTAGAGTGCCTTTTCCTTGTAGCCTCCCCTCATAGCGTGATACAGGCACGCCAATCGGATTCAATTCATTAATGTAGTCGATGCAAAACTCAATCACCTCTTCTGTGCCAACACCCTGGGCAATGCATCCTTCTGAGCGAGACCGGTTACGAACATATTTTTTTAGGACACCCATGTACCTCTCGAAAGGGAACATGCTGTGCATAAAGACGGGTCCGAGAATTTCTAACTGTTTCACCATGTGAACCATGAGATAGACCATCATATCAAACAAGGACGGAGCGAAGATCATCTCAAGATTGACCAAAGCAGCGACAATATCATCATGTAGATTATATAACTTATCTGAATCTATGATCTTTTGTGATATGGCGTTCAAGAACGAGCACACCTTGAAGATTTTCCCTGTACCTTGTCAGGCAGAACACTTCTCAACATAACTGGCAGCAACTTGGTCATCAACACGTAAAAATCATGCGATTTTACGTTTACGATTTTATTTCCTTTTGTGTTTATAAGTTTTCTAATGTTCGACAAGTATCCGAAAGGGAACTTAACATTGTTTAACAACTTAATCATGTTCTTTTTTTCTTCTTTACTTGGATTGTAGCTCGCGGCATGGAGGTAATGCTCTTTGTCTCTTTCTTGCGGATGCAATTCATGCCTGAGTCCTAATAGTTGTAGGTCTTTTCGTGTTTCAATAATATCTTTTGATTTGCCATACATATATAGGAATCCTAACAAGTTCACGCAGATATTCTTCGTTATATGCATGAAGTCCAATGAGTGACGAACCTCTAAGTCTTTCTGATAAGGCAAATCTTAAAAAATTGATTGCTTCTTCCAACTAGCCTTCTTCTTAGCTTCTTTAGGAGGGAGTGGTGGGATAGGTTTGCTACCATGATCCTTTTTAAATATGATTTTCAGATCCTTCACCATAGAAAATAAATCTGTCCCACTGGGACGCTTAGGCTTCTTGCGGTTCTCTTCCGTCCCATCAAAATTAACTAAGTTACTCCGTAACGAGTGCTTCAGGTTTAGGAACCTACTATGGCCCATGTATACAACCTTTCGAGAGTTTGTCAGGTACTTGTCTTCCGTATCGTCCAAGCACTCGATTCAGACTTTATATCCCTTAATAGATAGGCCCGACAGGTTTCTAAGTGCTGGCCAGTCATTGATGGTTACAAATAGTAATGTACGTAGGGTGAAGTACTCTCTTTTATACTTATCCCATACACGTACACTATCGTTCCATAATGTTAGCAGATCTTCGATCAACGGTTTTATATACATATCGATGTTGTTCCCGGGTTGCTTGGGGCTTTCGATGAGTAATGGCATCATAATATACTTTCGCTTCTAACACAGCCAAGGAGGAAGATTGTAGATACATAGAGTCACTGGCCAGGTACTGTGATTGGCGCTCAACTCGCCGTAGGGGTTCATCCCTTTTGTACTCAACGCAAACCGTATGTTCCTCGCATTACTAGAAAACTCCGGGTATTTTCTATCAAGTTTTCGCCACTACGACCCATCTACAGGGTGTTTTAGCTTTCCATCAACGTTACAAGCATCGTTGTGCCAACGCATCTTCGCATGCTCTTTGTTCATAAACAAACGGTTCAACCGAAAAATTATACGATAGTACCACACCACCTTAGCGAGGTATCTTCACCTTACATCCCCCTCTACCTCACCTGCGTCATCACGCTTGGTCTTATACCGCGATGTTTTGCACACCAGACAAACTTTCAAATTCGTACACTCATTGCGATAGAGGATGCAATCGTTACGGCATGCATGTATCTTCTGTACCGCCAAGCCCAAGGGACAGAGAGCTTGCTTGGCTTCGTACGTAGTTTCAGGCAACGTGTTACCCTCTGGAAGCAACTTTTTCATGAGGCCTAACAACTCGTTGAATCTCTTATCAGACAATCCATTTGCCACCTTCCATTGCATTAGTTCTAGTGTGGTACGTAACTTTCTGTGCCCCTGTCCGCAGTTTAGATACAACAGTGTTTCATAGTCCTCTCACAGGCGCTGAAACTTTTCGTAATGCCTTTCATCAACGTATTCTCCCTCTCCATCAAGCAGCATCTGATCTAGATCATCGTCGCTAAACTCCCCTGCATATGTTCGAAAGAATAGTGTTCGCCAGCGTCCGAGATATTATCGTCCACATGTTCTTCTTCAGCCCGTGTAATCTCTACTTCGCTGTGCTTGGTCCAACATGTATAATTTCCCATAAAACCTCTTAAGATCAAATGAAAATGAATTTGCTCACAGTTTGCTCAATTTTTTTGATTCTTCCAATTAATACATGGGCAACATATATAGTCTAAGGTAATATTGGTTTCGACATGACGAATAAAAGTTTCTAAACCCACCATGAACTGCGAGGAACATCGGTCCATGTACATACATCGCCGATCCATCTGCATTATACATATTCATAGCATTGAGTATGACAGTAGCTTGTGTATCAAATACACATATTGATACCATACAAACAAACATCTTATAAGGCTAAATACTCCTAGGTGAATCAGTAAGGATCATCCATCATTCATACCATAATATTATTTTTTAACATCCATCATTCATGAAATACCCTTCCCAATCCTCGTCCCCTCCATTAATCAATGCTAGTACACATACAAATATGATTTAACAGTACACATACAAACATGATCCAATACTTCACATACAAGCACCCAATGATAGTACACATTAAGAAACATCAATGAACATACAAAGTCTGCAGCACGTATAATTATACATAAATTGTTCGGACAAAAACAATTCTTAAATGCATAAAACTTGAATTAAAAAGTAAAACACAGAGTGCGATCTCGATGTCTCAATCACACCCTACGGGAACGTGACTTCCCCTTTGCCTCACTGCCCTCGTCCTCGCCCTCGCCTTTACCCTTGCCGCCCATGCCCTTGCCCTTGCCCTTGCCGCCCTTGCCATTGCCCTCATTACCACCATTCCCGCCGCCGCCGCCGCTGCCATCGCCCTCGCCCTCCTCATCACTACTATTCCCGCCACCGCCATCGTCGCCGCGACGTGCCACTTCATTGGTCGCCACGTATTTTTTGTCTTTTGTGCTACTTCTGTGGGTATTCGTCCCCCCACAACAAGCAATGGTGGAGGGGCATAGACACTTTAAAAAACAGCACATTTTGGACCTAGTTGGAGGGAGCGTGGTTTCGATGTTAGTTGCACTGTCACCGGTCCAACATGACATTCTAAATCTGGACGGAAATTTAATGGTACAAACACAAACAAAGGTCGGCATTTGTGGTTGCGCCGGTAACGGTGGCGGCGGTCGCTACGGCTGCGGTGGATCGGTGGGATCAGAAACGAGGATGCGATGCCGGTGGATAAATGTACCTCAGCAGCGTGGCCGGGGAGGCACTGACGAATGGGCGGGTGCGCGGCGACGACGAGAGCGGCGAGGCCGGGGCGGTGGTGACGACGCGGCCGGCGCGGCAACACGAGCGTTGCTCCGATGATGATCCGATCCCCTTTATCCGCTCCCTCAGCGCGGCGAAGAGAGGCTCCCCTCACTCCTCAGTAGCTCCTTGCTCTCGCCTCAGCAGCTCTCCAGTCTCCGCTCCTTCCTCACAAGCGCGTGCGAGCTCCCTTAGCAAGTGCGGCGACGAGAAGACGACGCAGTGACTTTTTGTTACCGGAGGAGAAATGGCTCTAATTATCGGAACCCAGTATTAGTCCCGGTTTATAACACCAACGCGACCAATAGCCAAATATCAGTCCCGGTTTGTAACACCAACTGGGCCTTTTGTGACAGGAGAAATTGCGCCAATTATCGGAGCCCAGTGTTAGTCCCGGTTGGTGACACCAACCGGGACTAATACTCCCCAGCTACCACGTGTCGCGCGAGGCGACCTATCGGTCCCGGTTGGTGGCACCAACCGGGCCTGAATACTGGCCTGCTGCCTCGCTACCATTGAACCGGGACTGAAGTTAATCTCAGTCCCGGTTTGATGGTAACCTGGACTGATGTGTCGGGATGGAAGGGACGTTCCATAGTAGTGCGTAATTACTAATTAGCGTCAAAACATATTTTCACGTGTAGTCCGTTTGAACACCTACTTAATACATATTGGAAACAGAAGACTTATTGAATACGTATTAGAATCAGATTTTAATTTGAATACGAAAATAGATGCTGCATGTTGCACTATTTGGATTAACTCCAGATGCATTAATTTTTTTCCATATATATACTCATTAGATCTGCACCGTTATTATCTGATCCTACCATGATCGACGGCCTAGATCTTTTCTTTTCTTTTTTTGATTTACGTGTGAATTTCTCCTATTAACGTGATGGCTTTGTCAGACCCTGTTTTAATTAGATAATAGAAATAGATAGATTAGATAGATAGATACGATATAGACAGCTCATGTGGCTGCTTTCTGACTATCGATATCGTTGGCCCAGCCGCCGAGCCGAGTGCGGGAGCTGTGGCGGGCATGACGGCGGCGGAGGCAGCGTCTCGGAATCCGTAATTCCAGCGACACCATCACACAACCGCGACTCGAGTTCATCCGGCACGGGGGATGTCCATTCGTCAGCGCCGCGCACGGGTCCATCCCGCACGGGGGAATTTCCTTGAATCTTTGAAAGCGCAAGTGAGTAGTATGCTAGTAGCGGCCGTTCATAAATACTCCCTCGGTGGGGCGTACCTAAAGGGCTAAGGCACACAGCTTCCGCTGAACTCTCTAGTGTCTTTTTTTGAGAAAAGGCTGAACTCTCTAGTGTCGATTGGCCTCGACAAAATAAGACTGGTACGGAGTTTCTTTCCTTGTCTCGTCGCCGGCAGTTGCCCCTCGTTGCGTTGTGGGCTTTGTTTCCTCTTTGCCTCCCTTGATGAGAAGCTCATTTTCTTACATTTGTTGTGTTACTACTTTGAGATGGAAGTACTATTATCACCTATCAGTATTATGATCATGTAGATGTTAATAACCCATCTATGATCTTTCTTCTGTGCGTACCAGCACGAGCGCTGCTAGATCCAGTCGTCTGCCGGCGAAGATGGATCAAGAACGCGACCTCCTTCTCCATCACCACGAGGGGAACCAGAACCACCACGATGAAGGCGGCTTCTCGTGGCTTACTGCCACCGGGTTCCTCTTCCTCACGTTCAACTCCGCCATGGCAATTTACAGATCTGAAGGAGAGATGTCATCGGTCGCCTTCGTGGTCTTCTCCTACCTCGACCTTGTTGCCCTCTTCTACTGCCTGAGGAAGTTCGAGAAGATGCCGCCTGATTCTGCCAGCCGAAGGCGCCTCGCCTTTGCTGTTTGTGCAGTCGCCACCGCTGCAACCATCTTCGTTGTCTCCGGCCGTCCGGAGTCCATGGATCCGGGCAACACGAGCTTCACTATCTTGGTCCTGCTCGTCTTCGCGGCCTTCCTCGTCAGCCAGGCCCTGATGATTCGCGGCATGATCAAGTGATCAACAAGAATAAGCACGGCGGCGCAAGGTACCCGGCTCCGGTGGGTCTCTTGATTTTAGTGTCAGGCCTGTTTGAAAAATAAAGGAGCATGTACCACGAAACCTTTTGTTCATATTCACACCGGAATGAACAATTGAATGTGAGTCTTAAATTTCTGTCCTTAATTATCGTCCGTTACTTCTGTGAAATTAGAATTTTTTCGATGCTAGTAGGGCTTACATCAAAAGAAAGAGGAGGAATCTGCTGGCCAAACCTATTTGCAGTTCCACTTCTCCCTCAAAAAGGGGGGAAATAGGGAGAACTACTGCTTGTGTTTGGGAGGTCCAGACAATACTAATCATGAAATATTAGTCGAAATCATTATCACTTTTTCTAAAAAAAGTCACTGTCACTTCTTCTTTTTTTTTAGAAAGGCGTCAACGTTCAAGACTTTCTTGGTAACTGGTCATCCATTTCTGTTAATTCATTTTTCTCTGCCCCGCTTATCTCTTTTGGTTTTACACAATCTGTTGCCAGTAGAAATGTTCAGAATTTATGCTCATCACTAGCATGTCACAAGATGCACAGCTTTGTTTAATAATACAATAAGCTTGCTCAAATTTTATCACATCTTAATTTTTCAGAAAAAGGGAGAAATTATAAAAAAATGGTAAAGATAAATAAATATGATAAACTTGACAAGGGGAGATGACAACATGGGGAAGATAGAGAGAGAAAAGAAATAACACGACCAAAAGAGCATCTCCAGCACTTTTCACTTTTCTGCAAACAATGTTCATTTACCCTTTTAGAGAGAGTCTTTGTTAGAGGAAGGAATTTTTCAATGTACAATAAAGTGCGAAGAAATTTAGAGGATGAATTGAGTTTGTGGGAAATAGTATTACAAAAGAAATCTGAAACATTTGTCGGAGACGCAGTAAAGGTTTTAGGTTGCAACTTTTAGGCTCAATTTGGAATACGAGAATGTCTGTACATTTCTATGAGGATTTGAACATTTGTACATAAAATTTGCGTATTCTAAATGAGGCTTTTCTATATACAATTTTCTTATTCTAAGTGAGGCCTCCGTTACCATTGCCGAGTGGCCAGCTGTTGTAGTAAGGACCACACGCTCGTATAAACTGCACAGGCCACAAACTCGCCCTTGTTTCTTTCCTAGCAGTTTCAACCAGTTTCCAAATGGCTTTTTAAAAAGGAAATTAGGATGGAGAGCATAGATGGGAAACTCCCTAGTAGATTTCTTCTGTGTTTTATCGACGGTGTGCGCTCAACAGTCAACACTACTATACTGTTACCAGTTCGATTTGTGGATCCATACTCACTTCTTCCTTCAAAACTTTCCTGTTGAGTTTGGTTTCTGCTGAGTTCAATGTTTGTTCCTTTTTCTCTGCCTTATTTGTTCGACTCTTTTCCTCGTTTAGGGCACACAGGTTTGCTCGATTCGTACAAATTAAAACTCAAGAGGCGACGAGATCGATTCATCTCCTGACAAAGGATGGGCACGACCATTTCTTAGGTGTGGGCCAAATGATCCAATCATGCGCATTGACCCATTATGTGTGGGCCAATGCCCCAATTTTTCTGAAAGATTTATGGAGCACATTAACCCATGTTCTTTTATCTGTTGGTCAACTTGTTGCACTCGTCGGTTTTTCCTCTTCTGTTTTTTATTTCTCTATTAATTTCTTTTCTTTCTTCCCCTTGTGTGATATTAGGTTTGTACATATCTTTTCAATAAGTACCTAGGTAGAGGACCATGCTTCGCAGAGGTAGATCTAGAGTATTAGAACCGATGTGAAGCGATCCCGGTGACTTTTGGATAGGCCTTTGCTGTTTATTGATACCTTATTAGTATATACACATAAAAATCTATAGTTTGAAGCTCAAAACTAGTGATTTAGGATTAAAATGATCCTAATGACCCAGTAACTTGTTTCCCTAAATCCATCCCTGATGCTTCGTTGGGACTACAATATAAGACAGGGACTTGGGTGCAGAAGATTGTACTAGTAATTTTTAGGGGTTGAAATATTAAAGAACATGGGCATATGTGCCAAATTACCATGTGTTAATTGCATCCATGCCATTATGAAGTTTTGATGTCATATAAACGCCATTACAAAACAAAATATTATTTCCATACCATTATTTTATGTAAACGTGCCATTGTGAGTTCTTAGCGTGTTTTGACCAAAATGCCCTCATTTTCTTCTTCTTCGTCGTCCTACCATCCTCTCTGTCTTATTATATCTCCTCTCCTTCGTTTCGGCTATCCACACTGTTGCCCCAACTAGGCTGACCATGCAACCGCCTAGGGCTAGTTGCACCGCTACCTTGAGCTACGCCTGTGACTCCGCCACCGACCTTGCAGGGTTGGGCAAGGGGTCGCCGACGACCTCACGGGGCCTGTCTTGGCATAGGATACACTACAAGAATAGGCCGAATTTCGACGGCCGAAATGACTCCTGACGGCCACGAGTCAGCCATTGTGAGAACAGAGGCTCTCTCAATGGCCGCGCACATGAAACTGTCGTCGAATCTAGCTTAGCGCCGACCGCTCTACACTAGATTCAAAATTAGGGAGTGCGCAGAACGGTATCTTTCTCGATGACTCTCGCCGTGAAAAGAGATAGTACATTGACTAGGTTGGGTCGTGTCAGGCTCGGGACGGGAAGTTCTCTCCACCTTCATAATCTTCTCCTACCTCGACCTCGTTGCCTTGTCTACTGCCTAAGGCAGTTCGAGAAGGCACGGACTGATCCTCCCAGCCGAAGGCGTCCCACCATTGATGTTTGGACACTCGCCACCGCTAGTTGCAACCACCTTCATCGTCTCCGGCCCGAAAGAGGCCATGGATCCGGGTAGCACGAGCTTCACTGCCTCGGTCCTACTCACCTTCACAGCCTTCCTCATCAGCCAGGCCCTGATGATTCTCAGTATGATCAACAAGAACAAGCACAGCGGCGCCTAGCGCGACGGCACAAGGTACCTGGCTCCGGTAGTGTTAGGTTTTGTATCGAATATATGTACAAGGAGGGTTACAATTGGACTCTGAGTTGTAATAGCCAGGACTCTGAGTTGTAATAGCCACGGTTGGTTTAGAGTAGGAATCGGACTCTAGCCAGGCCTCCACTATATAAAGGGGTGCAACCCTGATGTAACTCATGACAACGACTACATAATAGTAGCATAGACATGAGGGGGTCAGCGGCCGGCCTATGGCCATGACCCGGGCAGCCGGTATGCTGCGACATTATGGATTGGGGAGGAGTGCCCATAATCAGAGCCCAGCAGACGTAGGAGAAAGCCGAACTACGTTACCAAACATCATGTCTCCAGGTATCGTTCGTGATCTTGCATTGGTGTAAATCCTAATAAGTGGTAGACGAAAGCCAAACTGCGTTACCAAACATCGTGTCTCCTTGTGTCGTTCGTGATCTTGCATTGGCATAAATCCTAATAAGTGGTAGGCAAAAGCCGAACTGCGTTACCAAACATCGTGTCTCCTGGAGTCGTTCGTGATCTTGCTTTGGCGTAAATCTTAACAAGTGGTATCACAGCGAGGTTGGCGAGGTTGGCAATGAGGAAGATCTAGGGGGAGACACGAGGTTCATGCATACATGGGCGCCGCGGAAAACGCCCTATCGGCGCAAGGTGGAGCATGGCGGCAATCGACGATTCGATCGGTGGTGTCGAACACTTCGGGCATGAGGCTTAAACAGTTCGATGGGCTACCATTAGCAGGGATCTACTAAGGCTAGGTGGTCGAGGGCCGACAATGTAACCGGCGAGGTCGGCAGGCGACAGCGATGACCTCGATGTTCGTGATTAGACCGGTAGGCGCGGAAGGATGTCGGAGATCGGAACGGCGGGAGCAGTGATGCGACCGAATGTTGCATAGCAGACGCTGCACCACGACACTGAGGGCGAAGCTGTGGCGTGGATGCGGATAGCCAGGATGTGGCATGTTTTGCCGTGCACGGACGATGTGGTGTGCGATGGAAGGCTAGGAAGCCTGCTTGATGGCTCAGAGATTGGATCTAGAGCTGAAGAATTTTGCCTGGAATTTTTTGGTCATCGGTGGATGTCTTTGGATGTTGCGATGATGTTGTACGACATATGTGTGATCGCGTCGTATGACGGGAGCTATGCAGATCAGTTCGACTGTGCGGCGGGTTGGACGGGCGTGGGTCCTAGCCTGTCTCTGCAGGCGCGGCTGAGACGGACAGGGATGGATATGTACCAAACAACCATCGGTGGGGCCACGGCTAGGCGGCGCTCGGCTACGGATGCAGCGCGTGGCGCGGCGCGGCCCGGCTGGGACGGATGACGGTCTTTAGCCGATCGTGCACTTGGTGAAACAGGAGTAGGGCACAGCTGGGCTGAGCTGGGCCGGTGTGGGTGCGATGGCAAAGGGCTGACCCAGGCACGCGGGGCAGGCCAACTTGAGGCGGGTGCGTCACAGGCCGAGGTCGACTGTGGGGAACGGAGATGGCGTGAGTGAATTTTTAGCCTTTTATATTTTTATTTATTCTTTTAAGAAAAAATAATTTTTTTGCCCTAGTTATGCAAATCTAGACTCCTATCGCCAATTCAAAAGGCGATCGCCTTTTGAAATGACAAGCGGGCCCACTTGCTGTTAGATCAGCCGGAGCCGTTGGGGGAGACCGCACCTATCGGCTTTTCGAAGGGCAAAGAGTCCTATCACCTTCCAATTGGCCAACAGGGGTGGTGGCCCACCTCGGATTCCCTCGTTGGCCTATGGTAAAGCAAAGCACGGCGAATCTTTTCCCTGCCCCGGCGCTCGGTCCCCTCTGCACTTCCGTCATTCCACACTACCGCTAGGCGAGAGCAGCGACGGGAGGCAACTCAGCAGGCGATTTGAAGGTAAGTTTTGTTGTTAATTTTTGGAAAAAGTTGTATGAAATGATTAGTATTTGTGGTATATGGTAATGAGAGGGTATGTGGACAATAATATTTCTGGTATTTGAAGTTTTGAATCGTTATGGTCAACAATAGTTTTTGCGGTATTTGAAGTTTGAAATAGTGATGAAAATTTGGTACGTTAGCCATTTAGTTTGCATCGCGATTAAGGGTAAAATAAGGGTTGAACCGAGTGAATCTTAACCAAACCGTTCACGCTAAACCACCACATTGCTTACTATGAAAAGAATAGAATGGAGGCTTTGGTATTAACGCGGTTAATAATCGAACTGCAAGTAGTATGTACTCCATTACAACATATGGTTTTAGATAAATTTGAAAGTTTTTTAATATGCTAGAATGAAAGTTTTGTCGATTTGTTATACTGATAGTATAAATTAACTAGGCATAATATAATTTCTAACTACATACATCTGTACTTAGAATATATTTTCTAACTACAGGAATATTTTCTAAATACATATATGTGTACTTCGAGTATATATGATAGTTAGAAAATATGTTACGACATATGGTTTTAGATAAATTTCTAAGTTTTGTTAATTTGTCATACCAAAAATAATTTGTTTCTATGATTAATATAGGTGAGATGCTGGAGACATTATATTTTCAATATACTACGGGGTTGCTGAGGTTATGCTAGGTGCTAGTGGAGTGGATTTATCAAACTTTCCATCTGTACAATGAGGCATTAAAAGAGCTATAAGACTAAGGACCCCATGGCCCTTGAGGTTTTGGAGATTGATGACACACGTCCAAGCTCCGTAAGATTAAGAACCTTTATTTGCTAGTTCTTCTGCTTACTTGTGTGCGTGTTGGCGTGATCTAGACGCCGGTGCAGGTCCTCTCTGGCAGTTGGGTCCCTCTGAGCACTCCGAGTCTACTGACCTCATCGCTTCCGAGTGACTGAGTGTTGCCAGGTGTCCAGGATCGAGAGGGTTCCAAAGGAGTACAGCTGTCCGGGGTTTTCGTAGCCGCTAAGTCTTTTCAAAGCAAGATATTTTCGTTCGGCATGAAACTTTCGGCCTAAGCCTCCAAAGTTCCCGCCGAGTCCACAAGTCGACAAAAGTGGTGTAAGACCCGAGGCGTGGCGTCGAGAGGGGTTGTGAGAGCCTAAGTCCAAAGGAGAAAAAGTGTCAGCCCCGTCGGACGGCGTCCGACAACCATCGGACGGCGTCCAATGAGCGGGGAGTTAGCCAGCGACTAAGTCCCCAAAGACACACCCAATTGTCGGATGTAGTCCGACGACCATCGGACAGTGTCCGATCAAGTTGACTGTAGCTGATCAGACGGCGTCCGACCATCATCGGACAGCGTCCGACGGCTATATAGACCAAGCCACCACTCTTTCAGCCAGCGCTTAAACATGCATCGGACTGCGTCCGATGAACCATCGGATGGCGTCCGACGGGTGCTGCAAACCCTAGGCCGTAGCGACCAAGGGTTCCATCGGATTGCGTCCGATCACCACTGGACGACATCTCTCCAAGGCCAGAAAAACGGATCTGACTTCATCGGACGGCGTCCGATGACCTTGGACTGTGTCTGACGGACCAATCTAAAACTCTGAGAACGAATCCGAGCCAGCCACCTATCATATCTCAAGGGTTCCGGGTGTAGGTCTATAAATAGAGGGTCAAGCTCGTGGTCAGCTGAGAGAGTTCATTTGCTTCCACCCCAAGCCATTTGCCCAAGTGAGAGCCTCTCCGATTGTGGTGCTCACCCTAGCCCCCTTGTGTGCTTGAGATTGAGAGGAAGGGGGAGTGAGAGAGAGGGAGAAGAAGGGGAGATGAAGGTGCTCCACCCCGCCCTCGCCTCCGTCTGTCCATCACCGGATACGTGGTGAGGTGTGTGTGGTCTCCGTGGTCTCCGGGTGCTTGTGTGGCATTTCTTTCGCCGGAGGGGATTGACACCGCCATGTCTCCACCATGCCGGCGTTGAGTTTTCACCGTCTACTTCAGCTACTTCCTCACCGCAAACCCTCCGTGTGTCAGGGGTCATCGCCGTGTGTCGGGGTGCGTTCTCGCCGTGTGTCGGAGCTGCAAACCCTCCGTGTGTCGTGGGCCACTTCCGTGTGTCGGAGGTGCATCGTCTTCATCCATTGAAACCGAGGTGTGAAATCTTCCGTGTGTCAGGAGTTGGGTGCCTGTGTTGCATCCGTGGGTCGTGACGAGCTTCCGCGTGTGTGGAAGAACTTGCGGTCGTGTGAGGGTTTGGAGCTCACCCGCCATGTGTTGGTGAAGAGCTACCACGAATGGATTGGGGATTTGGGACGAGAGAGTCCCGGTTGACCTGTGTGGGAAGCTTCCTCATCGGAGACGTAGGTATTCATGTGTTGAACACCGAACTCCGGTAAAAAGCTCGGTTTGCGCCTCTTGTCGTTTACAGTTCCGCACTTAATTTCCGCAACTAAATCTTGAGCTTGCTCGTGCAATCCTTCGAGGTTGCCTATTGTGATTGTGTTAGTGTGTTGTGCCCTCGTCCGTGCTTCCGCATATTCGTTTACAATTTGTTGCTCACACTAGTCTAGGGCTTGCTTAGTAGTCTGGGTCATTTAATTTGCCTAAATCGAAGAAAATACGAAAAAGGTTTAAAATTTGCTACTAATTCACCCCCTCTTAGCCGGAGATCCTTTCAATTGGTATCAGAGCTTGGATCTCTAGCCTCTGCTTAACCGCGTAGAGATGGCTGAAGGGCGTAGTGTTGCTTATAATAGGATCCCAGTGTTTAGTGGTACTAATTTCTCATTTTGGAAAAACTAGGATGAGGTTCTACATTCAGTCTCTTGGGTATGAGGTTTGGAAAGCTGTCGAGTCCCCTCTAGGCTTGGAAATTGATAAAACCAATGGTCCCACTCCCGAGCAAATTAAGAAACTAGAGGTAGATGCTAAAGCGATCAACGCCATATTCTCAGGGTTGAGTACGGAGGTATTTGATCGCGTTAGCAACCTAGAGTCAGCTAATGCCATTTGGACCACACTCGTAGAGATCCATGAAGGTACCTCAGCTGTTAAGGAAGAAAAGCTAGTGGTAGTAAAGGAAAGGTTCGATCAGTTTAAGATGCTTCCTACTGAGTCCGCCAATGACATGTTTACTCGGCTTAATCCCATTGTTAATGAGCTCAAAGGGTTCGGCTGTGCTTTGTCAGATGCTGATGTATGCAGGAAGATGATTAGGGTGCTACCAAGACAAGAGTACCGGGACATCATCACATACCTGTCGAACAGTGGAGATCTAGCGAAGCTAACTCCCACAACACTATTGGCAAAGCTTTCGGCACATGAAATGCTCATCAACGAGCCACAAGACTCAACTCCCCCAGAGAAGAACAAAGTGATTGCTCTCAAGGCAAGCAACTCCGGGGCTACTTCAATCAAGAATTAATGCACTTGACGGTGAGCAGATGACACTAGTGTTAAGGAGGATTTACAAGGACAGAAGGAAGTGGAACTCAGCTGATCGCAAAGGAAACAAGAACTCATTTGCATCACTCCGATGCTATGAGTGCCAACAGAAGGGTCACATCGCATCGGTGTGCCCGAACAAAGGGAAAGGCAAGTATGAGGAGAAGAAAAAAGAGAACACTGAGAAGGAGAAGCCCAAGTGAAGAAGAAGGGTAGACATTTCTACAAGTCCGGATTCAAGAGCTATACCAAGACCAGCAAGAGGCAGGCTTTCATCGGCGAATGGGTGACCGATGATAGCTCCAGTGAGTATGCCGCCTCAGTTGATGAAGAGGATGAGTTGAATGCTCAAGGACTTGCAAGCTTGGCCATTGCTCAGAGTGTACCAACTCCTTCAGCTTTCCCAACAAGATGCTTAGTAGCTCAAGTCAATGATGATGATGGTTGGAGCTCCCAGATTGAAGAACCAAATGTTCTGGAGGTTCCTCCAAGATGCTTCAGGGCTGCTCCAACTGATGAGGTATCTAACTCAGACTCTGATGTTCCTCCTATTGATAAAGAGGAGTTAATGCAAATCATTATTCAATTGAATGATGGTAATAAGCGCTTGATTACTGAGCGTGATGATCTAGTTGCTAAGTGTGATGGCATAGAAACTGATAATGACATCTTGCAAGGCTCTAATTGTTAGCTGTCTAAAAAGTACAAAGAACTTGAAGTAGAGCGTGATGCCATGCAAATGTCGCTAGATGATCTTCTTGCTAGGTTTCATGAACTTAGAGCAGAAAATGAGTCACTCCTATCTAAGAACGATGAGTTGCATGTTGCCTTGCCTGTTGCCTTGTCTGTTGCTTAATCAGTAGATGATGTTGTGAATGATGCTCTTGCCATTTGTAAGGCCTAGGACTCCTAGGGTTAGTTTTGGCATTTGAGGACACTCAATTGGCTAACCAAGAGTAAGGACTTTATTTTTAGGCTTCTTTTAATGTTTTTTGGTTGCGTGTGTGTTGAGGCTCGTGCACATTAAGTGCAGGTCACTCTCTCTGGCAGTGAGGTCCCTTGAGCACACGGAGTCATTATCCTTATCCCTTCTGCGATTGAGAGAGAAAGAGAGTCGGTTCGAGTCCGGGTTGTTAGAGATGCTAAGGACTTGGTAGATTCCGGGTTGGCGCCAGCTAGTCGGTGTTGCGTAGAAGCTAAGCAAAGTAAGATATTATTTGTCTTCCCGCCGAAGTCACTGGCCTTCCCGCTGAGTCCACAAGCCGACAAAATCTACATGTAACAAATTGTGCCGGAGCCGGGAGTGAGAGAAGAGACTTAGACTTAGTGGGCTGAAATTTCAGAGCCACCGGAAAATTTTAGAGCCGCCAGACGGGAATCAGCAGACAAGTAGGCTGAAATTCAAGTGCCACCGGACACGTCCGACGGCCCGCCGGATGCGTCCGGCGGCTACGCGAAAATTTCTCCCGAGCTCACTTTCCCGTGGAGGTAAATAATTACCTCCACCGGACGCGTCCGGCCATCCGGCAGACGGGTCCGGTGGGATAATTATTTTCCTCCCGCGGGCTGTCCAAATCCCTTTGTCCCTGGAATAAAAAATAATTAGGGGACCGGATGCGTCCAGTGGCTCGGCGGACGCGTCTTGTGGGCATGGTCAAAAGTCAGAATTGGGCTAGACAATGCATCGAGCATGTGGTGGGCGCGCGAGGGCGCACACGTCGCCGCGCCCGGACGGGTCCGCCGGAAGCGTCCAGCGGATGATTGGACGCGTCCGGTGGCGGATGGAACTTCAGTCGAACAGGTGGTGGACGCACACAGCGCTTTGCCAGACGAGTCCGCCGGACGCATCCGGCGGATGACCGGACGCGTCCGGTGAGCAGATCGATTTTCCTGAGAGCCTTCCGATCTTCGTCTGGATCGATCTTGTGCGTACACGTGGCAGATTCGGGTCCAGGTCTATATAAGGAGCTGAGTGCACGGGAGAGAGACTTGAGAGAGCTCAATTGAATCCAACCTTTGCCTCTTGTGTCTTGAGAGCTCCTCCCCATGGCACCTCCCATGTCCATGGCCTCCACCTAGGGTTTGAGAGAGGGAGAGAGTGGGAGAGAGAGAAGGAGAGGAGCAGCTTGGAGTCCTCCTTCCCGGTCTCCTCCCCTCCGTTCCGGTACGTGGTGCGTGTGTCCTCCATTCTTCGAGTGCTCTTTGGGTTCCCCTTCGCCGGAGTTGAGACCTCACCGCCACGTCCTCGAGCTTCACCATCGAGTTCTTCACCGAGCAGTATGACTACATCCTCTACGTCCTCTTCACCAACAAAACCCTTGCGGGGTGCAAGGCCACCGCCGGCTCGCGTCCGGGGTGCATCTCTTTCGTGTGTCGAGGGATCATATACGTCTACACCTTCCGGAGCGTGGGAGTTCGCTCAAGGTGCCGGGACGCCGTGAAGTGGCCAAGACCTCTGTTGACGCCGGGCTTCGTCAAGTTCTCCGGGGTCACTTGTACAAATACCTTCTCCACGAAGGTCGGTGCCACGTCCGTGGTGCCGGGGTGACGGAAAGCTCTCAACTTGTGGGAGAGTCCGTCCTCGGTGTGAAGGTTAAGAGCAAGCCTTGGGCTCACGCCCTAAAACACTCCTCGAGTGGATTGAGGGCACGGGACAAGAGGGTCCCGGCTTCCCTTTGGGAAGTTCTTCACCGTGGAGTAGGTGCCTTGGCGCCGAACCACGTAAAAAATTGGTTTGTGCCTCCTGTCCGATTTACTTTTCCGTACTTCAATTCAGTTGCTTCGGCTATTGTATTTACTTTGCTTCGGCTATCTAGTTAGTCTCCAGTTTCTCGTCCGTACTCTCTTATAACAAAGTCTCTAGTGCTTGAACTTGGTGGCTCAGAAAATCGACTAACTCAAAAGAAAAAAACCAAAAATATTAGTTAAAATTTGTTAATTACTCCCGTTTCACCCCCTTCACGGTCGTAGGTTCTTTCAATTGGTATCAGAGCTAGGACTCTAGCTTGTGGTTAACCGCATTAGAGTAAAATGGCCGACGGGTAGCGTAGCAGGCAATAAGATCCCTCTCTTCACAGGCACTAACTTTCCTTTTTGGAAAACTAGAATTTAGACATATATTCAGTCTCTTGGGCATGAAGTTTGGAACATGGTAGAGTCTCCATTAGGTTTTGAGGTGAACGAGGAGACAGGTCACACAGCCGATCAAATTGCTAAGCTAGACTTGAATGCCATGGCTATGAATGCTCTTTTCTAAAGCCTAGGTATGGAAGCTTTTGATAGAGTAGGCAACCTCACTTCAGCTCATGAGATATGGACCACTCTAGTAGAAATCCACGAGGGCACTAGTGCGGTAAAGGAAGAGAAGTTGGTAGCTGTTAAGGAGCGCTTTGATCGCTTTAGGATGAATCCGGGCGAGAATGGGAATGATATGTTTGCTCATCTTAACCCACTAATCAATGAGCTCAAGGGGCACGGTTTTGCTATCAATGATCTTGAAATATGCAGGAAGATGCTCCGAGTCCTTCCTCGAGCTAACTACAGGGACTTCCTCGTCTTCACCTCCAACAATGCCGAGCTCAAGACCCTGACGCCCACACAACTCTTGGGACGCATCTCAGCACATGAGATGTTGGTGAATGAGCCCGAAGATGATCAAGCACCAAAGGTAAAGGAGAAGGATATCGCTCTCAAGGCCAAGGCGTCCAAGTCAAGCTCAAAAGCAAGCAACAACAAGTCAAGCTCTGAAGATAAACAAACAAGCCCGAAGTTGATCAAGAGTGTACAGAACCTCGAGCTAGCGGCCAAGGGCTTTGAGAAGAAGTTGAACAAGTGGAGCTCCAAGAGCATCAAGGACAAGAGGGCACTCACTTCTATCCGTTGCTATGAGTGCAACGAGCGAGGCCATATTGCCTTCGTGTGCCCAAGCAAGAACAAGTCTAAGAGCAAGTCCAAGGACAAAGAAAGTAGTGATGAAGATAAGTTCAAGAAGATGAAGCCAAGGAGGTACAAGTCCAGCTTCCGACGCGTCGACAAGAGTGGCAAGAAGCAAGCGTTCGTCGGCGAGTGGGAGACCGACAACAGCTCAAGTGGATCCTCCTCCACCTCAAGTGATGAGGACCCCATGGACAAGAGCAAGGAGAAGCCCAAGGCACTGATTGGTCTCACGGTGGCCGAGTTGGTACATCTGCCTCTGGCCCTTCCACCGATGAGCTTGGTTGCTTCTTCCGGTGGTGATGATGGGTGGGAGTCTGACATTGAGCTTGCTACTGCACCGGTTGTTCTTCCTCGATGCCTCATGGCGCACTCCTCCAAGTCTACAGATGATGAGGTTAGTGACACAACCTCCTCTTGTTTTGAGATGACTCCTGAGTTTGTTATGCATATATATAACTTATTGGAGCAATCGCAAGATCTTAGTAACAAGCTAAGCCTCAGACATGAAATCCTGCATGAGAAACATAATAACTTAGAGGAAGAGTATAAGGCAATGTGATATGTATATGCAAGAGCATGATGGATATAAAGAATATGTTGATGATTTGCTTTCTGACCTCCATAAGCTTAGAAATGACTATGAATTGCTTAAGGATGATCATGACCTGCTCTTAGCTGAGAATGCCTTAGATAATGTCATGGATGCTTTGCCTGCTCTTGATTGTGATGATGACTTGGCACTAGTGGTTGCATCTATTTCTGCTACTCCTGCTTCACCCACTGCACATGATACTTTACCTGCTCTTACTTGTGGTGATGATGTGCCTGTTTCACATGCTTCTACTACTAGCTCTGTGCCTGTTGCTGTGCCTGATGCTTGTGCTAAAGCATAAGTCTATGGTTTGTCCTAGTAATTCTAATGTGCCTGTTCCTCCTGTTGCAAATGTGTGTGCTAGTAATCCTTCATTGATTCCAATGTTCAAATAGTGTCCCTAGTTATCCTGGCATATGTGACCCTGATCATTGTAAAGGTGTCTTAGCTGCTAGGGAGCTAGCTATAGAAAATGAAGAACTGGTTAGAGAAAATATTGAGCTTAGGTCCAAGTTGGCTAAGTTTGAGATAAGGGGCTATGAGGGGAGTTTGGCCTTGGATAAGATGCTCAAGGACCAACGACCTATCTCCGAGAAGGGTGGATTGGTGTTCATCCCCAAGAAGAAGCCCAAGGAGAGAAAGAGGAAGGGTCGTGGTCCCCGTGCATCTACCAATGGAGCCAATACCCCTCAGGCAGCTCCTAGGGCTAGCAACTATTACCATTCCTGGCAGTATACTATAAATGCTTATCCTAGGAGACAGACACCTAGCACTTGGCAGCCTAGAGCTTAGGGGAACAGAAATGGCTATGGGCAATGGGAGAACTCTAGACCTAGCACTTGTATTACTAGACCATGGATGAACTATAGGCGAAACTCATGGGACTCTAGTGGTAGGAATGGCTTTAGGAGAAACACTTGGGCTAGAACTCCTGCTAGGCATTTTGGGTGGAATGGGAATGTGCAAGGTAGAGCTTATAGGCCAGCTAGACCTTTCTTTAAGCCGCGTGAGTACGATGGAGCACCTAGAGGTTACATAGGTAGGAGAGCACCACCCCGAGCTCCACCTAGAATATACACGTGGACTACACCCAATCCCAACCTACCAAGAAACCAAACCGAGCAACATGGGAATTACTTGCTCAAGAAGAATGGCCAAGGGAAAATCACTGCTAGGTACATTGGCTCCTCATGGGAGAATAAGAATAGGACACAAGTGTGGGTTAGAAAAGATTTGCTTGGTACTCTTGAAATTACTAAGACTAACCCTCGGGGATCCATTTAAATGGGTTCTTGAGTCATCAAAATGACTCTTGTGTGGGGGTGAGTGCAGGTGAACTATAGAACCGGCGACCGACATTGGGTCATGGATAGCGGATGTACACAACATATGGTCGGCAACGCGCGGCTGTTCACCTCACTCGGGGAAGAAGGAATCTTCCCAAAGAAGGTGACATTTGGAGATGGGAGCCGGAGTCGAGTAATTGGTACAGGGGAGGTATACATTTCTCCAGAGCTTTCAATTCAGAATGTCCTCCTTGTTGAGCCTTTAAATTATAACTTGATCTCCGTTGCTTAGTTGATTGACCTGGGTTTCCATTGTCACATCTCACCAGCTGAAATGAGGTTTTTGGATCAAAATGACAAATTAGTTTTCAAAGCCTTTTGATTCCTAAATCTCTTTCTTGCAAAATTTGAGTCGCCTCCCACGTGTGACTCGGCTTGTCTACTCGCCAAAGTCGAGCTTGGATGCTTTAGCATAGGCGCCTTGGACATGTGGAAATGGCAAATTTAAAAAAGTTGGTGAAAAATGATTTCATCCGGGGTGTTAAGGACGTTACCTTTGAAAAGAATAGGCTTTGTAGTGCTTGTCAAGTGGGAAAACAGGTAGCTAGTCTTCACCCAGCAAAGAGTGTCATGTCCACGTCACGTCCACTAGAGCTGTTGCACATGGATCTCTTTGGTCCTACCAGTTATGTCAATCTAGGAGGGAACTTGCATTGCTTAGTGGTTGTCGATGACTTCTCCCGTTACACTTGGGTCTTCTTTTTGCAAGACAAAACCCCTGTCGGGGATGTTTTCAAAAGGTTCGCAAAAAGAGCTCAAAATAAATTTGATTGTCCAATAAAACGGGTGAGAAGTAACAATGGAACGGAGTTCCTTAACACTAACGTGCAAGATTTCTGGGATGAGTTAGGCATTGGACATCAGTTTTCCGCCACTTATACTCCTGAGCAGAACGACATTGTTGAGCGGAAGAACAGGACATTGATCGAGATGGCACGGACCATGCTCGATGAGTACAAGACACCTGACGTGTTCTAGGCTGAGGCAATCAACACGGCGTGTCATTGTGTGAATCGGCTGTACCTGCATCGTCTTCTCAAGAAGACTTCTTATGAGATGCTCATTGGGTGGCAGCCCAATGTGTGCTACTTTAGAGTCTTTGGCTGCAAGGTGTACATCTACAAGAAGCGCCAGCACTTGGGCAAATTCCAGAGCCAATGTGATGAGGTCTTCTTCCTGGAATATGGCTCACGGTCACAGACCTTCAGAGTGTTCAACAAGAGGATCGGGATAGTCGAGGAGAGCTGTGATATCAAGTTTGATGAGTCAACTGGATCCCAGGGACAGTTTGAGAACTTCGATGATGTGGGAGATGAGCCTTTGGCTAGAGCAGTCCAGCAGATGGCAGTTGGTGACGTCAGACCCGTGAAGGTCGAGCCAGAGGATAAGCCAGCACCAGCTCCTCCACCGACACCTGACCGGGCACCAGACTCTGGGGGAGCCTCACCTCAGCAGAGTGGCTCCAGCTCTACTAAGTCAGCACCAGCAGACAGCACAGCTTCAGAGACACAGTCAGAGCAGGATGAGGCAGCGGCACCACAGTTCTTGAGGCAGCAGCACACCATTGCCCGGGATCACCCAGCCGAGCAGGTGATTGGTGACTCAACATGTGGAGTGCAGACACGGTCTAGGACAGCCAACATCTGTGAGTTCCAGGCCTTCGTGTCCGAGATTGAGCCAAAGAAGGTCGAGGAGGCACTGTCAGATGCCGACTGGATCAATGCAATGCACGAAGAGCTCAACAACTTTGAGAGGAACAAGGTCTGGACACTTGTGGAGAGACCCAGTGACTGCAACGTGATCGGGACCAAGTGGGTGTTCAAGAACAAGCCAGATGAATTATGGTCAGTGGTGAGGAACAAGGCCCGACTTGTGGCTCAGGACTTCTCACAGATTGAGGGTGCTGACTATGGAGAAACATATGCTCCTGTGGCTCGTCTAGATGGAATTCGGCTGCTTGTGGCATTTGCAACATGCCACAACATTCTGCTCAAGCAGATGGATGTCAAGAGTGCGTTTCTGAATGGCTACATTGGAGAGTTAGTATATGTTGAGCAGCCTCCAGGGTTCGAGGACCCACAGCATCCCAATCTTGTGTACAAACTGTCGAAGGTGCTGTATGGACTGAAACAGGCTCCACGGGCTTGGTATGAGCGGCTGAAAGAGTCCCTCACACTCAAGGGCTTCAGAGTTGGAAGGGTCGACTCGACCCTGTTCACGAAGATTGTGGATGGAGATCTCTTCCTCTACCAAGTGTACGTGGAGGACATTATCTTCGGCAGCTCCAACGAGGCCCTCTGCACCGAGTTCAGCGAGATGATGACCAAGGAGTTCGAAATGTCAATGATGGGCGAGCTCAAGTTCTTCCCGGGGGTTCAAAACAAGCAGCTGCGGATCAGCACGTTCGTATCCCAGGAGAAGTACATTCAGGACTTGTTCAAGCGCTTCGGGCTACAGGATTGTAAGCCCATTCGTATTCCCATGGCAACAAATGGGCATTTGGACCTCGACATCAAAGGTACGTACGTGGATACCAAGCTTTACCGTTTGATGATTGGTCCTTTGCTGTACCTCACTGCATCTAGGCCTGATATTATGTTTAGTGTATGTATGTGCGCTAGATTTCGGGCATCCCCTAGAGAAATGCATTTAAAAGCTGTGAAACGAATATTTCGATACTTGAAACACACTCCTAGTATTGGGATATGGTTTCCGAAGGGCGCTCGGTTTGAGATTCTTGGCTACTTCGATTCGGACTATGCCGGTTGCAAAATTGACCGCAAGAGCTCTTCGAGGGCTTGTCACTTTCTAGGACGGTGTTTAGTATTGTGGGCTTCGAAAAAGCAAAACTCTGTGGCGCTATCAACGGCTGAGGCCGAATACATAGCGGCAGGAAGTAGTTGTGATCAATTGCTCTTTCTCACACAGTCTCTCTATGATTACGGCATAAAACTTGACCACATTCCTTTGCTATGCTATAACGAGAGCGCTGTGAACATAGCTTGCAATCTGGTCCAGCACTCACGTACCAAGCACATAGACATCCCACATCATTTCCTTTGAGACCACGTAGCAAAGGGTGATATTGTGCTTGAGCACGTACGTACGGATGACCAACTTGCAGATATATTCACAAAACCACTAGATGAGGCTAGGTTTTGCAAGATGAGAAATGAGCTCAATGTTCTAGATAAATCGAATGCAATCTGACACCTAGACTGGACTATGGGAGAGGTCCCATTATAATACATGTACATATGAGTTTTGTGACTAGAGCTTTGATCTTTATACTTGCTACTCTAGTTGATCTTGTAGTTCCATTGCATGGTCTAGAGAACTAATACTTGGAAGCGTGGTCACTTACTCATATGAAGCTTAATTAAAACATCAACTAAATCGATGCCATGAACATGTGCTAGGTTTGCTTAGAGCCACATGTTTTACTCTATGTTGCTCATGCACAATGGATAACCTAGTACTAATACTTTAGTTGAACTATCTATTACTTGGTGTAGCAGGATGGGTAATTGAGAAATTTTTGAACTATCTATTACGAGGTTGATCAAACAAAAATGAACAAGCTGCAAAACGTCTCACCAGTCCTCCTTTATGAGATAGCTCGCCATTGCACTAGGCATGAACTTTGGGGGAGTCTGGATGACCAAGACGATCACCTTCAGTGTCATGTTGGGTGGCGTCGACTATGGCTTGAGACGACAGCAAATTTGAAAAATGGCAGTAGCCCAAAGCTTTAAAAGGAGTAAAATGCTCAACACAAAAACTTCTTTTATCTCTTGAAGCTCTATTGCGAAACTTGTGATATGATTAGTTTCCATTAGAGATGTTAGTACTAGTATTCTTCATTGAGCTTGATTAGCTAGTTTAAAATTTGTGGCTATAAGTTCACCTCTCTCATATGCTTGGTTAAAACTTAGTGAACAACACTTGAAAAATAGCTAAACTTGATCTAAGTTGACTAAGTAACCTTGCATTAGCTTTAAAAGATTATGTAGTGGACTTCATGTTTCATCTAGGTGCTTGTATAATTTTCAAAGCTCACTAGTTCACTTCCTTACATGTGCTTTCAAGTTAGTGCCAGTTTGAGTGTCTTTTTGCACTTTGATGCCAAAGGGGGAGAAAATCTGAAATCAATATCTCATTTACTTAAAACTGATCAAAGGGAGTGATGGAGAGTTAGAGTGACTTAATTCTTGAGAGCATGTGTTGAGGGAGAGCATAAGAGTAGTCTAATTGGTGAATTGAGCCCAAATTTCATTTGAGAACTTCATTTTCTATTGCATTGATCTAGTGGGAGCTATGAAACCAAGTTCATGTGCATATACTTGCTTAGGCTTGTGCTTTGCTCTAGATCATGCCATTGCTTGTGCACAATTCCGGGATATGTCAACTGGTATGTTGCTTATGTTGAATGTATCTTGCTCAAATTAGTATTGACGGCGTGTTCTCCGCTCAACCACTGCGGATCACACCCCTATCAGATTTTCTATCCTGCTAGCCAATCAGCTCGACCTCGGTTCGATTCGAGAGTCGGGCACGACGAGGAGAGACTCACAGAATTTACCCTGGTTCGGACACCCTCGTGGGTAACGGTCCTACTCCTGCCGAGCCTTAGCTCTTTTCTTGTGTTGGTTGTGTGGAATGTGATTACAGAATGTTTCGAACCCCCTCTCCCTTCTCTCTCCGCCCCTTTTATACAAGCCTTCGAACTGGCGGAGAGAGCCTAGGGGTAGGCAGTACAGTACTCTTAGTACACTTGATAAGATATGAGGGACAAGACAGGAGAGGCGAAAACGTGCCGCTGCCGAGCGGCACCGCCCACGCGTGCTTCGCAAGTGGCCTCTGACCCGTGTGAACACGCCGGTGACAGGACGGGTGGGCTCCAGCTCGCGCCGCCTGACACGGGCGGCCGCCCTGATGATGGCCAACTCTCTCTCTGCCGGTCAATTCCGCAGCGCCACAGTGACAGTTGATCAGATCCGCAGAGGTCACTGTGGCGGTAATCATCTCTACCTTGGTCCATCCGCGCGTGATGTCGCATTTAATGCGCCTGTCCTTCGCTGCAGAGGAGAGCCTTCGCCCAGAAGACTCCCTTAGGACGCTTCCTGCTGCGCGGGCCCCACCTGACAGTGAGGGGCCTCTCACGCTCGCTGAGGGCTCGCCCACGCGCTGGGGTCTGGTCGCTCGCCTGACGCGTGGGGCCCTCGGTTAGCGGCGTGTTAAGAAAGCCTGTTAAGGGGATCGCCCTTTGTAGTTTTAGCCCAAGCCCAATTAGGGGGAGGCAAAGCGTTTTCACGCCCTTTTCATATACAGCCAGAACGACACGCGCTTCCGTCAGAAACCGTATTCGTGTACAATTCCGTCCCATCGCCATGATGGTTTCACTGTGTTTGAAATGGATTACAAGGTGCGCCCTTTGAACTTGCTCTGTGTATAAAAGAAATCTCAGGGGCAGAGTACTACTTCACCACCAGCTTTCGAGTTTTCGAGTCTTCTTCTTCCCCTTTTCTCCACCGATCAACGGAAGATTGAAAGAAGATTATGGATCCATGGGAAGCCGCCGCCGCTGGGGTCTATGCCCATGCCGCTACGGCTGCCCGATGGCAGCGGTGGCGAGAGGAGTATGCGGAGGAGACCGCTCAAAGAGCCATCAGGGTTCTGTTCAGCGGCCACCGCGACTTTACGCGGAGCACACTCCATTGAAGGACGCCCTCGTCTTCTCCATCCTCAACGTGAAGTGGCCGTCAGAGGAGTGATTTATCTTTCTCCTGTATCCCCACAAGCCAACGACGAGCCCTAGCTCGATGTGCTGTGCCGCGAAAAACGTAATCAGGCTTAAAAGCCCTTTAATGAAGATCTTTTGGAAATCCAAATGTCTTTCTCTTTGTTTTGATCCTGAATCCGCGACGCTGCTTCTTCTTGATTTGACCTCGAATCCGCAACACCGCTTCGCTCCTAGACCGGCACTCGGCGCTTAATACGAACCTCTCGGGAAGAACCACTCGGTCAGCCGAGTGATTAGCCGAGCCCTCCTCAGAAAGGCCGCATCCAGCGCTAGACCAAGGCCCGGCCTAGAATGCGAAACGCTACCCGTTGCGATAAGTTAGGAACAGGGGAACGAAATTAGTTCACCTCGCTCACTTTTCGCGCCAGTCTGTTAGCTTCTCCCAACAAACTCCGCCGCTAGGGTTCTTCTCCACCGTCACCTCCGCCACCACCGTCTCCGATCGCAATGGCTCCACCATCTCCCGCCGCCCCAAAGGCTACCAAGAGTGGAAAGGAGTGGATGAAGTCCATCACGACCGAACGGAGGCTACAGAAGCTGGTCTCCATCGGCGTGCTCCCCTCCGAAGGGTTTGTGTCTTGGCGCGCCGCCGTCGGCGAATCTTGCGCCACTCCTCGCTCGGACGAGGTAGTAGTCTTTCAGTCCTTCTTTCTCCGCGGCTCCGGCCTTCCTTGCTCTCCTTTCTTTCGGGGATTGTTGCATTTCTATGGGATTGAGGTCTCTCATCTGAACCCCAATTCCATCCTCCTAATTGCGATTTTTATCCACATCTGTGAGTCCTATTTGGGGATTGCTCCTCATTTCGACCTATTCAGATTTCTTTACCTTCTCAAGCCTTTTCCCAACAAGAACTTTCCCAAGGCCGCCGGCGGCGCGGGATTTCAATTGCGGGAAAGGGCCCGAAAACATTATTTCAATCTTCCTTTGAGAACCTCCAATAAAGGCTAGCACTCAGAATGGTTCTACTGTGCCAACTCTCCCCCGGCCCTCCCTTTCTTTCCCGGCGAGTGCCCCACAGTCCATCCCTCCTGGTCTTCTCTTCTCGCCGATGATGAGGGAAGCCAAGTAGAGGAACTTCTTGTTCTTCTCCACAGAGCTAAATCTGCTGGGTTGACCGGCAATGGGGTGGTCTGGAACTACACCCAGCGCCGTATCCAGCCCATAAAGAAGAGGGTGCATCTCGCCTTCGAGTACTCGGGGGCCCAAAACACCACTCGAGAATCCAGTGAAAATCTTTCGTAGAAGGAAATCATCAGCCGAGTGGCTGAGCTCTTCGCTCCAGGCTCAGAAATAGTTCACGCGGATTGCCCGGCCGCGTAGCACCTGACGTATTTACCACCGACGGTAAGGAGAAGACCCTTCTCGACTCAACCACGTTTTTTTAGGATGATACCGGAATTAATGTAATCTGATATATTCGCACCGGAATTAATGTAATCTGATATATTCGCACCGGAATTAATGTAATCTGATATATTCGCAGGGACGCGAGGCCTTCTTCTCCACCCATTCGGTCCCAGAAGCTCCACATCACAAGGAGGCACCGCGCAAGCGTCCTGCTGAGGGCTCGACTAGTGCACCTCCAGCCAAGAAAGGCAAGGGGGTCGCTTCAGGAGACTCGGATGAGGATGATGACGATGACAACGTCCCGCTTGTGCGCCGCCGCCGCCCAGCAACGAGGTCGCCCTCAGCCCAGGCGAAGCAGCCCCAAGGTCCTCCGCCTTTCCAATCCGCGGACCCAGCGGCCGCGTCGGGGGCAGAGAAGCCTCCCAGCTCGGGCCCGAGTGATTCGGGCCTCCGATTCGGGTTTAAGTCTTTTATGTCTTCACAGCGGTATCTCCTCACGCTATTTTCCCTTCATGATTTGCAAGGAATTTGTATCTTGAATAATCTTCAAATGCTTCTCAGAAAATCCGTCGAAGATAAAAATGAGCTGCCAAGCTCGCGTGGCAGCAAGGTGCCAGCCTCGGAGACTCCAAAGTCCGATTGTCAAGCCAAGCCCTAATCTGCTGAGGACTCGACTCGGCACGCCGCGCCTCGCCAAAACTCCAGCCTATCTTCTGCCACCCGCCGATCCTCGGTGACGAAGGGAAAAGTCCCAGCTTCGGCTTCAGGAAGCTCGGAACCAGAAATCGAGGAGATTCCTCGCCCCTCTGATTGAAGTGGAGGAAGGAGATGGAGGGCTGCGAGGTCGACGACGGGCAAGAGGCCGAAGAGTGGGAAGTGCTGGGCAATATGGCAGTGGCTCAAGCCGTGATATATAAGGTAAAATCTTTCCATGCCTTGAATCCTCGCTTTGCATAAAGGAATCCCGCTAATCTTTCTCCCATCTCCATGCAGCGCATGAAAGAGAGGTCGAGGCAGAAGTCCATATGCATGGAGAAAACAGTTGGTCAGCTGAAGACGCACGATGAATATGACAACGCGCTGTACGCCGTTAGGTCGCAGTATCACGGCCGGATCGCAGAGCTCCACCAAGAAGTCACTAAACTCCGGTTCTGCCACGTAGAAGAGTACAACACCATCTGAGGTATAGATCCCGAATAGTCCTAAACCTTCACCAAAATAATGCTCCTTGGATGATAATCCTTGAAACTTGCCTTCGAATATAGCATTGGAGGCGAGGCAGAAGGCCCTGGAGGAGAAGCAGAAAACCATGGAAGAAGAAGTCTTCCAAGCCAACACTCAAGCCGCGAAATCGGCTAAAGAGCTGGAAGGTAACTTTCCCCCACTGGTTCTCCCTGGCTCAACCCCACTGAAGTCCGACTGATGCGTTACACCTGATTAGATATGTAGAGTACCGGCAGATGACCAAGGCGCAATTCCAGGTTCTTGACGATGAAGTGAAAACTTCCCACGATCTTCGCCGCCAAGCTCTGGTGGGAATAGTCCCAACGCTCCAATGCCTTTACCCAGAAGAAGAGCTGCCTACTAATTCTAACCTCCTAGTGACCCGTCTCGACGCCCTTCCTGAGCGGATCAAGGTCTTGACACGGGAGGCAGCAATAACGTGTACCAGTAAAGGCCTCGCGATTGCAAATTCAAACTTCCCCCGTCTGGACTGCAAAGCCGTGAAGGAGGGATTTGCTTGCACAGAGGAGAAGGCTGAAGGCCTGCACATTACTGGAAGAAGTTCGTCCTACTGCTGTCCACATTGTCGACTACTTGGACTTATAGATATATCTGTAATGGAAACACTTGATTGATCCTCAGTACTGGTGATCCGGTTTATCCGAATTGTATGTTTTATCCTTTTTCATGAAACGCATCCACCGACTTGTCCAGCCCCTGAGTGCCAGGAATTAGCCCTTGGCTTTCTCCCCATGCAACTACGGAGTAGCTAAACATTGCATTCGGATATAAAATCGCCATTACTCAAGAATTTTCATAACACTCGAATTGGACCAACACATGTAAAGAGAAAACAACTTTTATTGACAAGATATGTTGTGGTTGACACCGCACACTTTTTAATGTAGCCCCCGACTTACTGCTTGGTTGTTTACGGCCGAGTAGCAAGTCAAAAGAAGGAAACTAATTACATGCTGCTTGAATACAAAACTTTAAGAGTAAAAACGACGTAGCTGTTCGATGTTCCAGGTATTTGGCATTTCAGATCCATCTTCGCGATGTAGCCGGTAAGCCCCCGGGTGGGTCTTCCCATAGAGGAGATTTTATGCTCGTGCTTTTGATTCCTTCGGAGGACCAGATCTCCCTTGGAGAACACACGACCCCGTACGTTACGCTGATGGTAGCGACGCAAGCCCTGCTGGTACTTTGCCGACTGGATCATTGCTGCTTCCCTGGCCTCCTCGAGGCAATCGAGGTCTTCACATCTTGTCTCATCCGACTGGTTTTCGTCGAAACTGGCAACCCGAGGGGACCGGAACATCAATTCAGTCGGGGGGATCGCCTCCGAGCCATAAACTAGGAAAAAGGGTGTCTGCCCGGTCGCTCGGCTTGGGGTCGTTCTGAGCCCCCAGAGCACCGAAGGCAACTCCTCGAACCTGCGCGTAGCGTACGGCTTTAGGCGATCGAAGATTCTGGCTTTAAGCCCTTGTAGCACCAACCCGTTGGCGTGCTCAACCTACCCGTTGCTCCTTAGGTGAGCCACCGAGGCGTAACAGATCTTGATGCCCAACTCCTCGTCCCAATCTTGAAATTCGCTGCTTTTGAATTGAACGCTGTTGTCGGTGATGATGCGATTGGGTACGCCAAAACGCACAACGATGTCCCAGAAGAACTCGCGTGCTTTGGCGGCCATGATAACTGCAACCGGCTTAGCTTCAATGCATTTGGTGAACTTGTCGATGGCGACGAAGAGATGAGTGAATCCATTTGCGCTCGCTTGAGGGGGCCCACCATGTCGAGATTCCAGACGGCGAAGGGCTAAGAGATCGGTATTGTTTGTAGATCCTGGGCAGGCATGTGAATTTGTCGTGCAAAGAACTGACACCCGTCGCATCTGCGTACTATATTTTTCGCATCTGTGACCGCGGTTGGCCAGAAAAATCCTTGCCGATAGGCTTTGCCCACCTGGGTGCTGGCTACTGCGTGGTTCTCGCATTCCCCCAAGTGGATATCGTTGAGTAGATCTCGGCCTTGTTGTTCTGATATGCAACGCCTTAGTACCCCGGAACTGCTTTTTCTAAAAAGCTCGTCTCCGACTACCTTATAGCTTTTGCTTCGGCGTGTAATGCACTCGGCGAGGCTTCGATCCTCAGGCAGCTCATCACGAAGAAGATAATCTAAGTAAGGCTGTGTCCACCCGGGAGTAATTGATAGTACCTCTGCATCGGGTTTTGGCTGCTTCTCTTGATCTTCCCCCGGTGCAGGTGGTAGCTTGATAGACGGTGCGCGTAGCTCCTGGACGAAAACACCACTCGGGACCTGAGCCCGAGTGGATCCCATCCGCGCTAGCTCGTCTGCTGCTTCGTTATCCCGGCGGAGCACGTGTGTTAGCTCCAGCCCGTCGAATTTGTCTTCTAACTTTCGTACCTCCTGACAGTAAGCCTCCATGCTGTCGCCAATACAAGACCACTCCTTTTGGACTTAGTTGACCACGAGTTGGGAATCCCCGCGTACCAATAACCGCTTGACACCGAGCGATATGGCAACGCGTAGCACGTGGATGAGTGCCTCGTACTCGGCGGCGTTGTTGCTGATGGGGAACAATATCTAGAAGACGTAGCGTAGCTTTTTTCCTGTCGGCGATATGAGCAAAATCTCAGCCCCCGCACCGCTGAGCATGAGGGAACCATCAAAGTACATCGTCCAGTACTCGAGATTCTCCTTTGCTGCTGGGGTCTAAGCCTCTGTCCACTCGGCGATGAAATTGGCCAACGCTTGAGATTTGATGGCTAATCGAGGCTTGAACTTTATCTCAGGCTCCAAGCTCAACTGCCCACTAAGAAATCCTCCCGGTGGCTTCCCGATTATGGACTATGTTTCCAAGCGGGAAAGAAGTAACCACCGAAATTTCATGCCCTTCAAAATAATGCTTGAACTTCCGCGATGTGAGTAACACAACATACAGAAGCTTTTGAACTTGTGGGTACCTTGTTTTAGATTCGCCATCATTCACTTTTTGTTGAGCATTAGCATCATCTAAAGGAGATTTATTGCGGTTAAAGTTGCCAGTGTTACCTCCTTGAAGACGGTTGTCGGTGGAGAAGTTCGGCCGCGAATTCCAACCTATATTGTAGTTGGATTGAGGGCGGAACCTATTGCTGATGAAGTTCGCGTCCTCTGGTCGAGTCTCAGTGCAGTTGTCTCCAGAGTGTCCAAGGCTCCCGCAAACCTCGCAGGTCATGCGAGATTCGAGCACTTGGACAGTTTGATTCGGCACTTCCAGCTTCTTCATTAATAAATCCATCTTGGCCGCAAGCATGTCCATGTCGTCAATCTGGTGGACTCCTCGAGCGTGCGGCTGAGAACGCTCATCGTTCCAGCCCTAGCTTGAAACCATCTTTTCGATGAGAGTGCGGGCAGCACTCACATTGAGTGAGAAGAAAGCTCCTCCAGAGGCAGCATCGAGATGCTCTCGGGCCGTACGGTTCAACCCGTGGTAGAAGCTCTGGATAATAAACCAGTCTTGCATCCCGTGGTGGGGGCAAGCTAGTATATACTCTTGCAGACGCTCCCAGGCATCCAAGATGGACTCATCCGTGTGTTGCTGGAATGCAGAGATCTTGTTCCGCAGGGCGTTGGTTTTGCCCAGAGGAAAATACTTGGTGAGGAAGGCGTTGGAGCACTTCTCCCAAGTTGAGACTGCATCTTTGTTGGCGTAAAACCACTGTTTTGCCTTCCCGAGCAATGAGAACGGAAATAGGCGTAGCCGGACAGCGTCGGGAGTTGCACCCTTGACTGTGAAGGTACTACAGATTTCCAGGAAATGCTGCAGGTGTGCATTGGCATCCTCCGTTTGCTTGCCACAAAAAGGGCTTGCCTGAACCATGTTGATAAGAGCTGGTTTCAGCTCGAAACCACCGTCACCCACGTTGGTGGCAGGTCCAGTGGGGACATTGGTGCTTGACGGGGCTGAGAACTCAAGAATGGTCTTCTCGGCAGCCATCGATGATGAAGGTGTTTCGGTGCTGAGGAAAGGATTGCTCGTGAGGTTGGATAACTCAGAGACACGGGTTTGCGGAGGTAGGACTCGAGGTCTTGTCCTTCGCACCAGTGACTCCGGATTTTGTCGAAAGTTTTCCGGGAGATCAAAACCGGTCATCCACCGCTCTGCTAGTTCCACAGAACAAAGACGGAGCAGGGTAATACCCGTTAAACTAGGTTGGTAAATTAAATAATTTAGATGTGGGTTTTGAAATTTTTTTATCTCTTTTTGAGAAACCGCTGCGTTCCCCGGCAACGGCGCCAGAAAACTTGTTGGCGATTCTTACGCTCAAAGAAATTAATCCGCAAGCGGACGGATATCGCTTGTAGTTTTCACCAGGAGTATTCCTAGAGTTATCGAATCCACAGGGAACGAGGGTTTAAAGAGATAACCTCTATATCTTAATTATTTAAAATACCAGCCAGTCTAGGTAACGGGGGTTAGGATAAATAAAAAGACCGGGACACACACACACGATAAATATTCACACAAAGAGAAAGCTACTCTAGCTAGATAGACAGTTGGGAGGACAACGAGACAAGTTTTAATAAGTTCACAAATTAGTGTGATTCAGTTTAATTGAGCGAGCTTAAAATAGTTAACTAGTGGTCCACTTGATATTCGTCGTCGGAGCTCGGACACTCACTACCACCCGCTATCCTGAATTGGAATCCCGAATGATTATGATCATTCCGATTTGGCTCTACTGGTCCAAAGCCGGACGCTGTGGGTTACGAACGAGATACTAAGTATCTACGGATGGATAGGGCTGTCACCACCTACCACCTACCACATATACGTGGGCCCGGGTGTAAACCGAGTTAGTCCTAGTCTCAGACACCACGTCTGCGACTATTCCTAATCAATCTTCCTCAGTACTAAAAGAAGTCGATCTAGGTTCAATACCTGGCTCTAACAGTATATGAGTGAGAACCTAAACTGGTTCCAGACGAATATAAGCTACCGGTAAAGCTAATCCACACAACTCATTTATGCAGATATACTCAGCTCAAATAAAGTTCAACACTATAGAAATGAATGAAGTAGTCTTACTAATTGAAACAATTAGGAAAGGATACAAGAGCAGTTACCCGAATTCCCGAAGACTCTTCCGGAACTCCGAGCGAAGCTCGACTTGACTCTAACTCCCAACTTCTAACCAAGAGCTACTCTACAAAGTGGAATAAAGAGGTGAAAGTGTTGTGTGTTGTGTTACAAGTGAGGAGAGGGGGTCTATTTATAGTGTTGCGCAGCCAACCGGGGTGCTCCACGTGTAGGGACATGTGTCATCTAGCCCTCCTCCGAAGGGGAACCCGAGGCGGCTCAATCACTGGGTCGGCCGGCCCACCTCCTTCATCTCCTGGCCGTAGATTTTACATGAGATGCTCCATTGACGGAGTAGATATTCTCCCAAAATCAGTTTGGCAGTTGGAGACCGGTAGCTTTGGGTTCCTTTGGAATCCTATGCTTAACTTGAGGCTTACTCCTTTTTCTGGATGAAACCGACTGAAATCAATGGCTTGGATGTACTCTAGAATCTCTTGTGGATGTCTCGTTGCAGTCCTGGCCTGACTGGGGGAAAGAGCTGGGTCGGCCGGCCTAGGGTGGGTCGGCCGACCCACTCTTTTGCCCGACTTGGTCCCATTTTCGCTCAGTTAGATCCTGCATGCGAAATACTACCACAACTCGTGGAACTTTATTAGAATAATTAAAATACTAGTATAAACCTTGATTTTCCCTCGAAAAGCCGGAATTCTGGAATATGTTGACGTATAAAATTGGCGTTTATTTGACGTCAACAACATCCCACATCATTTCCTTTGAGACCACGTAGCAAAGGGTGATATTGTGCTTGAGCACGTACGTACGGATGACCAACTTGCAGATATATTCACAAAACCACTAGATGAGGCTAGGTTTTGCAAGCTGAGAAATCAGCTCAATGTTCTAGATAAGTCGAATGCAATCTGACACCTAGACTGGACTATGGGAGAGGTCCCATTATAATACATGTACATATTAGTTTTGTGACTAGAGCTTTGATCTTTATACTTGCTACTCTAGTTGATCTTGTAGTTCCATTGCATGGTCTAGAGAACTAATACTTGGAAGCGTGGTCACTTACTCATATGAAGCTTAATTAAAACATCAACTAAATCGATGCCATGAACATGTGCTAGGTTTGCTTAGAGCCACATGTTTTACTCTATGTTGCTCATGCACAATGGATAACCTAGTACTAATACTTTAGTTGAACTATCTATTACTTGGTGTAGCAGGATGGCTAATTGAGAAATTTTTGAACTATCTATTACGAGGTTGATCAAACAAAAATGAACAAGCTGCAAAACGTCTCACCAGTTCTCCTTTATGAGATAGCTCGCCATTGCACTAGGCATGAACTTTGGGGGAGTCTGGATGACAAAGACGATCACCTTCAGTGTCATGCTGGGTGGCGTCGACTATGGCTTGAGACGACAGCAAATTTGAAAAATGGCAGTAGCCCAAAGCTTTAAAAGGAGTAAAATGCTCAACACAAAAACTTCTTTTCTCTCTTGAAGCTCTATTGCGAAACTTGTGATATGATTAGTTTCCATTAGAGATGTTAGTACTAGTATTCTTCATTGTTTCATCTAGGTGCTTGTATAATTTTCAAATCTCACTAGTTCACTTCCTTACATGTGCTTTCAAGTTAGTGCCAGTTTGAGTGTCTTTTTGCACTTTGATGCCAAAGGGGGAGAAAATCTGAAATCAATATCTCATTTACTTAAAACTGATCAAAGGGAGTGATGGAGAGTTAGAGTGACTTAATTCTTGAGAGCATGTGTTGAGGGAGAGCATAAGAGTAGTCTAATTGGTGAATTGAGCCCAAATTTCATTTGAGAACTTCATTTTCTATTGCATTGATCTAGTGGGAGCTATGAAACCAAGTTCATGTGCATATACTTGCTTAGGCTTGTGCTTTGCTCTAGATCATGCCATTGCTTGTTCACAATTCCGGGATATGTCAACTAGTATGTTGCTTATGTTGAATGTATCTTGCTCAAATTGGTATCATGCTTGGCATTGCTCCTGCTCATTTGTATCTTGTTGTTGTTCATGTCCATGCTATGCTCACATGCTCTTGGTCGCTCATCATCATGACAAGTATGTGTTTAGGTCGCTTGCTCTTGTGTGTGTTCTGCTCTAGCTTATGATTGGATCGCTTTGGCTAACGTTTCATTTTCTCAAGACTTGGATAGCTATTGGACCATATGATCTTGCAACTAATCCCCTACCATAGACCTTTGTGCACTCGTCCGCCTTGAGATTGATTTTGCAGGTATTGTCCTCAAATTGCCAAAAAGGGGGAGATAGTAAGACCTAGGACTCCTAGGGTTAGTTTTGGCATTTGAGGACACTCAACTGGCCAACCAAGACTAAGGACTTTATTTTTAGGCTTCTTTTAATGTCTTTTGGTTGCGTGTGTGTTGAGGCTCGTGCACGTTAAGTGCAGGTCACTCTCTCTGGCAGTGGGGTCCCTTGAGCACACAGAGTCATTATCCTTATCCCTTCTGCTATTGAGAAAGAGAGAGAGTCGGTTCGAGTCCGGGCTCTTAGAGATGCTAAGGACTTAGTAGATTCCGGGTTGAAGCCAGCTAGTCGGGGCTGCATTGAAGCTAAGCAAAGTAAGATATTATTTGTCTTCCTGCTGAAGTCACTGGCCTTCCCGCTGAGTCCACAAGCCGACAAAATCTACATATAACAAATTGTGCTGGAGCCGGGAGTGAGAGAAGAGACTTAAACTTAGTCGGCTGAAATTTCAAAGCAACCGGACGCGTCCGGTGGCCCACCGGACGCGTCCGGTGGCCCGCCGGACGCGTCTGGCGGCTACGGGAAAATTTCTCCCGAGCTCACTTTCCTGTGGAGGAAAATAATTACCTCCACCGGACACGTCCAGCCATCCGGCAGACGCGTCCGGTGGGATAATTATTTTCCTCCCGCGGGCTGCCCAAATCACTCGGTCCCTGGAATTAAAAATAATTAGGGGACCGGACGCGTCAGGTGGGCACGGTCAAAATTCAAAATTGGGCTAGACAATGCATCGAACACGTGGTGGGCGCGTGAGGGTGCGCACGTCGCCGTGCCCGGACGAGTCCGCCGAACGCGTCCGACGGATGACCGAACACATTCGGTGGCGGATGGAACTTCCGTTGAACAGGTGGTGGGCACGCACAGCGTTGTGCCAGACGAGTCCGCCGGACGCGTCTGGTGAGCAGATTGGTTTTTCTGAGAGCCGTCCGATCTTTGTCTGGATCAATCTCGTGCGTACACGTGGCAGATTCGGGTCCAGGTATATATAAGGAGCTGAGTGCACGGGAGAGAGACTCGAGAGAGCTCAATTGAATCCACCCTTTGCCTCTTGTGTCTTGAGAGCTCCTCCCTATGGCACCTCCCATGTCCATGGCCTCCACCTAGGGTTTGAGAGAGGGAGAAGAGAGGGAGAGAGAGAAGAAGAAGGACAGGAGCAGCTTGGAGTCCTCTTTGCCGGTCTCATCCCCTCCGTTCCGGTACGTGGTGCGTGTGTCCTCCGTTCTTCGAGTGCTCTTTGGGTTCCCCTTCGCTGGAGTTGAGACCTCACCGCCACGTCCTCGAGCTTCACCATCGAGTTCTTCACCGAGCCGTACGACTACAACCTCTACGTCCTCTTCACCAACAAAGCCCTTGCGGGGTGCAAGGCCACCGCCGACTCGCGTCTGGGGTGCATCTCCTTCGTGTGTCGAGGGACCGTGTACGTCTACACCTTCCGTAGCGTGGGAGTTCGCTCAAGGTGCCGGGACGCCGTGAAGTGACCAAGACCTCCGTTGACGCCGGGCTTCGTCAAGGTCTCCGGGGTCACTTGTACAAATACCTTCTCCGCGAAGGTCGGTGCCACGTCCGTGGTGCCGGGGTGACGGAAAGCTCTCAACATGCGGGAGAGTCCGTCCTCGGTGTGAAGGTTAGGAGCAAGCCTTGGGCTCACGCCCTAAAACGCTCCCTGAGTGGATTGAGGGCACGGGACAAGAGGGTCCTGGCTTTCCTTTGGGAAGTTCTTCATCGTAGAGTAGGTGCCTTTGCGCCGAACCACGTAAAAAATCGGTTTGTGCCTCCTATCCGATTTACTTTTCCGTACTTCAATTCAGTTGCTTCGGCTATTGTATTTACTTTGCTTCGGCTATGTAGTTAGTCTCTAGTTTCGCTTCTGTACTCTCTTAGAACTTAGTCTCTAGGGCTTGAACTAGGTGGCTCACAAAATCGACTAAGTCATAGGAAAAAAACCAAAAATATTAGTTAAAATTTGTTAATTACTCCCGTTTCACCCCCTCCCCCCACGGTCATAGGTTCTTTCACCATTGTTGTTGCCCCTACTAGAACTAATATTGCAACATGTTGTGATGATTTAACTGTGATTGCTTCTAGCTCTAGTGGTTTCTCTAGTAATACTTGCATATGTAATCCTGATAATTGCAAAGGTGCATTAGCTGCTAGGGAACTAGCTATTGAGAATGCTGAACTTAAGTCTAAGTTAGCCAAATTAGAAAAGGGGCTAGGCAAATGCTATGAGGGGAGTCTTGCCTTGGACAAGATGCTCAAGGACCAAAGGAATACCTCTGATAAAGGTGGCTTGGGCTTCACTCCTGAAAAGAAGTACAAGAGAAGAAAAAGGAACTCTGGTACTCGTGCATCTGCCAATGGGGACAACTCTCATCATGCCAATCCTATAAGTAGCACAAGTCACCATAGCTGGCAATACTCACATCACGCATATCCTAGGAGACACAACATGAGCACTTGGAATACTAGCAACTGGAATGGCTATAGGAACAACTCTGTGACACACACATGGCACAACACGCCGGCTAGGCACTATGGTTGGCAAGGGCAATCTCACTACAACCTGGCTAGACCATATCCACCTGCTAGACACTACGGTTGGCAAAGTCAGTTTCACCAAAACACTGCTAGACCATTCCCTCCAGCTAGACAGCACTTTAGGCAGAACAAGTGGCAAGGACCTGCTAGACACAACAATGGGTGGAATGGTGCACCTAGGTTCAACCCAGGTAGGCAAGTACCTCCTGGGAAGCCAAACTTGCACAGTCCCAACAACAACCATTACACTCCTTAGGCTAAGTATAGGAAAGTGCACGTGGACTACATGCTCAAGAAGGATGAGCGTGTTAGAGTGTATGCCAAGTTCATTGGGCCATCCTGGACAAATAAGCACAAGAAACAACTTTGGGTGCACAAGTCATTCATTGATGAATCTTTTGGTGTTGTGAAGGCTAACTCTCGGGGACCCATTGTATGGGTTCCTGAGTCACAAGATTGACTCTCTCTTTGTGTGCAGGTGAACTACCGGAGTGGAGGACGCCATTGGGTCATTGACAGCGGTTGTACGCAGCATATGACTGGCAATCCCCGGTTGTTCACCTCAATGGGGAAGGATGGCAACATCCCCATGAAGGTAACTTTCGGAGATGGGAGCAAGGGCAAAGTGACAGGCTCTGGCAGGGTAGCTATAACTTCTGAACTCATTCTCGATAATGTTCTCTTGCTTAAGACTTTGAACTATAGCCTGCTCTCTATCGCCCAAATATGTGATTTGGGTTCCATTGTATTTTCTCACCTGAGGGCATGTCTGTTTTGGACAAAGATGAAAACTTGGTCTTCAAAGATTTTAGATTCCAAAACTTGTACTTGGTGAACTTTCACTCGATTGCCTCATTTATCTCGTCATGTCTAATTGCTAAAGTCTCTCTTGGTTGGCTCTGGCATAGACGACTTTGGTACGTTGGCATGTCAAATTTGAGAAAACTTGTCAAAAATGATTTGGTTCTCGGGGTAAAAGATGTAAAATTAAAAAAGGATAAACTGTGTAGTGTATGTCAAGCCGGCAAACAAGTAGCAAATCTACACCCCGCCAAGAGTGTCATGTCTACAACTCGTCCCCTTGAGCTTTTACACATGAATTTGTTTAGGCCAACAACTTATGTCAGTATTAGGGGGAACTTGTATTGTCTTGTGATTGTGGATAATTTCTCCCGATACACTTGGGTCTTCTTTTTGCATGACAAAACCCTAGTTGGAGATATTTTCAAAAAGTTTGCAAAAAAGGCTCAAAATGAGTTTATGCGTCCATCAAAAAGGTGAGAAGCGACAATGGAACAGAGTTTACTAACACCAATGTTGAGTCTTTTGTGATGAGCTAGGCATTGGACACCAGTTCTCAGCCTCTTACACCCCACAGCAGAATGGTGTAGTTGAGAGGAATAACAGGACTTTGATCGAGATGGCTCGCACAATGCTCGATGAGTACAAGACCTCTGATCTGTTCTGGGCTGAAGACCTCTGATCTGTTCTGGGCTGAAGCGATCAACATTGCTTGCCACCTGATCAACCGACTGTACCCGCACAAGCTCCTAAAGAAGACGTCATATGAGCTGTTGGTTGGGAGACGTCCAAATGTTTCGTACTTCAGGGTGTTCGGGTGCAAGGTGTGCATATACAAGAAGCGACAGCATTTGGGCAAGTTCCAGAGCAGATGTGACACGGAGATATTCTTGGGGTACTCATCCAAAGGTTAGATGTTCAGGGTGTTCAATGAGGCAAATGCCTTAGTCGAGGAGACCTGTGATGTGAAGTTTGATGAGTCCAATGGCAGTCAAGGCGAGCATGGGAATCTGAACGATGTCTATGATGAGGCTCTAGCCAGAGCTGTTGAGGAGATGCCAGTTGGAGATGTGAGACTTGCTATTGCTGCACCAGAGATGAGTGCTCCAGTACCACCATCAACACCTGAGCCAGTGCCAGACTTAGGGGGAGTCTCACCACAGAGGGACAGCTCAGATGATGCATCACAGCCAGAGGCAGCTAGTGAGTCTGAGACAGGGTCTGCTGAGGCACCTCCATAGTTGGTCAAGTCACATCACACTATAGCCAAAGATCATCTAGTGGATCAAGTGATCGGCGATTTGACTCACGGAGTTCAGACCAGGTCATGGACAGCGAATATCTGTGAGCACCAGGCCTTCGTGTCAGAGATTGAGCCGAAGAATGTCGAGGAGGCATTGGCAGACCCTGGTTGGATCAATGCCATGACGAGGAGCTCAACAACTCCGAGAGGAACAAAGTCTGGACTTTGGTGGAGAAACCTAGTGATTGCAATGTGATAGGCACCAAATGGGTATTCAAGAACAAGCAAGATGAGTTTTAAGCTAGTTGTGCGCAACAAGGCAAGATTTGTGGCTCAGGGCTTTACACAGATCGAGGGAGTGGACTGTGGGGACACCTATGCTCTAGTGGCTCGCTTGGATGCCATCAGGCTGCTTGTGGCATTTGTAACATGTCACAACATTGTGCTCAAACAGATGGACGTAAAGAGTGCATTCCTGAACGGGTACATTGGGGAGTTCATGTATGTCGAGCAACCTCCAGGTTTCGAGGACCCACAGCATCCTGATCATATATACAAGTTGTCAAAGGCTTTGTATGGTCTGAAGCAAGCTCCTAGGGCATGGTATGAGAGATTGAAGGAGTTCCTCACTTAGAAGGGCTTTAAGGTTGGAAGGGTCGACACGACCCTGTTCACGAAGGTGGTTGATGGGGATCTCTTCATATGCCGAGTCTAGGCGGACGACATCATCTTTGGCAGCTCAAATAAAGTCCTATGCACCGAGTTTAGTGAGATGATGGCTAACAAGTTCGAGATGTCTATGATGGGTGAGCTCAACTTCTTCTTGGGGTTTCAAATCAAACAACTGAAGACCGGCACCTTTATATCCCAAGAGAAGCATACTCAAGATTTGCTGAAGCGCTTTGGGCTCCAAGATTGTAAGCCCATCCAGACTCCCATGGCGACAAATGGGCAGTTGGACCTCGACACCGAAGGTACGCACATTGATCCAAAGCTTTACCGCTCTATGATTGATGCATTGTTGTATCTCACTGCTTCTAGGCCGTATATCATGTTCAGTGTTTGCATGTGCGCTAGATTCTAGGCCTCCTCTAGAGAGATACACTTGGCTGTGGTGAAACGAATTTTTCGATATCTAAAACATTCATCTACCATAGGATTGTGGTTTCCGAAGGATGCGTGGTTTGAGCTCCTGGGGTATTCAGATTCTGTCTACGCCGGATGCAAGATTGACCGCAAGAGCACTTCCGAGACCTGTCACTTGTTAGGGAGATGTCTTGTGTCTTGGGCGTCAAAGAAGCCAAACTCCGTGGCGCTATCTACCGCTGAGGCAGAGTACATAGTGGCAGGGAGTAGTTGCGCTCAATTGCTGTTTCTGACACAGTCTCTCTTTGATTATGGGATAAAACTTGACCATGTGCCTCTCCTGTGCAATAACGAAAGTGCGGTGAAGATTGCTAGCAACTCGATCCAACATTCAGGCACCAAACACATTGACATCCGTCACCACTTCCTTTGGGATCATGTGGTGAAGGATGACATTGTGATCGAGCATGTGCGGATGGTGGACCAGCTTACTGACATCTTCACTAAACCACTTGACGAGGCACGATTCTGCAAACTAAGAAGTGAATTGAACATACTAGGCAGGTCAAACACCGCTTGAGCTGGCCCACGGGAGTAGTCCCTGTAATACCTCTTTGGGAGTGGTCCCATTATAATACCTCTTGTATGTTGAGCATGCGACCGTCTTTGAGCTTTGCTTGTTATACTAGTTCTCTAATTATGCTTTGTGTTCAACATATGAACTTCAGAGCTAGTGCTTGGTTACTTTGGTCATGTGCTCAATATATGCTTATCTTTAAATCATGTGCTAAATTAAAAACTTGGAGCATGTGCTAGGTTGATCATAGCCACCTGTTTCTTTTGAATTGCTCTACTCTTATGGTCGACCTAGTACTACTATTTTAGCCATGCTATCTATTGCCTTGTACTACTTGATATGCTAATTTGAGAAATTGTTTAAAAATGTTGAGCAAAGGTGTAAAACTTTCTGAAAATTGTCTCACCAATCCTCTCTTATGAGATAGCTTGTCATGGCACTAAGGCATGAACTTAGGGGGAGTTTTGGATGACCAAGACATGCACCTTCAGTGTCATGCTGGGTGGTGGCAAGAAAGAGCCAACTTTAAAAATTCTCTAAAATGCTCAACAAACATATTTTTTAAAAAAACTCATTGAAGCTTGACGGTGATACTTTGTGATATGATTTGCATGTCTAGCACTAGCTAGCACTTTGTGTCCTCCTATTGAGTTTGATCACTGCTTTTGATACATGTGGCTATGGTACACCTAAATCCTGCACTAGGTCTAATTATATTTGAACCGCATTGAAATTTGGCCAATATTGCTCATATTGACTAGATGATCTTGTGCTAGCTCAATTGTGAAATGTGAGAGAATTCTAGGTGTATTTGAGCACTTGTATAACTTCCAAAGCCATTCAGATAGTCCTCTCATTGCACTTATCCAATTATAATTGCTTTTGGGGAGAGATTTCTTGAAAAAGGGGGAGAGAATTCAAATCTATCTTGTTTGTTTGGCCAAATGGAGAGAGAGCGCTGCATTCGATCGTGCCAAATGGGGAGAGAATCTATGCTTTGCGCTTCTATGCTTTGCGCTTGTTGCTTGACCAATGCTTGATCAAACGGGAGAGAATTGCCAGTGGTGAGAGATCTTGGTGAAATGGGGAGAAAATTGTGCATTTTCTTTGTACATGCAATTGGTACCTCGTGCATTGATCTAGGGAGAGCCATGTCATGTCTCAGGTGTGCATTGTATTCCATTTCGCCGCTTGTTGCTCACAGTGCTCATATGCTTGTGCTCATATGCTTGACTTGCCAGCGTTTCATTCAATTGGTATCTAATACACTCGCTTGGAGCTAACCCACTGCAATAGAGAAGATTGTCGTGTCTTGAGATAGATTTGCAGGTGTTGTCATCAGTCACCAAAAGGAGGGAGATTGTACGACCAAGGACCCAATGGCCCTTGAGGTTTTGGAGATTGATGACACGCGTCCAAGCGCCGCAAGATTAAGGACCTTTATTTGCTGGTTCTTCTGCTTACTTGTGTGCGTGTTGGCGTGATCTAGACACCGGTGCAGGTCCTCTCTAGCAGTTGTGTCCCACTGAGCACTCCGAGTCTACTAACCTCATCCCTTCCGAGTGGCTGAGTGTTGCCAGGTGTCCGGGTTCGAGAGGGTTCCAAAGGAGTACAGCAGTCCGGGGTTTTCGTAGCCACTAAGTCTTTTCAAAGCCAGTTATTTTTGTTCGGCGCGAAACTTCCCGCCTAAGCCTCCAAAAGTTCCCGCCGAGTTTACAAGTCGACAAAAGTGGTGTAAGACCCGAGGCGTGGCGTCTAGAGGGGTTGTGAGAGCCTAAGTCCTAAGGTGCACAAGTGTTAGCCTCGGCGCCCGACGACCATCGGACAACGTCCGATGAGCGGGGCGTTAGCCAGTGACTAAGTCCCCGAAGACACACCCAACTGTCGGACGCAGTCCGACGACCTTCGGACAACATCCGATCAAGTTGACTATAGTTGATCGGACGGCGTCCGACCATCAACGGTCAGCGTCCGACGGCTGTGCAGACCAAGCTACCACTTTTTCAGCCAGCGCCTAAACCTTCATCGGACTGCGTCCGATGAACCATCGGACGGCGTCCGACGGGTGCTGCAAACCCTAGGCCGTAGCGACCAAGTGTTCCATCGGACTGCATCCGATCACCACCGGACGGCGTCCGGCCAAGGCCAGGAAAACGGATCTGACTTCATCGGAGGGCATCCGATGACCTTTGGACTGTGTTCGACGGACCAATTTGAAACTCCGTGAACGAATCTGAGCTAGCCAACTGTCATATCTCGAGGGTTCCGGGTGTAGGTCTATAAATAGAGGGTCTCTAGCTTGTGGGCAACCTGAGAGAGTTCATTTGCTTCCACCCCAAGCCCTTTGCCCAAGTGAGAGCCTCTCCCATGGTGGTGCTCACACTAGCCCCCATGTGTGCTTGAGATTGAGAGGGAGGAGGAGTGAGAGAGAGGGAGAAGAAGGTGCTCCACCCCGTCCTCGTTTCCGTCTATCCGTCCCTGGGTACGTGGTAAGGTGTGTGTGGTCTCCGTGGTCTCCGGGTGGTCGTGTGGGATTTCTTTTGCGCTGAGGGGATCGACACCGCCATGTCTCCACCACGCCGCCGTTCAGTTTTCACCGTCTACTTCAACTACTTCCTCGCCGCAAACCCTCCGTGTGTCGGGGGTCACCGCCGTGTGTCGGGGTGCGTTCTCTCCATGTGTCGGAGTCGCAAACCCTCCGTTTGTCGAGGGTCACTTCCGTTTGTCGGAGGTGCATCGTCTTCATCGATTGAAGCCGAGGTGTAAATTCTTCCGTGTGTCAGGAGTCGGGTGCATGTGTTGCATCCGTGGGTCGTGAGGAGCTTCCGCGTGTATGGAACAACTTGCTGTCATGTGAGGGTTTGGAGCTCACCCACCATGTGTTGGTGAAGAGCTACCACGAGTGGATTGAGGATTAGGGACAAGAGAGTCCTGACTGACCTATGTGGGAAGCTTCCTCAACGAAGACGTAGGTATTCATGTGTTGAACGCCGAACTCCGGTAAAAAGCTCGGTTTGCGCCTCTTGTCGTTTACAATTCCACACTTAATTTTCGCAACTAAATTTGGGCTTGCTTGTACAATCCTTCGAGGTTGCCTATTGTGATTGTGCTAGTGTGTTGTGTCCTTGTCCGTGCTTCCGCATATTCGTTTACGATTTGTTGCTCACACTAGTCTAGGGCATGCTCGGTAGTCTGGGTCATTTAATTTGCCTAAATAAAAAAATACCAAAAATATTTAAAATTTGCTGCTAATTCACCCCCCTCTTAGCTGGAGATCCATTCAACAGCATCAGATAGGTCTTACAAGGGGATAATTGGATGGTTGCTATGGGTGTTTAACTTGGAAGCATAGAGGTATCGACTAGTGATTCAAGCTGTAGTAAGTCATGTTGCGGAAGGATTCTATGGGGCGTTAATACCGATTAGGTCAACACAGAACTGGAGGGATTATCTAGAATACGCTCAGCAGCGCTGATGGCTGTTAGTGCTGCTTGATCAGTGCTACGAAGTACTAAATACTTAGGTTGATACGGAGGGACAGGGGGAGCAGCAGGTAGGACATGTGGAAGCAGGCGTGGAAGAAGGTTGGGGGAGGCTGACGTTACTAATGAGGTACATATGGAGGAGGAAGCGCATGCAGAGGAGGAGGCAGGGAGGGAGGCGACGGGCGCTGTGGATGAAGGTGAGGTGGTGGGTGGTATAATTGAGTTGCTGGAGGCGGAGGACGCCGAGGAAGAGGAAGCACCAAGGGATGACGAAAACTCAGACAGAGAGAGCCATGTTCCTGCAGAGTGGAGATCTACAAACCACGAAGGTCTAGAAGTGATTGAAGGGAGCCACGTTGAATGGGATTATCATGAGAACGAGGTCAATCAGGGGGCCAGTTACAAAGACAAAGAGGTTGTAATGGATGCGGTTAAGTGCTGGGCATTGTCTCTTCGTAGGTAATTCACAGTAGTTAAGTCCAGCAAAACGGAGTATGATGTTAGGTGTGTGAACAATACATATCCTTGGCGTGTGCATGTCTACAAGGGGATGTGAAAGGATTACTGGTCATGCTCTATAGTGCAGCAACACAACTGTGTTGTGCATGTTGCAGAGCAGTAGCACCAAAACATATCGTCGGCATGGGTGACGAGAAAGTTATACGGGGTGATTATGGAGAGCCCTCATGTTAATGCTGGATTTATAAGGCGACAGGTCAACCAGAATTGGCACTACCAGATAAACTATGCTAGGGCGTTGAGGGCAAAGAGGAAAATAGTGAAGTCCCGGTTTGGAACCTATGAAGCATCGTATGCAAATCTGCCACTCATGTTGCAGACCATTGCTAGAAGGAACCCAGGCACATATACGAACATTGCATAGTACCCTCCAGGAGAAACGAACCCATGCAAGATGTTATTGTAACGGGTGTTCTTCGCGCTCGTGGCATGCATCACTGCCTTCAAAGATTGCCAGTCGATCCTTTGTATGGATGGCACATTCCTCACTAGGAAGTACATGGGCCAGATATTGACTGCAATAGCAGAAGATGCGAATAAACAGGTTCTACCGGTTGCATTTGCTTTTGTCGAGTCAAAAAATACTAAAAGCTGGTATTGGTTCCTAGAACGGATGAAGTTTGAAATGGTTCAGGACCGGCCGGACGTATGTGTTATTCATGACCATAATTCTGGGCTGCTGAGGGCTATTATTGATATGCAATAAGGATCAGACACAAGGAGGGTCGCGAAGTGGTCTGATATTAAGAGTAGGTGGCGCATGAGGCACATGGGAGCAAACTTCTTCTAGTAGTTCAAGAGCAAAGACCTGATGAACATGTTCAAGAGGTTGTGCAAGTAGAACCAGGAGTGTAAGTTCAGAAAGCTTTGGAAGACGCTAGATGAATTGACCAGGAGACATAGCTCACATGGTTCGGTTGCCCCGACCAGTTCAAGGAACACAATGTTGTACCATGAGGGAGGAGATGATCCAACAGCGCTATGTGCCGTGCCGACAGATGGCCCAGGTATGCGGCGAAGGGCAAGATCGGCCATAAAGTCATTCAGTGACTGGATCCGTCATGTGCCCAAGAAGAAATGGTCTTTGTTGCACGATGAAGGGAGTGCAAGGTATAGCATCATGACGACAAACTTAGCGGAGGTGTACAATTGGGCCATGAAGGGCTTCAGATGTCTACCTTTGGTGGGCATAACTGAAAGGATTTTGCTTGGTACATAGAAATACTTTGTGGAGCGCTACCAAAAGGCTAATGCACTTTTGGCAAACAACCGGTTGTTGTACTCACAATTTATCATGGAATATATGTGCAGAAAAACCTTGAAGGCACAGCTGCATTTGTGCGACATGGCAGACTGGTAGAGAACGGAAGTACTTAATTCACTGTAGGGACCGTGGTCATGAAGGATCACAAGAAGAGAAGATATCCAACATGGTTGTCTTTGATGGCCGAACCTGTGAGTGCTCATGCGGGAACTCGGCTCTCCTTCACTTGCCATGCTCCCATGTCATTGCCGCTGCTGCTCAAACTAGGGAATCCTACCATAATTATGTGTCGCCGTATTATCACAAGGCAAGCGTCTTCAACACATGGAATAAAGAAGTAATTGAATACCACATGGACGGTCCTTCATAGAACCATCAGGACCTGACCATCGCTGGCTACAAGACATGACAAAGCTGAGGACAAAGAAAGGGCACCAGAGGACTAGTAGAATAAGAAATGATATGGATGAGTCGGAGGCTGGGCGTCGAAGGGTGAGGTGCATTCGAGCAAGGAGCTCAGGCATACAAGCCAGTACTGCACGAGGAGTACCACTGGAGATGGCACGACGGATCGCGAAGCTGGACCATCTCGTCATCATGGATGATGAAGAATTGCACAATATTGGGCCCTCTTATGTGTATGTCGTTCGGGCCACGTTGTAGTTCATTCTCTATGGTCATGTAATCGTTTGAACAATATTTTGTCTAGTCATGTTTACGTCGTTGTAATAATTGTTGATATCCGGACGACAATGCGGGTTATTCTGTATGTGTGTGTAATGCTTTTTACCATGTTCGTTGCCCTCACGACTTTGTAATTGTAATAATTTGGACTATTGATGACTATGTCGTTGTAATTGCAACAATTTGGACTATTGATGACTATGTCGTTGATGGCTATGTAATTTTCATGGTTGTTGGATCTAATCATTTGTATTAGCTATGACCTTTCAGGGGCGGGATGGCACAGCAATAGACACCAGAGCTTTTCGACCCCACCATCGACAAGACACACAGGTTGTTTCTTTCTGCTGAGCGCAATGCTCGGCTTGGTACCTCCAGACCGCGATCTTTGGGGAGCCTCTACGCATTGACCCACGTTGGACTGGCAGGTGTGCATTGTTTATTTTACAGATTACATTTATTGGCCTCAATTAGCATTTCTTTATTTATGTGTAGTTTCATTTCTTCATTTATTTTCAACGCAGATTGGCCCAGGCAGGACTTCTTTCTATCGATAGGATTGTAGAGCTGACGACAACGTCGAGCGGTCATAAAGACACCCCTAGGTTTGAGTACGACAGGGGCCTGATCGCAGCCCTTGTCGATCACTGGAGACCTGAGACACACACCTTACACTTCTCGTGCGGTGAGATGGCACCGACACTCCAGGACGTGTCGATGCAATTTGGGCTACCAATCGCAGGTGATGCAGTTGTACCGGATGCCGTGGGCATGGAGTGGCGTGCAAAAACGAAGGCGCGCTTCCATGAGATAGTACGTAGGCAAGGTGCGCCGTCGTACGAGCCTCTCCAGCCAGGGCAGAAGCACGGCCCATCGAAGAAGTGGCTTCAAAAATTCACGGTTCGTGTGCTCAAGCTGGCATTACTTTATTATATACACATGTTTGTAAGTTGCAATTTAAAATAAGATCGTCTGCACATTTTTCAGGCTGACTTTATACACCCCGATACGGACACGGCGATAGTATCGAGGCACCTCGAGCGTACCCCCTTCTACTTTTTTGGAGGGGTTCTTTTTTTGACGTCCTACGGTGATAGCGTCGGTAGGCACCTTATCCAGTTCGGACAGCAGATAGCAGACTCTCCGAAATGGGAGGTATGGTTAAACGTTTGAAGTACTCAGATGGTTTATTTGTTTTCCCTGCAATGTTTAATTCCTTCCTCCCGCAGGTTCCACCATACTTGTGGGGATCTGCAGTACTGGCAGGGATGTAGCGAGCTCTATGTGATGTCGTGTCCCGCACGTCCGACGGGGCCACCATAAGCGGGTGCCCTATGTTATTGCGGCTTTGGTCTTGGAAACATTCCGCTATTGGGAGGCCGTTTGTCGATCAAGACGCGTATGCAGAGCACTTGTATGCGTCAGATGACGTAAAATGGCCTACAATGGGGTACTTTTGGGCGCCAGGTATTATGTCATATGCTATACATCATGATTCATTTTTGTGCAAGATCATTTCTAACGCATTTCATTTTCAACAGCGGAGGAACAAGAAACAGTAGGGGAAGAAGAATTACCTAGAGTTCATGCGCGAGTTTGACAGCCTGACATATGACCAGGTTCGTTGGACGCCATACAATGAAGAAATGGTTAGTGAGCATGCACTGTATAGACTCCCTCCTCTTTGCACACGCGACAGCGAGTACTGGCTGATTCGCAAGGTTCTTGTGTTCGACTGTTGCGTTGAGGAGTACTTGCCGCATAGGGTGAAGAGGTACATCCAATACAATTATTACAACTAGTAATACTATTAATACTATTATTACCGACATATATGCATAACTTATCAGGGTTTTACCCTCTCTGCGCATCCACTCGGTTTCGTCTTCCTCATAGTCAGGGCACATCCAATCCTCCTGTCATAGGTGTAGGACATCACAACAAACTTCATGAGTTTGCAACTGTCATCGCAGAGACACATCGGGTCTTCCATGACTTCATAAACGTTTTCACTAAATTCTTCTCTCGGGGGTGAGGGAAACTCCATCTCTTTTTTTCTCTCCGCCTTTCCTCTCTACGCTTCGTTCTGCCTTCTCACGAGCTCTCGGATGTTTACATAGAGCTACAAGCTGAGCCACAACGAATAGTTCAACGGCTAGTTTCCAATCAACGGATAGTTCAACGGCTGTCGACGGTTGGTACCTTGGGGGTACTTGTCGGCAATGAAATATATGGGTCGCGCAAGACCAAGTATCGATGGTAACACAAGACACGAGGGAGCCTTTTTTATACAGGTTCAGGCCCTCATCGGTGGAGGTAATACCCTAGTCCTGTGCTCGTTGGGATTATATGGTGGTATAAGGTTACAAGATGATCGGGAGACCTCTCGTATGTTTCTCGATGTAGATTGCAGCGTTTCCTGGTGGGAGGATTGGATTCCTATGGCTTGCCTGTTTCTGGCGCCTCGAACTATGGCCCTTTACCCCCTTTATATAGTGGAGGGGGGAGGGGTTACAAGGAGGAGTCCTACTCTAGGTAGAAGTGGGAGTCCTACTTTAAGTAGAATCCTATCTATCCTGAATATGGATATATCCGGGTTTACAATTATAGTCTCCTTACAAAACGGGATTGCCTTCTATCTTTAAGCCTTCTTTGTTAGGTGTGCCGGGTGCTATCCGAGTGGTACACGTCTTCTTCTAGCCGTCTCGGGCCACCCCTGTTGGGTGGTCCTCGCGGCCCTTCATGAGGGTACCCGGGGTCTATCTTATCGACAACGGCTACTTTGCAACGGGAAGAAATACAAGCACTCGCCTATTGACAAGGCGACCAGCCCTGTCGTCACTTTAAAGGGCGACACGAACCTGTCGTCAATTCAAAGGACGACATGCCCCTGCACACAGCCGCTCATCTATCTGTTACACGGTGGCTGATGGAGGGGGCCTATTGGCAGTTGAATAGGCAATCGTCCTTCCAGAGTGCGGCAGAGGGTTAGATTTGCTTAATCCCCATGAAAATATATTTTTGCTTAAAAAATTCAAATAAATATAGAAATATTAAAAATTCAGCGCGAGTGGCTACTGGTTTGGGCCGAGGTGCGGTTCACGTGGAGACCAGGTGGCTATGCATGCAGAGCTGGGCCCACAGGGTGCTGTCTTCCTCCGGCGGCAAGTCTAGGCGACGAGCACTGCGGCAGACCGAGACCGAGGCGTGTCTGGCTGCCAGGCACGTGGCCATGATGGGCCCAGTATGTGTTGACACCCAAATTTGGCAGAGAATCGGATATTGAATTTGGGCCGGGACAATCGGAATTTGGGCCAAATCGGAATGTTGGGCTTCATTGACGGAGAAAAAAGGACGATGTATCACTAAAATCCGACAAACTGGAGGCATGGGATCTGACTCGAATTATATCTTAGGAATCTGGTTGAGTCGTTTTTAAGCCGATTGGCTTTTGTGTCGTGTCGGTATCGGTTTTGTTAGGACTATCGTCAGTATAAATAGGGACCTGAGGGTCGTGTAAAGAACAACTCAATACAATCAACAAAACACTACACACTCGAATCCGATCAACTTCGTCGAAAGGTTCAAACCTCAGGTAAAGATATCTCGATATGATCGACTCTTTGCTTGTTGTATCGTATGCATGGCTGCAGCTTCAATCTCATGTATACAAAGCATGTTAAGCTGTCTCGGTTTACCGATCCTTAATATGGACGCATATTACACTGTCTCGATCTGATCGATCTGTAGTATGTATTTATCTTTGCAATGTCGATCGTTGGATGCCTTATGAATGTGTTCTCCTTTTCCGATGCATATGACTGTCGACCCGATCGATCTTATGTGCGTTTGTTTAGGATTTTACATGAGTAGAGCATTTACCGATTTGCACTGTGTTTATCTGGCAATACCGATAGTTTAATATGTTTACATGTTTTCTCTCAAATTCGATATATGTGACTGTCTCGACCTGATCGATCTCACATATGTTTGCTTTAGGAGTTTGCATGAATAACATATTTTCCGATTAATATTGTATCACTAGCTTTCTAAGACTTTGATCAAATTATATGCTTATGCCTTGATCTAGATTTGAATATTGTCTGGGCCTGACCCATCTATTTGGTCAATTTCATGGTTTAATCTAATAAGTTGATTAGGGGAATTGAAGCTGGTTTAATCATAAAAATACCAAAAATAGATAAAATTATGCTTTAATCATTTTATCATGCAAATTGTAAGCCGATAGAATTGGTGGTATCGGTTTCTCTAAAAGCCGATACGAATTTCCTAATTTGGCTGTTGGAAAAGCCGATTAAGGCCAAATTGCTAACAGTTTACTCCTTGTCAATTTTCAGGTCAAATTGACTGGCACGCTTGGTTCTAGTTGCGACGCTAGCTCAGACTAGACGCTTCCACACGGTGCGTTGACATGGAATCACCTTTTTCGTGTCAACACACTTTTTGGCACGCCTGGTGGGACACGAACATCGCAATCTCCAAGATGACGCGCACGGATGCTGAAGCTGCAGCGGAAGCTCTCAAACACGTTGCTGAGGCAGTAAGCTTTGATGAGCTGAACGCTGAACAGAAGAAGGAGATTCAAGATCGACTTGCTAAACTGAATGAGGAGAACATGAGAAGGATCCTTACTGGTTATCGAAAAACTCGCAGTAGGCAAGTTACAAAGGCCGCTATTGGAGAACCATTGCTCACTGGAGATTATGCCGATGTACTAAGAGAGCAGATAAATGCTTCTATTTACCGATCATTGATTGATCAATCATCGGTTATAGGACAGATTGTGGAAGATAGGACTAATGCCGCTTGGCAAAAGCTTTTGACTGGTCAAGCTCCTCCTCAAGGGAATCGGATTTCACCTCCTCCACCTCCACCAAACCCAATTAACCGATTCCCCAGTGAATATCCAAGCAAGTTCTTCCCAAGCTATTCCACCATAAGTTGGGATGTTCAGTTCTCGTCCACCAGTTTTTGCTCCTCCTACAACCACTGCTTACAACACTTCTCCGATCCAAGGGTTGCAGAACAATCAGGCTCTAGTTCCATTACAAAATCCGGTGGGATACCAGCCGATTGCTCCTGGAGTGAGTGAAAATATTGAAGAAGTCACAAGGAACTTGGTTTTTAACATGATAAGGCAGTGTGAGATCAATGCTCCTAAAATTGCCCCAAGCTACACTATGCCTTATCCATCGGCATTCAATGAAACGGAATTCCCCTACAAATATCGAGTGCCAGATTTCGCCAATGCCAAGTTCAGTGGGAGTGATAGCATGTCTACCCGTGAGCACATTGCAAGGTTCATCATGCTGATCAGAGATGCTGCCTCCAAAGACACACTTAAATGCCGATTGTTCCCGCTCTCCCTATCGGGCTTGGCTTTTAACTGGTTCACCTCACTCCCACCAAATAGCATTACTTCCTGGATGGATTTAGAGAAGAAATTCCATGAGTATTTTTACTCAGGGAAAAATGAGGCAAGGATTACCGATATCATGATGATCAAGCAGAAATATGGTGAATCGGTAAATGATTACTTGCGTCGGTTTAGGGAAGTCAGAAACCGATGCTACAGCCTTTCACTTCCTGATCATGAATTGGTAGAATTGGCTTTCAAGGGATTGCTGCCTGTCAATCAGAAAAAGGTGGGCAATCAAGAGTTTGCTGATGTTTCTCAACTAGCTCACAAAATTGCCTTGTATGAAAGTCGATTCGCTGAAAATACGTATCCAAGCCAAAAGGAATATCGGAATAACAACAACAACAACAACAACAACAACAACAAGGGTAAAGACAAAACTATCAATATTGTCACTACTGAGTAAAGTGATAATTCCAATGACTCAGATGTTGAAGAAGTTGGAGCTTATGTTGCTGAATGGATGACTAACAAAAGAGAATTTTAGTTTGGATGGATAAAGCCGAAGAGTTCTGAAAAGAGTAAATATTCCTTTGATACATCCAAGTGTGATCGGATTTTTGATCACCTGCTGCAAGAAAAGCAGATTCAGCTTAAGCAAGGACATATTATCCCACATCTGGAAGAACTCAAGAAATGAAAATATTGCAAGTGGCACAATTCATACTCTCACACCACCAATGAGTGCAATACTTTCAAGCAGCTTATCCAAAAGGCGATTGAAGATGGACAACTTCGGTATCAAAGTAAAACTTCACAAGTTGATACAAAACCATTTTCGATTGGTTTTGTTGGAATGGTCGATGCTATGAAGAGAAAAGCCGATGGTTTTGGAGAAAGTTATGATCGGCTTAAAGTGCTTGTTGGCTCCAAAAGGATCGATTTTTGTGGATGAGAAGCCAGAATTGAAATTCCGATCAATAAAATCACGGGGAGATGAGAAAGCCAATAAGTGGCGCGAGGTGAATGTGGAAGGAATAACAAAAATCCGATCAGACGGCCAAAGCTAACTTTTGATCAATTGATGGAAAAGTATAATCGGATGGCTAAAAATCCACCAAGAAATGTAAGGCCAAAGACTTCTGAGCCAATTCTTCAAGAAAATTCAAGTAATCAGGATTGAGAAATGGAATATTGGGAGTGTCCCTTTTTTCGATACTGCTGGGAAGAAGGAATGTCATTGCCTACCATTGAGAATTGCCCTATGAACCATGTGTTCGCTCCACCAATGAAGAGAACATCGGTTATGGATCGTTTAGTGTTTCCAAAGCAAGAAGCTAAAGAAGTTCCGTTGGAAGTAAAAACCGATGTGCATCGTCCTCCTAAAATACCATTGCCACGGTGGTGTCCAAGTGGGATCACTAAATCTCAGAAAAGGCGATTGCAATGAATGAGGCATACTGAGAACAAGGAAGCTGAAGCTGAAAAATTCAGGGAGGCGTTGCTGGAGCAAGTAAAGCCGATGAAGCCGGCTAGGGGCAAACAAGAGTGGAGGCCCAAGTTGAAATCGGCAATTATTGTTGACACTAAAGCCGATTCCGATGAAGCTTCGATTGCTACTAATATGGTTTGCATATTGCCTCAGGAATTCATGTGTGATTATGAAGAAGCCGCTGCAGAGCTTGTGTTGGGAGCTGAAGATGCCATATTCAAGAAGCCAGAGAATTCCCGATTACACTTGAAGCTATTGTTTATTATGGGCTATGTCAATGGAAAACCAATTTCAAGGATGATGGTGGATAGTGGAGCCACTGTGAATTTGATGCCATATTCTATTTGTCGGAAAATTGGAAGGTCTACGGAAGATTTGGTAAAAACCAATATGGTACTAAGTGATTTTAACGGAAATCTGACAGAAGCCAAAGGAATTCTAGTGGTTGAACTCACAGTTGGTAGCAAGATGATTCCGACAGCTTTCTTTGTGATTGATGGAAAAGGGAACTACAATGTGCTGTGGGGAGAGATTGGATACACGCCAACTGTTGCATTCCATCGACATTACATCAAATTTTGATTCAGTGGGTTGGCGAGCACATTGAAGTAGAGGCATTGTCGGGAAAACTTTTGGAGGACTGCAACTTCATCAGCTTTAGCAAATCGGGATTTAAACCGACAATTCTAGAAGCACAATCGGTAACTCAAGGAAATGAGGGTTTTTTATTGGAACCGCGGCAACTCTAGATGAGATCGAATATAAGATGGGCCAAGGCTTTATATCGGCTGATGAACTTGAAAAAGTCGATATTGGAACAGATGGGAAAGAAATGCCCACTTATATTAGTAAAAAGTTGTCGTAGGAATACAAAGATTGGCTTATTCAAATTCTTAAAGATTGGATTGATTGTTTTGCTTGGGAATACCATGAGATGCCTGGTCTAAGCCTATCGATAGTTGAGCACAAGATTAAGATGAAACCAGGGTTTTGGTCGGTAAAACAACCTCCAAGAAAAATCGGTTGGAAAATTTATGATCAAGTGAAGGCCGAAATTCAAAGATTGTTAGATGCAAAGTTTATTCGGCCATGCAAATATGCCGATTGGATTTTCAGTATTGTGCCTGCTGGGAAAAAGATTCTGATAAGATTCGGGTTTGCATCGACTTTCGGGACTTAAACAAAGCAATGTACAAGGATGAATATCCGATGCCGATTGTTGATCGCCTTATTGACGCTGCATCGGGTAATCGGATTATAAGCTTTTTGGATGGCAATGCTGGATACAATCAGATTTTTATGGCTGAAGAAGATGTGAACAAGACTCCATTTAGATGCCCTGGTGCTATCGGTTTATTTGAGTGGGTCATCATGACTTTTGGGCTAATAAGTGATGGGGACGGGGGTCCCGATCTTCCGACAGGTATGGATAAACACGATTGGGGGAGAACTCGACGTTGACGATCCGACTTCCAATCAGAACTGATCTAAGCCTGCAATCGCTACACCACTGTCTCTGTTCGTTATCAACCACGCCAAGACGCGGTTGACCTCACCACGAAGGCTAATTCCTGCAAGCGAATCGAGAACACAAGCAAGAACACGGTAGATGCAATCACAATATTACAGATTACCGATTAAGCACATAAGTTGGGGTTCAGCAAACCGATACACGGCGAAACTGCGACGGCAGAATAATCTAAGCAAAACCCAAGTCTAAAATAGCGACGGCTACTGAATTTATAGCAACGGCTAGGGTTTGGGGCGCAGCCCCTAGGGTACATGGGCCATGGGCCGAAAGTGGAGCGGCGCAGCGCCCGACAGATCCCGATAGATTCTGGTCGCAATATTGTTTCGATGATTTCCGCTGATCCATATGGAATTTGGAGGTGGGACCAGATCCGTTGGAAAGATCTCGTCGAGAGCTTGTCTGTGCATACCAAGAACGTCCAAAACGGAGTTCGTACGCATCCGGAGCATCCGTTTTAAGTTGACTGCGCTGAGATGGCCGAATTGGATTCGTGGACCAATTGAGCTCTTTCTTTGGCCCGCCTTGGAACAACGTGGCTTGTGGTACCAGAGGGCACGGAAGAGGTGGAGAGACGTCTTTCTTCAGTATGTCTTCACGTAGTGGAGGCGGCCAGGGTGGTGGCCGAACTTCTGGAAAATATCGCGCCTTGTCCAGAGGTCGATGATGCTGACGGAGTGATCGACTTGTTGTAGACGAAGTAGTCGACGAAAATCTTGATGACCAACATATTGACGTAGTGTTGGTCATACCTATGATGGGCATGGTCACATCATCCTCCCTTTCTTGATTGTGAGTCGTCCTCGACTCATTCTTGTTTATCTGCAAAAGATTAGCTCCAAAAAAAGACAAAGCAACAAGCATATCGTTTGCAATCAAATTGTTAGAATCAAATCGATTAGGATCCACATCCTCCCCTTCTTGAAATTTTGCATATAATTTCGAAACAGAGCTAGAGGCACTTGATGTCTCATGATTATTGATAATGTAGCTCTCTAACTGATCACATGGTTGTACATCATAAGAAAAATTCATATTTGAGCAAATGTACACTCGATTAACCATGTACTTTTCATTATCATTATATTTGCCTATAGCATGAAAAGTGTTTCTAGATAACCAAGGCAAATTGTATTGATCAACAAGTCTCTCCTCTAAATTGTCTAGATCACATAGAACATCAAATTCAATATAACCCAGAGCATTTAAAGAAGACAACAATTTCAGCTCATCATTTTCGTTGGCGATGTGAACAACATGTTTATTTTCAGCACAAGTGTTATTATGCTCCAAGTCAAAAGTGACATGTTCATTCACTAGTTGTGGTAGAGGTATAAGTGAAGCATTATCACACAACTCTTCTTTATCACAAGAAATATCGAGCAAATCATCTTGCGACAAAGATAAATCAGAAATTGGTTCCACAATTTGTTGCTCTAGCATATCATGATTTGTGGAAAGTTTCAGCACATCAACATCATTCTTCTTTTGAGTGAGTATTGTACCTTTTTCATTACCTTTATTTTCCTCCTCAGCTGATATAGGTACATCTTTAGTTGTAGGCGTTGGAAGCAGGGGTGAAGCGTCATGTATCTCTTCATTCTCCTTGTTATCATTCATGGTCAAATCTTGCTTATCCTTCTCTTGATTATTCTCATTGTCCTGCAAAATGTTAGTCACAAGTGGAGGCACGACAAAAGGTCGTTCTTCCATGACAACATGTCTATCGTGTTCAATTTGAATTTCGATCTCACAAGCAAGGCTAAACAAACAAGAGAGAGAATCATATTCTTTATCGACAAGAACGTTTTGAATTTTCTTATCAAGTCCACGTAAGAATATAATTTCCTTTGCTTCTTCGGTTTTCTCTAAACCACAACGCAACAACAATGTCTCGAATTGCTCGTAATATGCCTTTACAGATTTATCACATTGTTGTAAACATTGCAATTCATAGAGTAGTTTTTCAGAATAATATGCGGGAACAAATTCATCTCTCAAATATCGTTTCATATCTCTCCAAGTTTGAGGCACCTTGTTATATTTACAAAAATCATTCCACCAAATTAATGCACAACGAGTAAAAGCACTAGCGGCAGCATTAATTTTTCGTTTGTCACAGATTTTATATTGTGAAAATATTTTATCTACCGCTATTTCCCAATCAATATAAGCATTAGCACCAAATCCATCATAAGAAGGAAAAGACATTAGAGTTTTACCTTGGTCGGTGGAAGCAGATATAGTGTTGGTGGAGTGTTTTTCTTCCAACCTCTCTTGTGTATTCCTAATGTTTCGACCAAAATTGTCGATCTCGGCCTTCATCTCTTGTGTATTATTGTTGATCATGGCTTTCATATCCTTCAATAAGTCTAGCAGCTCCTTGTGACGAACAAGCTTAGTATCGTTTTGATTTTCGGTCGATGATCCTGCCATTGTTAGTAGAAAACAGAAAATAACACAAGAGTATTATCCCTATCAACTACTAGGTGGTAGAAGGTGGAATCACACGCTCTCAAGCATCTTACCACGCTCTTACAAGTGTTCTTACCAATACTGCAGGAGGTACAACCGGTGGCTGGTTCATGATACCGAACGAGTGTGAGCGAAACGATTGCAAGTTCAAATCAGAACTGATAAGAAGTATGTGGAGCTTGGATAGGCAAAATATAGTAGCAAGGAATATGCAATTATCGAAATCAGATTAGCAAAGCTGAATAAATATCCAAAGTTTTTGTCAAAGTTGCTGGCCTAAACCCGTCCTTAGACCTAGCTCAAGCAAGCAAAACAAATAACACAACACTTTGGATACAAAGAATGCAAGCACTTCTGATTTCTTTCTTTCTTTCTTTTCCTTGCTTTTTTTTTTCTTTTTTTTTTCTCTTTGTGCGGCTTCTTTTTATGCACTTGCCTTTTTCACCTTTTTTTTGAAATATCAATAGTGCCGCATATGAGAGATTACAAGATATATACTCAAACACTCAATTTTCTCTCGCTGGAAAAACAGATCTACTATGCAGAAACTTTCTATGCTGTTTTCGGATTTTTGGAGGCTTCAAACACTAAAACGTATAACAGCAAAGTTGTAGATCTTTTCGTGCTGATCAATTTGCATATATGGAACACCCAATTTGGATAAAGGATCTAGGAGATTTGGGCCCCGCAATACAGACTGCTCAGAAAAATCCGAGACACATACAGAAACACTTCCAACGTGATTTTGGATCTGAAGATGGAGTTTCTGGAACTTCGTGCAATGGACAAAGTTGTAGAACTTTTTCCGGGCTACAATTTAGGATCTAAATTTGTTCAATTTGGAGTTCGGATAAGGGAGATAATGATAAAACACCGAACTATACAGATTGGTACCCGATTTGGACGCGGCGGCGACGACGACGTGATGGGACTCGACGTCAAGATGCAAGAATTAAACTAGACCAAGAACTTACTCTAAACCAGCAACAAGACGATGACGATGGATACAAATTCAACAACGCGAAACTGAAAACGAAATCGCGAAGGGCACAAAGTGGCTTGGACTATGGATATGACGACGAACTCAAATCTTTTTGTGGGGCAATTTTCTGGACTCTAGGTGGAAGATGAACAATGAACAAAGGGGATACAAGTATACCTGACGGGCAACCGAGGCTCTGATACCACTTGATGGGGACCGGGGTCCCGATCTTCCGACAGGTATGGATAAACACGATTGGTGGAGAACTCGACGTTGACGATCCGGCTTCCAATCAGAACAGATCTAAGCCTGCAATCGCTACACCACTGTCTCCGTTCGTTATCAACCACGCCAAGACACGGTTGACCTCACCACGAAGGTTAATTCCTGCAAGCGAATCGAGAACACAAGCAAGAACGCGGTAGATGCAATCTCAAATTACAGATTACCGATTAAGCACACAAGTTGGGGTTCCGCAAACCGGTAAACGGCGAAGCTGCAACGGCAGAACAATCTAAGCAAAACCCAAGTCTAAACTAGCGACGGCTACTGAATTTATAGCGACGGCTAGGGTTTGGGGCGCAGCCCCTAGGGTACATGGGCCATGGGCCCAAAGTGGAGCGGCGTAGCGCCCGACAGATCCCGGCAGATTCTGGTCGCAATATTGTTTCGATGATTCCTGCTGATCCGTATGGAATTTGGAGGTGGGACCAGGTCCGTTGGAAAGATCTCGTCGAGAGCTTGTCCGTGCATACCAAGAACGTCCAAAACGGAGTTCGTACGCATCCGGAGCATCCATTTTAATTTGACTGCGCGGAGATGGCCGAACTGGATTCGTGGACCAATTGAGCTCTTTCTTTGGCCCGCCTTGGAACGACGTGGCTTGTGGGACCAGAGGGTGCCGAAGAGGTGGAGAGACGTCTTTCTTCAGTATGTCTTCACGTAGTGGAGGCGGCCAGGGTGGTGGCCGAACTTCTGGATAATATCGCGCCTTGTCCAGAGGTCGATGATGCTGACGGAGTGATCGACTTGTTGTAGACGAAGTAGTCGACGAAAATCTTGATGACCAACATATTGACGTAGTGTTGGTCATACCTATGATGGGCATGGTCACATCAATAAGTGCTGGAGCAACATATCAAAGGGGGATGAACTTGATTTGCCATGGCTTGATCAGAAAATTGGTCGAGATTTACATTGATGATGTGGAGATCAAGTCTCAAGAGGAAAAACAACACTTAGCCGATATCGTGACCATGTTGGATCAATTTCGGAAATATGGCATGAGGATGAATCCAAAGAAGTGTGCTTTCGGAGTATCGGCTGGGAAGTTCCTAGGATTCATTGTGCATGAAAGAGGGATCGAAGTATATCCCGATAGAGTGAAGGCAATCATGAACACTAAACCTCCTGATTCACGTTCGCCTATAAGAGTTGATCGGCAAAATTAATTATTTGAGAAGGTTCATCTCCAACTTATCGGAAAGGATTATTCCATTTTCTCCATTACTCAAATTAAAGAATTCCGATAAGTTTGTTTGGGGGCCAGAACAGTAAAAGGTGTTTGATAATATCAAAGAGTATTTGACCAATCCTCCTGTTCTGGTAGCTCCGAGAGAGGATTTTCCGTTCAAACTTTATCTATCGATTTCTAAAAAACAATAGGGGCAGTTCTGGTTCAAGAAGTTGATGGGAAAGAACATGCAATTTTTTACCTGAGCAGAAAGCTGTTGGATCCAGAAACCCGATACACAATAGTGGAGAAATATTGTCTCTGCTTATACTTTGCATGCATCAAACTGAGGCATTACCTGTTAGGAGTTGAATGCAAAGTAACTTGTCAAACCGATGTGATCAAGTACATGCTTAATGCTCCAATCATCAAAGGGCGTCTTGGAAAGTGGGCATAGACTCTCATCGAGTTTGACCTAACCTATGAATCTCCAAAAGCTGTCAAGGGGCAGCTATTAGCCGATTTCATCACCCACCATCAGAATATCAATCTATCGGTTTTATTGCCATGGGTAATGTTTTTTGATGGATCGGTTTGTGAGAAGGGCTGCGGAATCGGTATTTTCATAGTATCCCCTGGTGGTGTTTCTTACCGATTTAGTGTTGCAGTAGATTTTGGGTTGACCAATAACCAAGTGGAATATGAAGCTTTGATTCAAGGATTAAGGTGTTTAATTCAAGCTGGGGCTATAGCTGTTGAAGTTTACGGAGATTCACAACTAGTATTTTTCAGATGATCGGCAAATATGAATGTCATAGTGATTTACTTCAAGGTTATTTGGAGAGAGCTTTGGATTTGGCTAAGCACTTCACTGTATTCACAATTCAACATGTTTCAAGAGAACAAAATTGTGAGGCCAATGATTTAGCTCAAGAAGCATCAGGTTATAAAATGTCGATCATGGAATTGGAGATCGTGCCCTATCAAAATCCGATACCAATGGGATGGCAGGTAGAAATTATCGGTTATCTCAAGAATCCTCAAGGAAAAACCGATAGGAAGCTTAAGAGGAAGGCCCAGAGGTATGTGTTGATTAGTGATAAGTTATATTATCGGAGTTTTGATGGGTTACTACTCAAATGCCTAAATGAAGAGGATGCTAAGGTTGCAATCGGAGAAGTCCACGAAGGAATTTGTGGAACACATCAATCAGCTTACAAGATGAGGTGGATGTCGAAGCGATCGGGATTTTTCTGGCCAACCATGGTTAAAGATTGTTTCAAATATTACAGAGGTTGCAAAGACTGTCAGAAATTTGGAAATGTTCAGCAAGCGCCTGCATCGGTTTTACATCCGATTGTGAAGCCGTGGCCCTTTAAGGGATGGGGAATTGACATGATTGGAGAAATATTTTCTTCCTCATCCAAGGGGCATTGGTATATTTTAGTGGCAACGGATTATTTCATCAAGTGGGTTGAAGCTGTGCCTTTAAAGAAAGTGACTGCCACTGAGGCTATTGAATTTGTCAAGGAACATATAATTTACCGATTCAGTATTCCACAAACGATTACTACAGATCAAGGATCGGTATTTATGTCAGAAGCTTTTCAAGATTATGCTCGAAGCCTGGGAATTACAACTATCAACTCATCGCCATATTATGCTCAAGCCAACGGCCAAGCAGAATCTTCCAACAAAAGTGTCATAAAGCTAATCAAAAGAAAAATCGATGAAAGGCCGAGGGGCGAGACTTTACCGGGATCAACGATCAATGCTGCCTTCGGGCGAGACTTTACCGGGATCTTCGCAGTTTACTGTTTTGGCCCATTTCGCGCCAACGGGCTCACGTGTCTACATCCCATGCGATGATGGAGAATTAACGGCCAGATTTATTAGAAATATTTGGAAAGATGCCGATGATGGAGAATCGAGAGAAATCTGATTTTTATGGTAAAAGTTCGTCGAATGCGATCATCACATTGCCAAACTTAGGGCATATGTTGACAACCAAATTTGGCAGAAAATCGGATAGTGAATTTGGGCCGGGACAATCGGAATTTGGGCAAAATCAGAATGTTGGGCTTCATTGACGGAGAAGAAAAGACGATGTATCATTAAATCCGACAAACTGGAGGCATGGGATCTGACTCGAATTGTATCTTAGGAAAGTCTGGTTGAGTCGTTTTTTAAGCCGATTGGTTTTTGTGTCATGTCGGTATCGGTTACTTGGGTCGGTATCGGTTTTGTTAGGACTAGCGTCAGTATAAATAGGGACCTGAGAGTCGTGTAAAGACAACTCAATACAATCAACAAAATAACTACTCTTGAATCCGATCGACTTTGTCGAAAGGTTCAAACCTCAGGTAAAGCTATCTCAATGTAATCGACTCTTTGCTTGTTGTATCGTATGCATGGCTGCATTGCTTCAATCTCATGTATACAAAGCATGTTAGGCCGTCTCGATTGGCCGATCCATAGCATGGACACATATTACACTGTCTCGATCTAATCAATCTGTAGTATGTATTATCTTCACAATGTTGATCATTGGATGCCTTATGAGCGTGTTCTCCTTTTCCGATGCATATGACTGTCTCGACCCAATCGATCTTATGTGCGTTTGTATAGGATTTTACATGAGTAGAGCATTTACCGATTTGTACTGTGTTTATCTAGCAATACCGATAGTTGAATATGTTTACATGTTCTCTCTCAAATTTGATATATGCGACTGTCTCGACCTGATCGATCTCACATATGTTTGCTTTAGGAGTTTGCATGTATAATATATTTTCCGATTGATATTGTATCACCAACTTTCTAGGACTTTGATCAAATTATATGCTTATGCCTTGATCTAGATTTGAATACTGCATGGGCCTGACCCATCTATTTGGTCAATTTCATGGTTTAATCTAATAAGTCGATTAGGAAAATTGAAACTGGTTTAATCTAAAAAATACCAAAAATAGACATAATTATGCTTTAGTCGTTTTATCATTGCTCTATCAAAAATTAAGCCGATAGAATCTTCGTTATAGGTTTCTTTAAAGCCAATACCAAATACCTAATCTGGCTGTTGAAAAAGCCGATTAGGGCCAAGTTGCTAACCGTTTACTCCTTGTCAATTTTCAGGTCAAATTGACTGGCACACTTGGTTCTGGTTGCGACGCTAGCCCAGACTAGACGATTCCGCACAGTGCGTTGAAGTGAGAAGTCACCTTTTCGCGTCAACACATCGTCGTCAAGGTGGACAAGCCAGAGGCTTCGCGCAGCGACAAGCGGGTCTTGGATCTGGCTGGAGCGGTTTATTCCCAGCCGGCGGATGCTGCTTTCCCGGGGGCTCCTCCGGCGAAGACCCGTGCCACGCCCAGTTCATCCGGCGAGGTTAAGGTGGTCTCCCTGAGTGAGTCCGAGCCCGCCCAGACAATCAAGGTGGGTGCTAACTTCGAGGCTAAATCGAAAGACGCGCTCATCACCTTCCTCCGGTCTAATTTGGATGTGTTTGCTTGGCAACCGTTCGATATGACTGCGGTCCCCATGGAGGTGATTGAGCACCGATTGGTGACGCTTCCAGGAGTGTGCTCGGTCCGGCAGACGGTCCAAAGGCAGGCACCAGAGCGTCAAGATGCCATTCGTGAAGAAGTCGAGAAGCTGCTAAGTGCGGGAATCGTAAGGGAGGTCATCCATCCCGAGTGGGTTGCCACCCGTGCTGGTCAAGAAATCCAATGGGAGGTGGCGAATGTGTGTGGACTTCACTGACCTCAACAAAGCCTGTCCGATGTATCCATATCTGCTTCCCCGCATCGATCTCATCATCGACTCTACAGCCAGGTGCGAGTTGTTGTGCTTTTTGGATGCGTACTCTGGGTACCATTAGATCAGCATGGCAGAGGAAGACGAAGAGAAGACCGCCTTTGTCACTCCCATGGGTGTGTACTGCTACAAGAGGATGGCTTTCGGATTAAAGAACGCTGGCCCTACATACCAGCGAGCTATGCATATCTCTTTCTGTCCGTAGGTTGGAAGAAACGTAGAGGTCTACGCTGATGACTTGGTGGTGAAGGCTAAGAGGAGTGAGGGACTGGTCGGTGACTTGGAAGAAACCTTCGCCAACCTCCGAAAATATTCTTTGAAACTTAACCCTGAGAAGTGTGTATTCGGTGTGCCCTCCGAAAAACTGCTGGGGTTTAAGGTGTCTAGCCGTGGCATTGAGGCAAACCCCGACAAGATCGCGGCCATCGAGCGTATGAAGCCGCCAACCCGCCTCAAGCATGTCCAGTGCCTTGCAGGCTGTTTAACTTCCCTTGGGCGATTTATCGCCCAGTTGGGAGAAAAGAGTTTTCCCCTGTTCAAGCTGCTCAAGAAGACCAACAATTTTGAGTGGACTCCGGAAGCTCAGTAAGCATTTGAAAGTCTGAGGAAGTACCTCTCTTAGCCCCCAGTACTGGTCGCTCCTAAGCCTGGCGAGCCGTTGCTGTTGTACATTGCGGCTACTCCGATAGCTTCGTAACTAGCATTGTAGGTAAATCGGTAGTTTGGGCGATTAATCGGTTAATTAATCAAGCAAAACACAAAAAGCTAAAATTTTGAATAGTCCGATTCACCCCCTCTCGGCCTAGGATCCTTTTAACATGTATATACATACTCCGTGCATCCTAAATTTGGAAATAATGGCATATGAGACTGGACATGCTTAAAATTCAATGCAATTATTTTTGCATTCACTTTAGTTTCTGAATCATCAAGTCTACTTTTGTCATGTGAAAATTAGAGCTGCCCTGTGTTTATGGATATGGAGAGAGATTCGATATAGTTAATGAAAACTAATTGCTATTAGTATTGGCATTCTTGTACAAAGTGGGACACTATGTGGTTAATGTGTAATTAACACATTTCTTGTAATTGTTTTTGTCCATGAAATGGCATTGCCTCGTATTTCCCCCTTTATAATTTTATTTGGTTCTCCAATTTGTGTTTTTTTCATTCCTTTATAGGTACGTTGCAAAGCACGGGCATTGTACTAGTTTTTGTTAATTCATTTTCCTCTGCCCCTCTTATCTCCTTTGGTACTATATATACACAATCTATTGCCGGTAGAAAAGTTTGGAATTTATGCTGATCACTAGCATGCTATAAGATACACATGTATGGTTGATATATTATGCATGGTCACATATTATCACATTTTTTTTAAAAAAAGAAAATTTACTGTGAACAATGATGTTGGGCGGGGAGTAAACAGAGGGGGGGAGGGGCAGAAGAGAGGTTACCAGCATCGGATGTCATGTGCGAGGTCGCACCGGAGTCCATGTACCACTTGGCACGGCCAGGAGCCGTTGTAGGAGCAGGAGTGGTGGCCACCAGCATGGCCGAGGCCGACGCGGGGACATACGTCTGAGAAGCGTCGGTGGGTCGCACAGTCAGAGGGCGGTGCTAGACTACCGGATGGCGGCATGGGGGCGCACGACCAGAGGAGATGGCGGCATGACCTGGTGGTCGGCGATGCGGCCTAGGGGCTACGGCACCGCTGGAAGAGGCGGGTGCCTTGGCGTGCCGGGTGCCACGAGACGAGTGCCGGAAGGGGTGCCGGGTGCCACACAACGTCATGTGTGATCATGTCGACGACAGAGGTCGGCAATGAGGCCCGCGGGGCACGGTTGGGGATGGCGGCAACGCGAGGAGCTGACGGTCGTCGAGCGACGCTAGGAATGTCGGGGCAGTGCCATGCAAGGACGTCAGGGCGGTGCGGGGCGTGACGACTGTTGGCGACGCCGCCGGCAGGATACTGCCGTGGTGGCAGATGCTTGGGACGGCAACGGCCGGAGTCGCCGCGGCCAAGGCGCTGTGGATACCCTAGATGTCGACGCCTTGTCCAACATGATGACGCCAAGGAGGTGAACGCTGGGGGTGGCATCGGGGCGGTGATGGGCAGCGAGGCCGTAGGCGGGACTTCGCCGTGGAGGCAGACCATGGGCAGGATGCCATGGACGGTGGGGGCGCCACCCAAGATACCGACACTGTGTTCGACAAGATGGACGTCGTCAATATGGGCGCCGGGGAGGCGGACGATTGGGGCGGCGCCGGGCAGGGACGTCGGGACGACGATAGGCGGCGAGGCCGCGGGCATGGCACTGTGGATTGTGGGGGTGCCGCCTGAGATGCCGGCGTTGTGTTCGGCAACCGGAGAGGCTGCGGGTAGGGCTCCGTGTGCCTCGATGAGGAGGGCAGGCGCGATGTGTGCACCATGCGCCTCGAAGAATTTGGCATGGAAGGAGGGGCCATTGTTGCCGGCGTGTGCGACGTGCGTGCCGACAAGGAGAAGGCCATTGTTGGAGAGGACGACAGTGGCGGGGAGTTGCGCTGGCTTTGGAGATGACCGAGACAGACTAGATCTTTGCGGGGATGAGGTCGGGCCATATGGGAAAGGAAGGTACGGCGGCAATGTCGATGGGGAAGAAGGACGAGGCGGCCGGAGAAGACTTTGGTTCCGCAGCCATAGAGGACGGCGCGACAACAGTGGCATATGTGCCCTGGAGACGACTGAGGAGGGCCAGATCCCGACGGGGATGAAGCCGGGCCAGACGGAGGAGGAAGCCGCTGCGACAACGTCTATGGGGAAGAAGGACGTGGCGATCGAAGGGGATGCCGTTGACGCAGCCATGGAGAACGGCATGGCAACGACGACGGCTAGGGTTAGGGAAGGTGCAGGAAAGCCTACTCTGATACCGTGTTGTAATGCGGAATAGTTAGTGTCGTATTCCTCTTGAGATGGAGTATAAGTAATATAGAAGATGGGTCTCTCGCATGGACCCAATATACTCTAAAATTTTCCACACTATGCTATCTCTGGTTGGCTTCGTCCATGGGCACTTCCTCTTGCCACCACTGCCTTCTATGTCGCCGGTCCTGCCGCGTCGCGCCTAGGCCTTTAGTTGGCTTCACCCCCACGTGCTCCCTTCTTCTCCCGCTGACATCGCCTCAGCACTCATACATACCCCAATACCCGTTGCTCTGGGAACTTCTAGTGCAACCTTTCGTTGGTCCTTTCTTAATGGCCTCACACCCACTAAAACCCTAGCCATGGTGCCGCATCCCCATCTTTTCTGCACCTAGGCCGTCTCTTCTCTTCCCCTATGCTGACCACATTCTATTTCTACTTCAACGGTTCAACCCCCTTCCCGGCGCCAGATCAGACCTATGGACCGGAACATACTTTCTTTGTTGGCCCAGGCTCCCGGAGAGAACTCACTCAAGATCTCTCTTGAGAACACACACACACGAGAAAGAAGATGAACACAAGAACACATGGCATTTTCCTCTTCTATACTCACTCTAGATTTACATAGACCAAATACATGCCCTTTAAATAGGCAAACACACGTACAGCTTGCAGCCTGCACGTCGCACGCTCGTTGACCAAGCTCTGCATGATGTCAACTAGTGCTGGGAAAATGGGCCAGGCCAAACGTGCCAGCCCGAGCATGGCCCGGAAAAACCGTGCCGAAGCCCGGCACGACCCGATTTTGATATGGGCCGTGCCAGCCCGGCCCGTTGGCCGTGCGGTGCCGTGCCGTGCCCTGAAATACGGCCCGCCGTGCCGCCCGGCCCGGTCCGGTCAGTCGTGTTGTGCTTGGGCCGGCCCGGCATGAAAGTGGCCCGACTAGCCCGACCCAAGCACGGCAGCCATATCTCCATCCGAATCGCCCCCACCCCCACCCAAATCCCGCAGTCGTCTCCACTTTCCCCATTCCTCTCCCCCTCTCTCCTCTCGTGACCCCTCGATTCCTAACCCTAGAAATTGCGACGGAGGGTGTGGCGTCCAGATCTGGGGCTCCACGGCGGCGCGGCCTACACGACGGCGCGGACTCCACGACGGCGCCTCGTCGACAATGTACCAGGCGGCGGGATAAGCTCGTGGCCGTGGGAAGGCGGTCCGTACCAGGCGACGCCGCCTCGCCGACCTCGTCTCCAACGCAAGTGACTCCATCCACGACCCCGTCCACAATGGCGATCACATCTACCAATGGTATGCAATTATGGAGATATTTGCTTCGATTTGTCACCAGTGCATCGATTTCATCCCGTCGCCTCGCATCCTCTGCTGCCTTTTCTCCCGTAATAGATCTGCTCTCTGCTCTAGTGCTCCCTATAAAGGAGTTCTCTCTTCACCCTCCTTCCCTCATTCTCTCATTCTCTCAAAGTCTGTAACTCTTTATCCCTCTCCATTGTTCATGCTACGCCTATGAATATGATGCCGAGGGAGAGGAGGAAGCAGCATGTAAATCGGAAAGTAGCCCCCAAAAAAGGACACACTGCAACCCACATTGCTAGTGCTTCCAATGGTAGTTCTTCTAATCCTCTTTCTTGCGATGATGATGCTGTTATCGATCCTCGCCAGCTCTCCCCAGGCATGGGAGATTATGGCATGGATGACCATCATATGAATGGCATAGAGGGAGAGGAAGATGCTGTAAACGACACAGGTAGTGCAGGTACTGATCCGGTGATTGATCTTTCATAGGGGGATGGTACTAGTACTGGTACAGGTATTGGAACTGATCCTCCCAGTGCGCCATTGCCATCTAGTGCTGGTGGCAGCAGTAAGAGTAAGAGTAGTAGTAAGACAAAAAAAGCAGAATGTTGGAATCACATGGAGAAGCGTAAGGTTGTCATCGAAGGTGTACCTACAGTATTGGCTATATGTAACTATTGCAAAGCTGAGTTGACTGCAGGTTCTGGAGGAGGCACTGGCCACTTGAACAGGCACTACAAAACTTGCTTGATCAAGTTAGGGAAAACTCGAGGTGGTGTGCAGGCTCAATTGAACTTCTCTGCCGACGGTTCTGTAAGTACTTGGGTGTACAACCCACAGGTAGCTCGTGATGAAATAGCTCGCTTTATTGTTTCTGAGGATTTGCCTATCATGATGGGTGAGAGCCATAACTTTACTAGAATGCTTCAAAGGGCTTTCTGCCCACAGTACCAACCTGTGACTAGAAGAACTACCAAATCTGATTTGTTATCTTTATACAAAAATGAACTTGCTGCTTTGAAACAAACATTTAGCAAGGTCCAGTATTCTTTTGCTTTGACTTCTGACATTTGGACTTCATCCCATCAAAGGACTTGCTATTTAAGTGTAGTTGCACATTACTTGGATGAATCTTATCACCTTAACAAAAGAGTAATAGGGTTTAGATTAATGGATGAATCTCATACTGGATCTGCCATTGCCAATTCTATTCTTGAGGTAGTTCATGATTTCAAAATAGAGAATAAAGTGCTTTCTATTACTCTTGACAATGCATCTGCTAATGCTTCTGCTATGGATTACCTAGAACCTAATCTGCAAACATATATTAGTGGGTATGTTATTCACCAGAGATGTGTTTGCCATATTATAAATCTCATTGTTCAAGATGGTATGAATGTTGTTTCCAAATATTTAAACAATATTAGAGGGGCTATTAGATACATATCTAGTAGTCCTTTGGTTTCCTCTAAGTTTACTGAATATTGCAGGGCTAATAAAATAAAACCAAGGAAATTTGGTCTAGATATGAAGGTAAGATGGAATTCCACATACTTGATGCTCAAGAAGCTGGAGGGTTATGAAACTATTATTACTGTGTTTGTCAATGCAAATGCTTCTGACATTAATTTTCTGCTTACTGATTATGATTGGAGTGTTGTTACTCGATTTAGAGAGTTTTTAATGAACTTCTATGCAGCAACTAATGTTCTTTCTGGGGTTTACTATCCCACATCATGCTTAGTGATTGAGTACATCTGGTTAATTGCTGAATCATTTGTTAAGTATAAATCAGATCCTGTTCTTTGCTCTGTTATTGAACCAATGCAGACAAAGTTTGAGAAATACTTTGGGGCAATATCACATGTCTACTGTTTTGCTACTATCTTTGATCCACGTAAAAAATTAGATGGTTTACAATGTGCTATGGAGGGGATAGGTGATGCACTAGACATGGATTTCTCTGAAGCTTTTGCTAATGTCAAAGAAGAATTGTTTAGAGTATTTGAGTTGTATTTCAGGAAATTTGGGGAAACTGAGGTGGAGTCCCATGCAGCTGACCTGGAGATGGAATCTGATCAGTCCTTGACCTCTCATTTGTGGAAGAGGGCCAAGGGAAAAGAAACTGCGGCTACCTCCACATCTGGTAACAGGTGGAATCCTAATGCTGAACTTAATCACTATCTTAGTACTAACTTTGCAGCCACTGATCGTACTCTGAGGGGTTCCAAGGTAAATCTTCTAGAATGGTGGAAGGAACACCAGTACTCTTTTCCTGTTTTAAGTCAATTTGCCAGGGATATATTACTTGTGCCTGTCTCAACTGTTTCCTCTGAAGCTACTTTTAGCACAGTTGGTAGGATCATTGAAGAAAGGAGGTCTTCTCTTGCACCTGAGACAGTGGAGGCAATCACATGCCTCAAGGATTGGCAAAGAGCTGATGAAAGGAAGCAGCATCAACTAGAAGACCCTGAGATTGAACTTGCAGTGGAAGATCTCAACATTGACTAGTTTTCTCTTTTCTGTGTGTTGAATGTTGTTAGCTGTGTGACTATGTCACTATTGATGTAACTGGACAGTCTGGACTGTATAATGTGGACTGAACTGAACTCTTTTGCATGGTCTGTACTCTTTTCCTTACAGAGGGAGCCCCACACTGGGGTGTAAGGTTTTTAACGAGGCAGACCATTAATAAAATCCATTTTCCCTCAACTTTGGTGTTCTTGTGTCAATTTTTGATATGGTGCTGTATAGAATATGTGATGAACTGATGATATGGTCCTGTATTGATGATGTGATGAACTGATGATGTGCTGCTGTGATGAACTGATGATATGGTCCTGTATTGCTAATTACTACCCAGCTACATGCATATAAGCCGATGTCAGCTCTGCAGCCATGCATGCAGCTCGTGCCCAACAAACTTTAAAGACTAGATGACTAGCTAGACACAAGTTACAAGATTAGTTCAAACATTCTTCCTGGCGCGATGACCATCTTATCAGACGTCTCCATCTGGCTGCTTCTTCTCTGACTTGATTCTGATCTCCCCGCTTCTTCCACGATTGGTCCCCGTCCTCAGGCTGCTGCATGCCCATGGACACGTCCCCATCCCCATCCATTTGTTAGACAAAGGAAACTTTATTGATTTTAGACAATTACATCGAGTTAATACAATCGTTTCAAAACCACTTCCGATCTCTGCATAGATAGGATGCACACAGCCTAAGATAATTTTAGAAAAATGATATGATGTCCTAAATCATGCCGTAACCACTAACCAGCTACAACACACAACTTCATCTTCAATTCCGTGTACCACCATAGCAACACTTGGACTACGAATAAATCTCTCCAATAGCAACGCCTCCAAGTAGGGGTGGGCAAAAAAAACCGAAAACTGGACTGATCTAACCGAAATTTAGGTGTTTTTCGGTTTTCGGTTTCTATTCTGTTTCTGTTTTGATTTTGTTCGGTTTATTAGGTTCGGTTCGGTTTGTAAATGTCCGAAACCGAAAACCCGAACTAACCGAATTGCACAGGCCGCTACTGCAATCTGCTGTCCCTTTCCGCAGCGAAGCCCACCTAAGACCAAGGCCCAGTTACACTCCCGCAACGCTGCCCATCATCCACTAAGACCCAAGGCCCAATTACACCATCCAAAACCCTAAATGGCCAACTCACCCTTCTTGCTCCATCACTTTCGCCGCCACTCTGCCGTTCCCTTCTCTTTCTCCCTCCAATATTTCCATTCACTCCTCCAGTCCTCTCTTGATCTCTCCCCACTTCACGTGTAAGAATCGCAGCAATCGTCAACGACGGCGGCAGCACAAGCATGCGAACTTGGAGGCGGCAAGCGTACGATCTCCGGCGGCGGCGAAGCAGCACAAGCACTCGAGTGGAGGGCCGAGCTAACTAGCTAGACGTAGCAGTGCCATCTCCGTCAAGCAAAGACCAAGATGCGTGCTCAAGTTTTCATCCTTCTCTTGTGTGTGAGATACAGCAGTTAGATCTGTATTTGTTGGTGGCTTAGTTGGTTGGCTCTTGGTGATGATTTTCGTTGCAGCTCCTTGCAAATTGCAACCATACGCTACGTCTTGATGCTAGTTAAGATATTATCTACCTATTTTTAGTTTTGGTGCTTCAAATCTTTGGTGTGCTGCTTGTTCTACTGTTCACATTGATCCTTGAATTTCGGTAAACAGAAAAAACCGATTAACCGAACCGAATTATAGAGATAAATTCGGTTCGGTTTTGAGATTTTTACAGAAAATTTCGGTTGTCACTTCTTGGAAACCGAAATTTTTAGAATCCGAAAAAACTGAACGGAATTTACCGAAATAACCAAATGCCCACTCCTACCTCCAAAAAGGAACTGACACTCACACATGCCCCTGTAAAGCAAATTTTTCGAACTCCAAACAATGCCTTCAAAAAGGGAGGAACAACCACGCCAGCATTGCCAGGTACAACCAGCTAACCGGTAACCAAAAACACCACCAAATCGAAGTCCTCCAATGGTGTCTTTCCCCTTTTCAAACCAGTGCCGCCATACCTCCTAGTCTTGGCCAACTATAATCGGCCACGAACTCCTCGATATGCATACCTTGCTCAGACACGCACATCACGAAGAATGGGCCGGGGCAGGTGGGCTGGCACGAGCACAGTCTGATTTTTTAAGCCCGTGGCCCGGCACGGCACGATTTCTGATGGGCCGGGCCGGCACGGTCCGAAATGGCGTGCCGAGCCGGGCCTGAAAACCAGGCACGGCGTGCCGCCCGGCCCGGCCCGACCGTACAGGCCGTGCTTGGGCCGGCCCGGTCCAAATAGAGGCACGTGTCAGTTTTTTATATTTTGCGTGGTTTTTCATTACTCAAATCAATTTATGTTCAATACGAAAGTTGTAGATAATGTCGAGACGCATCTTTTTCATATAGACAAGTTTTTCATTTGAGGAATGTATGAATTTATAAAAAAATATTTTTGTCGCTGCCTGCTTTCGGGCCGACGGCACCGTCCTCGGTAATTCGCAATTTTCGAGGCCTTATGCTGTTCGGATGAATTTAGGTTGAACACGAAAGTTGTAGATAACTTCGAGACGCATCTTTTTTGTATAAACAACTTTTTCATTTGAGCAACGTATGAATTTATAAAAAATCATTTTTGCTGCTGTTTTGTTACTCGGACCGTGCTCTGGACGGCCCGGCCCGAAGCCGGCCTGCCGTGCTTTTGGGCCGTGCCGGGCCTGTATTTTGGCACTCCGTGCCGGCCCGAAACGGCCCGAAGTGCTGACCGGGCCGTGCCGGCTCGTTTTGCACCGGCCCAAGGCACGACGGGCCTAGGCCGGGCCGGCACGGCACGGCCCAACTCCCACCACTAGCACAGCATATTTGGCCAAGTCAGCCGAAATGTCACGAGTCACCATCCAGTCAGCCACTACAGTACGCTACTAGCTAGGCCTCACTCGTGGCCACTGGCCACAGACTTTACCGTCCAAAACCTATATATAAAAAACCAAACCCTCCAACCGCCGAGACGCGCGCCCCAGTCTCGCTCTCCTCTGCATCGTCCTCGTCGCCAACGACGCCAGCCAAGGTATGCAGCCGCGCGTTTTCAGGATCGTCGCTACGATCTTCTCTCCTCCGAGCTCACCAGTAGTTTTACGCATGCGATGTCTGCAGATCGAGCCGGTGAAGATGGACAAAGGACAGCGCCCGTTGCTCCCTCTCAATGAGGGAAACAAGGACGGCGGCGGCTTTTCTTGGCAGACCGTCATCGGCTTCGGCTTCCTCACCTTCAACTCCGCCCTGGCCATCTACAGGTCGCGGGGAGACATGGCGTCCGTTGCCTTCGTGGCTGCCTCGTACCCGCTGCTCGTGCTGCTGTTCTACTTCCTGAGGCAGTTGGAAAGGGGAACGGGGCAGCTCGATTCTCCCGGTCCCCGCGGAGGGCGTCTCGCCATTGCTGTTTGGACACTTGCCACCGCTACAACCGTCTCCGTCGTCTGCGGCCCCAAGGAGGCCATGGATCCGGGAAGCACGAGCTTCATCGTCTCGGTGATGCTCGCCTTCATGGCCTTGCTTGGCGCCCAGGCGCTGCTGCTGATGGAGATGAACAAGATCTGTCGCGGCTAATAATTTTTAGAAACAAGATAAACAAGATCGGTCTCTTGATGCTCCTATCATTTAATTTTGAGAAACATTAGCGGGTACCATGTAAATTCCTCTGTATATATGGAGTATAAAGCAGTTGAGCTTGTGCCGTTATCCTTATTTTTTGTGAGATAGTGATATATGACAGTTCGAAAGGGATAAGCTGGTCAAGCCTATCTACTTCTCCCTTAAAAAATACTGAAAACGAAATTACTACTTCTGTTTGGCAGATCCAAACAGTGCTAACCATTAACTATAATTAGAGGAAAGATCTCATTTCTTTTCTAGGAAGGGGCAAAGGTTCAAGCGTAAAGATCCAAACAGTGCTAACCATCAACTACAATTAGTGGAAAGATCTCATTTCTTTTCCAGGAAGGGGCAAAGGTTCAAGCGTAAAGACTATCTTGATGATGTGTGTGTTCTGTCTCTCTGATCATTGTTTTTCTCGGCTACTCTCTTTTGGTGGCACCGTTTGGAATGCAATAATGTTTCTCCATCTCCACTAGAATCGGAATATTTTATCAAAAGTTTATGCGAAATTTTCGTGTTCAGGATGAGACCACTTGGCTCTTGTTTTGGTGTTTCTTTATTGTAGCTCTGCCTTTTCTTTTGACCAATGCCATGTTGCTCGATATATTTGTGATCCTAGATATCGTTGTTGTTGTTTTGCTTAAGCTAGGACACGATCATATAATTGGTAAAATTTATCACGTTTAAGATTATTGAAGCGTAAAAATTATCATGGCCATATGTTATCATTTTGTTGTATATGCTAAATTTAGATAACCAAAACTTGACAAATCACGTGAGTGTTCCGTTCCTTGAATATGCAGGTGAATTTCTAAAAAAATAATAAAATCATCACTATTTTGCACCATACTAGCAATTTGTGGTAGCAAGGGATTGACGTCAAGCGCCCCCGCGTTCAGCGAAACCATGGGCGATTTGGGGAAGGACACCATGCGAATCCGGTGGTTTTTCTCCTCGGAATCCTGCCGATACCTTGCCGGCTTGGTTGCGTGTTGAAGAAAGGATTATCACTTGACCGGGTAGGCTTTTTCAAGGGTCGCGTTACTATATTATTGCTAATCTCTAACATCTTTTTCCTTTAAAAACTCGCTGTTTCTTCTTCGTTGCTAACTCCGCGTGACTACCTTGCAACATCATGTTGTCATGGCACGAAATAGAGAATGTTTTGGTACCGGTTTTCAATCATCGCCGTTCTTTTTACACGGAGGCAGATATGCCACGGCCCACGTAAATACAGCCGTCACCAACCAATGCTGATGTGGCATATATTTACATCGGCCTGTGGCTCACGTAAATAAGTGCCACATCAGCGTATTTAATACCACTCTGAGCTGACATGACGCTGACGTGGCGTTTATTTACGTGAGCCGTGACGTGGCATATATTTACATCGGCCTGTGGCTCACGTAAATAAGTGTCACGTCAGCATTCCACGGTCGGCGGGGACCGACAAAAAAATATTGACGTCGGCCTTAAAGCCGACGTAAATACAAGTTATTTACGTCGGTCCCGACGTAAATACTTGTATTAACGTCAACGTAATTACGTGAGCTTATTTACGTCGGCATGCCCACGTAAATAGCTATTTACCACAGCTTTCGGCCTATTTACGATAGCTTGTGGCCCACGTTAATAATGTGGATTCTTGTAGTGATGCAAGATGTGAGTATTGCCAGCTATGGTGACGTGTGCTACTCCTAGGATTGGCATGATGAAAGTTGTACCCATTGGCAGATGCACGAGGACCAGAGTTCCTTTTTCTCCTCTTGGACTTCTTTTCAGGAGTGAAGCCCAAGCCACCTTTGTCAGAGGTGTTTCTTTGGTCCTTGAGCATCTTATTCAGGACAAGACTCCCCTCATAGCATTTGCCTAGCCCCTTTTCAAATTTCCCTCATAGCACTTGCCTAGCCCTTTTTTAAATTTAGCTAACTTAGCCCTAAGTTCAGCATTCTCAATAGCTAGTTCCCTAGCAGCTAATTCACCTTTACAATTATCAGGACAGATGGCTGACTCAGATTCGTTCTCAGAGTTTCAGATCGGTTTGTCGGACGCGGTCCGTCGGTCATCGGACGCCATTCAGTGAAGTCAGATCCGTTTTTCTGGCCTTGGTCAGACGCTGTCCGGCGGTGGTAGGACGCCGTCCGATGGAACGCTTGGTCGTTACGGCCTAGGGTTTGCAGCACTTGTCGGACGCCGTCCGATGGTTCATCGGACGCAGTCCGGTGAAGACTTAGGCGCTGGCTGAAAAGGTGGTGGCTTGGTCTGCACAGCCATTGGACGCTGTCCGATGACGATTGGACGCCGTTCGATCAGCTACAGTCAACCTAATCGGACGCTGTACGAAGGTCGTTGGACTGTGTCCGACACTGGGGTGCGTTTTCGGGGACTTAGTCACTGGCTTACTCCCATTCATCGGACGTCGTCCGAAGGTCGTCGGACGTCTCGTCCGTTGTGGCTGAATTTTACTCCCCTTCGGACTTAAGCTCTCCCAACCCCACTTGCTGTCACGCCTAGGGTCTTGGACCATTTTTATCGATATTTGGACTCGGCGGGAACTATTGGACGCTCAAGGCGGGAAGTTTCACGCCTCAGAAAAATATCTGGCTTTGAAGACTTAGTGGCTATGGAACCCCGGACAACTGTACTCCTTTGGAACCCTCTCGAACCCGGACACCTGGCAACACTCAGTCACTCAAAGGGATGAGGTCAGTAGACTCGGAGTGCTCAGTGGGACCCAACTGCCAGAGAGGAGTTGTACCGGTGTCTAGATCACACCAATACGCACACAAGTAATCAGAAGAACTAGCAAATAAAGTCCTTAATCTTGCGGCGCTTGTACGCGTGTCATCAATCTCCAAACCTCAAGGGCCATGGGGTCCATGGTCTTACACATGGGTATCCGAATTTTAAAAGAAAAATACATTTTATTTAGACATGTCTTGCATATAGCCTGTCGCGGCTCCTCCTTCCTCATCTTGAATCCGACCAACAGCAACATCTCCCTCCTTGTCTCAGATTAGATCGACCGAAGGCGGTGCCTCCTCCCTCATCTCGGATGAAGCTTGCAGGTACACATCCTTTCTGTCCTGGATCAAGCCAACGTCGGCAGGTCTCCTTGCTCGTCTTGCATCAAGCCAACCAGCGGCGACGCCTCCCTCTTTGTGGATCTAACTGGCGCCGACGGCTCCTCCTCGTCACAGATCTAACAGGCGGCGATGCCTTCTCCATGTTTCACATCCGGCTAGCGGTGACGCCTTTTGCCTGTGACATCAACGGCGAGGTTGGACCCGACGGTACCCATCGGGTCTCGGTACCCGTCAGGTCTGGGTCTGGCTTTGGACCAGTGGATTATTCCAGGTCCGGGTCTAGGTTGGTTGGTCGGGTCTTGGGTCCAACTCTTCGGCGGCTGGACCCGGAGGTATAAACCCGATTGCCATCCCTACATGTTTTATCATTAAATATATTTTAAGTATGAATTATATTCTTATATATTTATGCTAAATTTTCAAATAAGACAAATGGTCAAATGTTGTGCCCAAAAGTCAACAGTGACAAATATTTAAAAATAGAAGGAGTATTATTCTTTGTTCTTTTGTCTTATAGTTGAATTTTCTAGTGTGCCTGTGTAAAATTGATTGCGTGTGTGTTGACACCCAAATTTGGCAGGAAAATCTGATATGGTAAAATGGTAAAATGCACTGGAATTATTGGGCCAAATCTGATAATGGGCTTCATCGGCAAAGAAGAAAATATATTGAGGAATGCCGATGGTTACAAGACTTCGGAAGAAATACGATCTGATCAAGAGCAATGCGGTAAAATATGTTGAATCGGTATCGACTTTGTAATACTATAAATAGGACCTTAGGTCTCGAGAAATCATCATACTCAAAACACAAACTACTTTCTCGAATCCGATCGACCTCGTCGAAAGGCTTCAACTCGCAGGTAGAGCTATCTCGATGGGATAATCGATTCTCTTCTTGTAACCCGTATGCATGGCTGTATCATCTTGATCTCGTGTATACAAAGCATGTTAAACTGTCTTGGGTTTTACCGATCTTTAATATGTTCTCGCATATTGCACTGTCTCGATTTAATCGATCTGTAATATGTATTTATCTTGCAATGCCGATTGCCAAGTATCTCATATGCTTTTCCTGAATCCGATATATGCGACTGTCTCGTTCAATCGATCTTGCGTATGACCTATTTAGGATTTTGCATGTGTAGATGTTTGCCGATTAACATTGTATTATCTATATTGGTTTTAAACCTTAAAATCGGTTTATTAGTTTATATCTAAGTTTGGATCTGAATACTGTCTTGGCCTGACCAATCTATTCAATCTATTCTTTGGTTTAATCTAATGCATTGATGCAAAGGTTTACTGCTAATATTATATAAAAATACCAAAAAAAAAAAGTATAAGATTTGCAATTAAAAGAATATTTATATTTAGTTGCTCTATCAGGCATTAAGCCGATAGACCATGTAATCGGGTTCTTTAAAGCCGATTACAAATAACCTGATCTGGCTATATTGAAAAGCCGATTAGGGCTATATTACTGACGATTTTCTCCTTGTTAATTTACAGGTCAAATTGACTGGCACGCTTGGTCTTTGGTTGCGACGCAATCCTAGAGTTGACACTTCCGCACGTGTGTTCACAAGAATTCACTTTTTTGTGTCAATAGTGTGTAGCTAAAAATGCTGGGGTACATATGATTGTGGTTCGTATATACGGGCATTAATAACTGAGGCTCGGTGAGCTCAATTTGCTCAGTGACAACGGGAGTGTCTTAAAAGGTAGCACATCCATTTTTTACTTGATATATTTGACTGTTTGATATGTCTTTGATCATTCGTCTTATTGATCAAAGGCATATTCGAAAGTTAAAGACGTCGAATAAAAAAGATCGGAGGAAGTAGAAATTTGACTCAAGCCACGGGGGAAAATCGGGTAGGTGACATCAATAGGGCGGTATGGCCGTATGGATGGCATCACATTAAGTTTGCGTACTTTTCACCATAGTTTTTTTTTTTAAAAAAAGGTCTCTCGTGACCCATCTATCATCTGCTTCACTCTGTCTTCTCCATTTCCTATCTCCGTTAGCTCGTCACAGCTAGGGATGCAAGTGGGTTGCTTCGCTGGTATCATGAGCCCACTGCTTCACTAAAATATACTAAAGGGCTTAGTGTATTTTAGTGAAGTAAGCAGTGGACTCACGGGTACTCATGAAACAACTCACTCGAATCCCAGTCACAGCGCTGTCTGGCGACCATTTTGATGAGCACGAGGGATCTGCTCCGGCAAGCACGAGGGCACGCTCTAGTGACACCGCATGCTGGTTTCCATGGGTGTCATCTCCATCTCCGCCAAGCAAATCCTGATCTGGAGAGGGGGAGACCGGGCCTACAGCAGTGGCTCTGGCCGGTGTTTTCATTTTATTGCGCAAAAGAGGAGCCCCCTAATTCTATTCCAAAGAAATGGTATAATGGCTGTATAGGTGACCAATATCAGTGAATTATGAGAATTGCTCTTATAACAATTAGTAAGGTGCTTGGTTGTAAAGTCCAACACCCTAGTTCAAATTTCCACTAATCTCCATTGGGACAATAAAAACCCAATCCTTATTTTGGGGGTGTGTTATAAATGTGGGACAAAAACAAGGAGGATAGATGGTAGACTACTTGGGACCTATGGAGAAATGGTGAGAAAAAGAAAGAATAATAAGAAAAAGAGGAAAAGAAAGGGAAAAAAGTGATTGGCAGGAGGATCCCAATCATCGATGAAAAAAGAAGAACCCAGCCAGTGGCATAGAGTGTTGTCGGGGATTTGGCCCTGCCTTTCCCGGGACAGCCTGACACAAGGACACCCTAGTAGGTCCCCTACCAGGGTACTGGTAGCATGTCGTGTAGGCCCGGTGGTGTGTTGATCAAGATGTGAAGAAGACTTAAGCATCAAGGCATTGGCAAGACGACGACCTGGCTGTGGAGAAACACACGTGTTAGCATTTACCGGCGGCACGCCAAGATGGATCTTTTAGGGGTAGTTACTATAATTATCTCTTTCTCTCTTTGTACCTTATAGACTAGATATAAATACACTCCTGCGTGAGGGTCAACAGAACAGGCGGACAACTTTATTCTCACGTTGCATCAGGCTCAACAAGAGGCAACCCCCCTTGTAATCTCTTTTGATCATCATAAGCAAAGAACTGGACGTATGGCTATATTATCCTTTCCAGCTGGGGAGACTTGAAACAGGACAAAAAGCTCTCTGACTTGTCTCTGATTGACTCCGATAATGCAAAGTTGATGTTTTGTCTCTAGATCAAGAAGTAAACTCGACGGGGGACCCGATTCCTAATCGTTGACAAGTGCATTACGAAAGCATGGACAAAATCATCGAAAAAGTAAAATAAAAGGAAAAAAAGGAAAAGAGAAGGGAACAAATAGGCTAACAGGTGGGTCCCAATCATGTTTATAGATAAAGTTTTACATGGGCTGAGGAGGAGGCAACAACAGCATAGGGCGACCATATGCAATAAATTATAATATTGTGGAAATTCTTTTTTCAGACAAATCTATCCATATGATTTTATGTGCTCAATCTTAATTAATAGTTCAAAACATGTTTATAGATAAAGTTTTATACTTTTATTTAGGACATACCTAAAACAACTACTTTTTGTGAACTTGAGGGAGTATAGCTGACCGTAAATACCAAAATAAAATTCAACACTTTGCTAAACAAAACTCGATGCAAATATATGTGAGGATATGTTAGGACATCCACAGTATCTATAGGAAATATTTCTTCTGAGGTGAGACCCACAACTCTCCCCTAAGGTTTAGAGATGCCTCTTCTAATAGTTAGAGGCAATTGCTCTAGATTTAAGAAAGTTTGGAATGGCTGAGTTGAATAAATAAGATGTGATTTAAAAATCAAGCTAGACTTCTAATGGTTCTTGAATCAACTTCTCAAAGCAGATACATTTATTCTATTTTAAAGAGCTTTTAGATGTGGCTTCATGATAAGAAAAACCTAGACTAAAAAGCTAAATTGTGTTTTTAGTCGAATAAGTCTTAAGCTATTCGAAACATGAAATTGGACTCACTAAACCTACAGTATTAGACAACAATTTTCAAGTTTTTATGATTAGATGTTGCTCTAACCTTGTAGACCACGTCAAACATAGAGACAATTTTTAAGAATAGCGCAATAGTTAAGAGTATGTTTAATGGTGACCCTATTCCTTTAATGTGAATGATTACTATACCATAAAAATAAGGCTATGAATAGTAAATATAGAGTTGTTGTCGAGTAAAATATAGAGAGTGATACAAAATAGCTAGAGCATGTTTAATGGTAGCCCTATTCATGTGAATGGTTCTATTACCATAGAAATAATGTTGTAAATAGTAAATATAGGGATGGGGTAAAATATAAGAGAGACAAATAGTTAGGAACTAGAAAATAGAGCCTTAGTTGCGAATGAGATAAAATAGGATTAGATGAGGTAAAGAAATGAATAAAAATAGGATTAGGAAATATAGCTAACGTTATACATGGTCTTAGAGACTGCCTCTAAGGCTGTAAGTACGGCTCTAAGTATTACTACTATAGAAATGCTCATTCTTGCCTCTCATTATAGTCAGTTTTGGTTATAACCCCCAGTGATGTGGCCCTCCTCGTCCCGTCCCACGAGAAAACCGTGAGTGATACTCGTGAATCAAGAAGTGCCAGTAAAAGTACTCTAGCACTGGCGGTTATTTAATAAAAGCACTAGTGATGCTTTTGCTAGTTATTTCAAAGCGAACCATCGGTGATACCGAACCTTATCGCTGGCAATTCAGTTAGTACTACTGGCAGTTCCGTAATCAAGCCACTAGTGATATGGTACTACCACTGATGGTTTTACATATAACCGCTGGTGATGTATATTTTTTTACAGATTTCTAGCCCTTGGAAATTTGTAACTTATACGTATGGGGTCAGATGAAAACAAACTTCACATGTAAATTATTGTAGCTCTCAAGAAGATCTATAACTTTGTTGTTGATATTTTTTATTTGAATCAATTTAGATGCTTAAATATGCATAAAAATTAAATATTACAACATTCAAATGAAGTCGGATAGAAACAATTTTACATCAAAATTGTAGCTCCCAAGAAGATCTACAACATTGTAGTCTAAAGCCTTTTTATTTAATGCCATTCACAAAATAAAAAATTGTTCCCATTATAAAAAAAGTAAAAAATTGTTCAAAGATTCAAAATAATCTTAATGGTATGCATATCATGTATATGTCACAAAGGAAGCATGAGTGAAGTGGTTATGAGGGATGGGTTAGAGTCGAGAGGTTTCGAGTTGGGGTCCTACGTTGTGCATAATTTACATTTCCTACTAGTGTATGAGAGGGGGCATTTAGCAATAGCCTAAAGGTTATAGATGTTAAGCTTAAGGCGTGTTTGGTTCGTGGCCATGGGCTGCCATGCCAATCAAAGGCATGCCTTTGCATTTTGGCACCCGTTTGGATGGCCACCATGAGAAGGCGTGCCCAGGCTGAAAATTGGCGAGCCATTGAAAATGAACACGGGGAATTGGCGGGACACCGACGGTCAAATCGGGCGCCATTCATTGTTGAAAAACTTGGCCTGCTACGTGCGCTCACCCTCCCCCTCTAATTAACCAGTCAACAACCTTTGACCACCTTTCCCACCATACACAGGTCACTGGGGGATTCTCCCACCTGTGACCGCGAGCTCCCCCCACCTCCCCGGCGGCGCGCCGACTCCACCGCCGCCTGCGCCGTCTCCCCCGCCGGTGCGCCGCCACCCTCCCTTTCCCCGCCGGTTGGCTTGCCGGTTGTCGGCCAGGTCTTCGCCGCCGTCGGGGGCCACCGCCCGCCCCAGGTGTTCCCCGCTGTCACCGAGGTGTTCCCGCTGTCACCGCCCGTCGCACCTCCTCCTCGGCGACGTGTTCCTCCTGCCCAATTGCCCTAGGTCGAGACGCCCGCCCAGATCCAGCCGGGTTGGGCGCCTCCCCATGCCCAGCCGCCGTGTTCCTCCATGCCCGTCGCCATGCCTCGTCATGCCTCCTCGCAGCCATGCTTAGATCGAACTCCTCATCGTCATACGTGCTCACCGTGGTCACTGTCCATTGCAGATCGTTGAAGCATTTGAGACTCTGGTGTACCCTGGACCTCTCCAACACCACATCTCTCCCTCTTGCTACAGGTAAAATGCATGATGCCATGCACTTGTTGATCTCTGTGATAATGGTTTGAAAGTGCAAACACCTTAGTTATACTTTGATTTGTTCAGATGGATTGCATTGATGAGGAACATCTACTGTATTTCTGTCTTACTTGTCATGTATGGAAGCAAAAGGCTGTATCTGCTCTTGTTCTTATGATGGTCCTCAGGATGAGATTGAAAGATGGAAGGAGAGCTAGAGAGAGAGGGATGAAGTATGGTCCTCTTGTTGACAGAGATATTTGGAGGACTAAAAGTTGGTTTGGTCAACCCAAACATCGGACCGAGTATGTATTAGTCAACTCCGTATGAAGAGGGCAGTATTTTGCAAGCTTTTTGATCGACTTAGGCAAAAAGGGTTTCTAGTGGACACATTACATGTTTCAGTTGAAGAGCAAATTGCTATGTTTCAGCTGATCATCTGACTGTCAAAGAGTTAAGTAGCGGTGAAGATGACATCGACTGTCCAAAGGCTTTTGATGTCGAGGACAATGATGGCAATGAGTCTGACACAATTCCATGCAACAGCCCTATTGATGTGGATGACAATGCTGATTCCTCATCAACATCAAGCAAGAAACGGAAGCGTGTAAAATCACCTGTGAAGAAGATTGCTAAGGATAAATCTGTACGCCATGGCAAAGTATCAAATGATGATATCGCAGCAAGCATCAAGAACCTTGCGGACTCTCTTGCAGTAGCAACTCCTCCCTCTTTTGCTAATTTGCCTGCCCGTGAGGATCCCCATGCACACTTGTGGAGAAGAATAGATGCTCTCCCCATTACCGCTAAGGACGAGCTTGAAATTGCATCTCACCTCTCCAATCCTGCTCAAGATACTTTTCGTAGTTATTTGAACTACGCGAGTGATGCCACACTTCAAACTTGGGTTTTTGATTTTATTAGTTCTAAATTTGGTGGACAGGATTGAAGTCGGTATGGCTGTTTCATGATGGTGTGAGAACCTTTTGCTCAACTAACCTTTTGCCTGATGTAGGACTTCTATAATTATGTGGGTCTATGCATCAAAGACTTTGTTGGACATGTGTCATTGTGGCCTACTGCTGTCATGGCCTATATGTTCTTATATGCGTTGTACATAAAGTATGGACTGTTTATCTATGTGTTATTGCACACTATGGACTGCTTTTTATATAGACTTTTTATATATGGTGTGTGCCTTATAGGCTATTTGTATTGGTTGTTGCTGTTTCTTGAAAATGGTATGTTCATGCTTGGGTGCTTGGGTTGCTAGTAAGATGAATATGCTAGGAAAATTTTGAATACGGAAGAAAGTTCATATGGATCATTGTAATTGCCAATATTTTCTAGAAAAAAAAAACATTATGGATGTTATTATTATGTACTTCCATTGATCAGATATTACTATTCTACATATTTCTCAAATTAATATTTTCATACAATATTCAACAATAGAGATAGCAAGAACAAATATTGTTGAGTATTTGTAAGCTCACCATCTTGTTCAAAAGGTTATCCTATCTCAAATTGGCAATGAACCAAACAAGGACCAAAGGACTTGCCAATAGTTGGTATTCTCAGATGGCCATCAACCAAACAGGTGCCTTTCAATAGCTGCCATTCGTTGGCAGCATGGTGGCTACAAACCAAACACAAGAAATTTGGCATCGATTTGGTCATGCCATCGATTGGCATGACCATTGAATTGGCATGGCAGCTGATGGCCACAAACTAAACACGCCCTAAGCATAGTGAAACGTGCTAATCAAACGGCAAGCTATTTGCTTGGAAATTCCGGATTTATTGAATTTGAATGGACAGAATGACACAAGTATACACAACCACGTTTGGGTCTACGTGCTTTGCTGCGAAGTTGATGGGAAATACCGGCGTTTGAACGAATACAGAGTTAGCGATGATCCGATCAACTTTCCGTGTAGTCGCCTTAAAAAAAACATTCCGTGTAGTCTTTTTGTTCAAGTTGCGGGTGTCTGTTAGGTAATTATGTGGTTTGTTCAACTATTACATACTTCTAAAATTGTACATTAATTTCGTACGCAACCCACATCTCATGTTTGCCAAGTAAATTCTTAAAATTTGTGGATGGACTTCATAGTTTACTCCAACCACCTATATATAAAAATAGGGATCAAATGGGCTCGCCCTAGGACCACCTTTGGCCCTGTCTAGTTCATTTGTTTGAACTAAAAACTGAAAGAGGACCAAAGGTGGCCTTAGAGCCGACCCATTTGCATCCCTATATAAAATTTTAACTCTATGTATATTTTACTCCGAATATAAAATGGATTTGAACTTGAAATTTCATACACCAAAAAGCGAACTGCTAAAAAACCGAAGTGCAGCTGATAGGAGTGATCGAGCGGTACACTAGCGGCGGCCCCACAAACCCTCCCCCCTCGGCTTGCCATCCGTGCCACCACCGGCGGACCTTCAGGCACCCCTCCACTGGGGTGGAGTTGTTAGACGGGTTCCCTCTTCCTCCCTTCTTTCCTCCATGGTGGGCTGGCAGCGACCTTCGGTAGTGCGCGGCGACCGGCTCCGACACGGTCTTGGTGGCCAGATCTTGGCGTGTGGTGACCGGAATCTGGCCATGGCGGTGGCCGCGATGACGTGGGCTCGTGGCAAGGCGACCAACTTATGGGCAGTCATCGGCGTCTTTGGCGGTTTGACCATGGATGGTTGCACTGCTACTCCTCACAACGGTGTCTTCATCTTTAGTCAGAGGCTTCTATACCAGCCCGGAGACCGGAGTCACCTTGGCATCGACTCATGGATTCGCTTACTCGACGGCTCATCCTCTTTAGATGAATCCTATGGACTTTGGGCATGTGCTTTTTGGCTATCTCGCGACACTGTTATCATGGGGTGGCTTGTCTAAAGAAGGTTTGCTTGCCGTCGAGTTTGTGGCTGATTGCAGTTGGCCAAGACTGGGAGGTATGGTGGCATTGACTCAAAAGGAGGGGGCAACACTGTGGACATTGATTTGATGGTGCTTGTTAAGTACCAATTCCTCGACTTTGGGGAGAAATCTCTTGGTCTGGCCTTAGCTAGCTGTGGCAATGTTGGCTTTGTTCTCGCTTTCTTGGTGAAGGTATTGTCTGGAGTTCGAAGAATTTGCTCTCTAAGGTGGAAACCTATGGTCTGCCTTTACTGGTTGGATCATGGCAAAGGCGGTGCGTGTGCGTGTCGTTTTCTTTTTGGAGGCATTGCTTTTGGAGGGTCTTCCTTACAGTCTAAGTGTTGCTATGGTTGTGCACAGATCTAAAGATTATGTTGTGTGTTGTAATTCACTGCTGCATGATATGGTGTCATGTCTTTTTTTATTTCTTTTAATAATTCTAGGTTGTGTGCATCCTAGTTATAAAGAGGCCGGAAGTGGTCTTAGTATGATTGTATCATATTGATGTAATTGTCTAAGATCAATAAAGCTTTCTTTATCTAAAAAAAGCCGATACTTAAATATTACTTTGACTCAAGGCAGGCTATTTTATTAATTTATTTGGGATAAATTTGGTTTGAAATGACCAATAAATGTGCCAAAATACTTGACAAATCTACAACATTGATGCGAAACACAAATTTAAAAATCCATGGACCAATTTGCTAAACGGAAATTGAAGTCCATGAGAACGGAACCTAAGATGGCAAACGAATATAAATAAATGAAGTTCTTCAAAATATTTTCATCAAAGCAGGCTTTCTAGATTGCACAGAAATTTCAAAATATGTAATGTCATGACTTACGCCTTGGCAGTTAGATATTATTTTATTTTGGTGTGTCAAACTTGGCCTGTCTAAAAAGTATACCACTAAACAAAGATTGTAGTGAGAGGTAGCATAAGTATTATTCTGTTCATATGTATATTGGACCGTAATGCACAAAAGAAGGGTAACTTTTCGGCGAAGTTTTCCTCCAAGATGTCACATACTCTCCAATTGACGTCAGGGCTTACGCCTCTGCTTCGTTGTTAACTTCCTTCTATTTTTGAAAGGAACTATGTGATGAATTTCTTCGTGCTCTCGAAAGGTAAGTATACCGTCAAACATCGACTGAAATCGGCTATAAAGTCTGAAACTCAACAATACATACTCAGAAGAGATGTATAGTATTTCACATGCCTTGAGGAGAAAGAGTATGAACTCTTTACGCAGAAAATATGGAATGGTTTCATGCATGCATGCCCATGAAATTTCCATTACTGTGGCATTTTTTTTTCAGAAACTATAATACCCTGTCACAGTGGAAGATTGAATGGTGGGTAAACGTGGCTGGTCATGACAGACTATTTTGTCCATTTAGTATTTGGGATAATTTCTTGTGGGCATGGCTCATAATTGTCAGGAAAAACCGAGGGAATTCAAGTTCAAAAAACCACGGGCCAATCTGCTAAAGAAACTTGAAGGGCAAATCGAAACCTTAGAGCAAAGCCAACAGCTCCTTCATATAATCCTCCAAAACAGTATTAGCGTCTCCTCCATCCACCTCTCCATATTTCCTTCAGAATTTATACTACCCTCTAAAAGATTCCTTCCATCCAATAGCTCCTCTATACCTGCTACAGTATTATGGTGGGACTGCTGGATTTGCTCTTAGGCCATCTCCAGTAGGTGGCATATCAGTAAGGGAAACATCACTATTTATGAATCAGCACTATTTATAGTCCATCACTATTCATGTATTACTATAAAGAAGCAATATTCGTGCCAAATGGTTTGTCCAATATGTCTTCAGCAGATGGACTATCCGTATAAACAGTAATGATCCGTGTGAATGGACCACCTACTGGAGATGGCCTTAAAGATCTTGCACAAATTTTCAGCGAAGCGTGGTTTCAGAGGGTGCAAAGGGATTTTGACAGGTCCGAAAAAAAAAAAGGATTTTGAAAGACGTCATGGCTTACGTCTAGGAATAGCTAGGGAACTTCATTGTTAATTTCCGAAGTCGCTATTAGAAATTTGTCATGATCTGCCGTGTCACACCTTGCTTGTCTTAAAAAGTCATACCATCAGAGAGTCACAGAGGTTATTATTTAGTTCTGCTGTTTCGTCCATACAAGACTGTAATGCTAAAAACGTATATCCGATAGTTTACTCTGCAAAGTTGGCTACCTGAAAACAAATATTCAAAATTATCATAGGTAACGTCTATCTTCGATGTCTTGTCAATGGGCGCAAACCAGCCAGCAACTTGTGCACAGCAAACAATGGGGCAACTTGTGCACAGCAAACTTTCAATGGGGCAACTCTGTACCCCTCTCTGTAATATGTATTTGAATCAATGGAAGTGTTTTACCTTTTCAAAAAAAAAAAGGTTACATGCATGCCGTAAAGTTGAGTTTTTTTTTTTCCTAGAGAGAAAATATGTGATGTACCTTGTCATATTCTTGAAGGTTAAACATGTGGCGTAGTAGCAGGAATATGCTTGATATATGCGCACGTCCACGTCGCTGACATGGTCTGCAAGATTTAAAATCAATATCCGTGTGTGAACACAACCCCATATATAACAAGCTCTCTGGTATCGATGGGCAAAGATTGCTGTGTTCCAAACTTTGAAAGGCCGGCGCCCGGCGCCCGGCGCCTGGCAGAATCCTGGAGGAACTGCACAGGCCGTCGCCTCCGCTTCGAATTGTGAGGTGGGTGCTACCGTGGTAGAGCACAGCATGCCTGCCTTTTTGTTCATTTCCCTGAGTCCATCTGTCTGCTTCCCTTTTGTGAGATGGCATCAACAGCTATCCTCGTCTAGTAATTTAAATTCATATATACTCCATTATAATCAGCTATACATAAGCTTGATCGATCTCCACGCACGTACTCCCAGGAGCAGTGGTGTATCAAGGGATGCCCGATCCCAGCGCCTCTATAAATATTTGTAAAAGAGGAAATTGTGTTGTTGCCCCCTAAATTTTTTTTAGAATTTCACTTAGCCTACAAACTTTAACTTTATTTTCTTAACCCCTGAAAAACATGCAACCACTAAAACTGTTGCCCCCAAACCATTAAGTTGTTTTTGTTAATTGCCAAGGTAACTGTTAGAGCATGTGCAACGGTCCTCGTTAGCTATCTACTCCCTCTATTCCAAAAATATAATGCATATTTTGATTTAAAAAGTCAAACTTATTAAACTTTGATCATAAATTAATCAAATTATATGCATCATTAGTGTACAAAAATTATACCAATATATTCATTTTTCAAAGTGCTTTTGATACAATATTATTTTTATAGAAATTCATAATGTATAATAGAAAAATTTAATAGTTAAAATCTACATTCAAAGACTTTTCTGAAGTCAAAATAGTCCATACATTTTGGAACGGAGGGAGTACAAGCCACCTATAAGGTTTTCCATGAAGGGTGTGAGGACAAAATTGAGCATGCATAGATATTTGAGCCATGTAGATGTGTGGAGGAGAGAGAGAGGATGCATAGATATTTGAGCCATCTCCAATGCAGTATCTGATTTTGCATGAGAATTAAGAACCTTTTGTATGAGGAAGCTACATATAAAAAATGTGCAACCATCTTCACCATTGTATATGCTGGTTATAGCTAACATTGATGGCAATATTGACAACAACCATCTCTACCATTCTATATGCCCTTTGTTGTTAGGTGGATATCACAAGTCCGGCTTTCTCAATGACATGGCATTTGAACCACCTCCCTCTTACCTTGTATCTCTGAAACAATTCAACATTAGTTTTTTTTAATTTGAAACTTAAGTTAAAAATTTGAATTTCAAATTATAAAAATGTGAAATAACATGAAAACTTACGAACTTTCGATTGGAATTTGAAAAAAAGGGTTTGGAATTTCAAATCATCAAATTTTAACATGTTTAAAGTTTTCGAAATTCATAAGTGAACTTCAATATTTGTAATTTTTAGTTCAGGTTTTTGAAGAAATTATGAAGTTGATATTTTTAAAATATTGAATCTTTGAATAATTGTGCCTGCCAAATTTTAAAGTTAAGGACGGAGGTGATGTGGAAGGAATCTCATTAAAAAAAACCACATCGTATCATCCACTTTGGCCACTAAATGAAAACTAATGGCTACTTCAGCATATAGAAGAATATTAACTTTTTTAGGGCAACAATGCTAACGTCTACAAGTTTAATGGGTTAAGAAAGTAAAGTTATAGTTCGGGAGGCTCTATGCTATGTTCTTTTGAGCTAAAAAGCTCCTTCTATTTATAATCTAAAAAGTTCTAGGTTCTTGATAAGAAACATTAAAGGGACGAAAAAAGTTAGTTTTAAAGAGCTTTGTAAGAAACACTAATATCCTAAAAATTGGTTATAAAACACTAAAGCGTTCAACTTGTACGAAAATAATGAATATCCTACTTAAAATTTGCTTAGCTGAGATTCCCAACAAGTTTTGGGGCAACAATGCAATTTTCTCTTTTCGAAAAACTATGTACATTTTTTTTAAAAAAATATGTAGTCTTGAGCTATGTGATTCCTTTGTATTTATGTTTTATTGTAGTTGGTTAGTACAACATCTTTAAACTTAGAGAAAATTGCACTGTTACCGCCTGAACTTGCACGAGATCTCACTTAGCCCCCTGAACTTGCATTTTACTTTCTCGACCCCTTGAATTTGTAAACGTTTGCACCGTTACCCCTAATCCGTTAGGGTTCCGTTACATTGCCGTTAAATACTAAGGTGGCACTTATGTGTCCATTAAACGATGACGTGTTTGGATGTGGACGATTACGTGTGTGTGTGGATGTGGACGATTACGATTATGCGTCCGTTAAAAAAATTCAAAAAATTCCCACAAAATTTAGATAAAATACCAAAAATAGAAAAATTTCAAATACCAAAAATAAAAAATCAAAACAATCCCAAATATTTTTTTGTGGGGGGGGGTTGGATTTTTTCTATTTTTACAAGATTTGTTTGCAAGTTTTGAATTTTTGGGATTTGTTTGAAATTTTAGGAATTTTTGTTTTTTTATTTTTCAAATGTTTGATTTTCTGATTTTTTGGGATTTTTATTATTTGTTAGTTTTAGTTTTTTAGGTTTTTGAATTTTTGGGATTTTTGGATTTTCTTTCTTTGAGTTTTTAATTTTTTGTTTTTGGAATTTTTTCTATTATTATTTTTTGGGTTTTTCGTGAATTTTCTAGGATTTTTTAATTTTGTTTTTGATATTTTTTGGATTTTTAAAAAAAAATTCGTCCTAGTCACCTGTACGTAACCGTCCACATGCGCACACGTCAGCACTTAAGAGACACATACACGCCACCTCAGCATTTAACATCATTTGAATGGAATCCGGGTGGATTGGGGGCAATGGTGCAAACGGTTACAAGTTCGAGGGGCCGAGAAAGTAAAACGCAAATGCAGGGGGCTAGATGAGATTTCGTGAAAGTTTAAGGGGGAACAGTGCAATTTTCTCTTAAACTTATTAAACATGACTAATATTAGAATTAAAAGATATCACTTCAAACTTATTATTTTTCATAAATCAAATTGTACTTGATAGCCAATTTTGTTGAAGCTTCAATGCTTATTTTCAAATCTGCCAAAATTATTTTTAATAGTTTTTAGCATCTCTGAGTTTCTTCCTGAAACCCCTCATCCTTTTAAATTAAAAGCTACTATGTACCTCCATAAACCCATGCAGCCATGCCTGATATGCAGTGGCGGACGCAGGATGAAAATCAAGGTGGGGCAAGCCTAATCCCCAAATCCGCACCCAAATTGAATCCTTCCCCTTTGTCATGCTCATTCGGCCTAAATCCTTGCATATCCACCCGCCGATAACTACTAAATCAAGTAGTCTAGAACAATTTAAGACGGATTAAGACGCGGTGGGCTGGGGGGAGCGGACCTCGAACATGCGGTGATGCTCCCCACCAGGTATAGGCGTGGAGCCGAGCCCGAGCCGTCTGCCGTGGAGGGCGGAGCGGTAGCCACTGCGCTCGCCTAGATCCTGTCGGACACAGAGGGTGGAGGGGTAGCCACTGCGCTCGCCTAGATCCGTCGACCGCCCCCAATCCCATGCGGCGTACGCGGTGCGCCCGTGCGGACGCCGCCAACCACGACACCGCGAGGGAGCGATATAGAGAGGGGAGAGACCGAGAGAGAGCGATTCAGAGAGGGCGGTGAGAGAGCGATACAGAGAACGGCGTTGTGGCCTTTGGAGATGTGGGCCGAAGTCCAGTTATGGGCTGAATTGCTCCATTCGATCCTACCTAGAGCGAAATTAACTGATAATCTGGTATAACTCCCCTATACTAGACCTAGGGTATAAGGGAGCCCAAAAAATCAAGCTCGGGCCGCGGCCCACCCTGCCCTAGTGGTGGGTCCGCCCCTGCTGATATGCATGGATGGAACAAGCGAAGTAACCTTGCCACTGATCTGGAGTAAACGCAGAGGACTTCTAGTCAAATATTAAATAACTGCCGCTAGCGTCACATGTCCATCAAGTGAAGTCAAAGAGTTACACATGCTACTCAAATATTCAATTCCGTCGCTGTCAGTGTTTTTCAACTGGCAAATTTGTGCGAGAGGGTGTCCGGTGTTCGTAGACGGGGTTTGCGTAGCTGGAATGTCTCCCTCTCTCCTTGGATGAACTGATCAAAAACACTCAAGAACACGCAAGAATTACCCAGGTTCAGGCCCTGATACGGGTAACAGCCCTATGCTCTGCTTGAGCTCTTGTTGCTGGTGGAAACTGTCTCCCCAAAAAGAGTCCCCCTTCACAGGTGCCCAAGCTCCCCTTATATACACTAGGGCTGGCTCGGCAGGAGGAGAGAGCATTACATTAATTGCACTGGTCACTGTAGCCATTACCCCTCCCGATCTCTTTATCCGTGCCACCGTCCTGGTCAGTCAGAGGGACAAGTTGGACAAGATAGCGTGGCGGCCTGCCCCGCGCGCCTCTTCACTCCGTCTCAAGCCGTGCAGACGGGACAGCTGCAGCGTAGCTGACGCTACGGAAGGGGTGTACTCATGCTGTCAGATGGGCCATGCGCCCGGTCAGACCCGGTCATTCGCATTTAATGACTTAGAGCTGGTGCGTCCCGGGAGAAGCCTTCAAGGGGAAGCTTCCCTGCTCTTTCGTTATACGTCTCTGCTGTTGTCTGACAGTGGGGTCCAAGTGCCCTCCAGCCTTTCGTAACAGCCACATGGTACCTGCTCTGAGCCAGGGCCTGGCCGCCCTCCTACTCGCAGGGCGGCCACGCGTCCTGTTCGCCCAGTGCCTGGGGCCTGGTCACCAGCCTGTGCACTAGGCGACCACGTGTCCTACTCGCCCAGCACATGTGGCCCAGTCGCTCGTCTACGCGCGGGGCGGCCACGTCTCCTGGTCGTTGTCTGGCGGCGGGGCCTGCATACCCTCCTTTCCACCATTCGACAACCTAAATCTTGTAGGGTCTTCCTTCTGGTCATGCCTTAGGTCCCACATGACAGCGGTGGAGAGGGCACCCTGGCGTGGTACATACTGACAGTAGCCTCTAGGCCCCGCCCTGGAATGCGGGGCAACTTATCAGAGAACTTGAAACGCCTTCTTTGAACCCGACTCGACCCTGGACGGGGCCTACCACTCACGGGAGTGACGGTACATGCCCTTCTCCACTCTGGCCGCGACTCCTTAGGAACTGCCACCATGCGCGAAGATCGAAGGCGGCGTAGGGGTCGTGGGTACGCGCCGCCACCTCCCGCACGCGGGACTCTGAACCACCCCACTCCAGGCTTATAAATAGGCACAGCTGCCGCCATAGATCCGCCTCTCCACTCAGAACCTTGTCGCTTTCGCTGCCAAAAAATCCCACTACGCCCTTTGCCTTCTTCTTCTCCAGCTGCCACCTTGTAACCTCTCCACACCGCCATGGCACCACGCTGCCGCCAAGCCCAGATGGCGCCTCTGTTGCCTCCGTCCAGCATAGATGAGAGGCAGGTGGAGAGACTCCTCCGCATTGCCCCAAAGGGTAGCCTCTACCTCTGGGCCGGCACCATGGCGCCGAAGTGCAGCACGAATGAGATCGTCACCTTCGTTTGGGCGCTGCTGGTGGGGTTGGCCCCGCCCTACTCTGATTTCTTCTTCACCGTCCTCCACTTCTACGGCATCCGCCAGATCCAACTCACCCCCAACTCCATCCTCATCCTCTCCGTCTTCGTCTACCTCTGCGAGATGTTCGTGGGGGTGGCGCCCAACCTGCCGCTCTTCTGGTACTTCTACAACCTCCGCGCCTCCACCGATGGCGGCGCGGTGGGCACCTGCCACTTCTGCCTCCATGACGGTTCCGCTTCCCGCTACATCCCCTTCCAGATGAAGTCCAACTGAAAGTCGTGGCGGAACGACTGGCTGTACACTGGCGACGACAGCGGCATCAAGGCCTTGCAGTTGCCAGAGGGGCCAGTGGAGGCCAGTGACAACAGGGGCTCCCTCGTCGAGGAGACGGCGGAGCTCCGGACCATGGCAGCCCACGTCGACCGCCTCCACAACGCCGAGCTGATGGGAGCACTGGTGATCCCAGATTTCCTGGCCAAACAGATCAGCCTGCTGCACCGGCACAGCCGTCTGGCCTAGCAGTACACCGGCGATGACGACGTGACCCTCACGTATCCGGGCATAAGAAAGGCTGGACGTAGGGCTATTATCTCTCCCGAGAGGCCTGAACCAGGATAAAAACCCCTGTCTCCTGTTCGTTGCTGTTCGTGGTTGTTCGGCGTGTCTCCTATCTCACTTCTAAAGAACCTTGGTTGACTTGAGATCGATATCTCAACCGTCGACAGAACTCATCGGCTTTTTCTCTAGGAAACACTAGCCGATCCTTTACCGATGTTCTCTTTGGTGGAACAAAGGCATGATTCATTGGGCAATTCTCTAGACTAGGCAACGACATCCTCTCTTCCCAGCAATATCGGAAAAATGGACACTCCCAGTGTTCCATCTCCCAACCTTGATCCTTCGCATGCTCATGGACAGGCTCAGAGATGTTCGATTTGGTGCTCCCGCGAGGTGTCTCCTTAGCCATGCGATCGTACCTTTCCAACAACTGATCAAAAGTTGGCTTTGGCCTTGGCTTGGAAATCGGATTATAATTATGCCCGCGCTTCACCTAGCACCACTCGCCAGTTCTTACACCACCCCGTCGGCCTGATGATCGGAAATTTAGTTCCGGCCTTTCTTCTACCATAATCCTCTTAGAACCAACCAGTACTTTAAACCGAATGGAACTTTCAGGCTCGTCGGCTTTCCTTTTGGCGTCAACCATTCCCACAAAACCGACCGGGAACGGCTCTGTGTCAATCTGCAAATTCTTGCCTTGATATCGAAGTTGCTCGCTCTCAATCGCTTTCTGGACCACTTGCTTGAATACATTGCACTCATTGGTAGCATGCGAGTAAGAATTGTGCCACTTGCAATACTTCCGCTTCTTCAGCTCTTCAAGTGGAGGAATTACATGCCCCTGTTTAAGTCGAATCTGTTTTTCTTGCAGCAGATGATCAAAAATCCGATCACACTTGGACTATCAAAAGAATACTTGCCCTTCTCAGCACCCTTCGGCTTTATCCACCCAAGCTCAAATTCCTTTTTATTGTTTACCGATTCAGTAACATAAGCTCCAACTTCCTCAGTATTGAAATCATCTAAGTCTTCATCTTCATCGGCATCGACCACATTGATAGCTTTCTCTAGACCTTTGTTATTGTTATTATTCCGATACTCCTTCTGACCTGGGTAAGAATTATCAGAGAATCAGCTCTCATATAGCACGATTTTGTGGGCTAGATGTGAAATATCAGCAAATTCCTGATTGCCCACCTTCTTCTGATTAACGGGCAACAAACCCTTGAAAGCCGATTCTGCCAGCTCGTTATCAGGTAGTGAAAGGTTATAGCATCGGTTTCTTACTTCCCTGAACCGACGCAAGTAATCATTTACCGATTCCCCAAATTTCTGCTTGATCATCATGATATCGGTAATTCTTGCTTCATTCTCTCCAGAATAAAAATACTCATGAAACTTCTTCTCCAAATCTGGCCATGAGGTGATACTGTTAGGAGGAAGTGAAGTAAACCAGTTAAATGCCGATCCCGATAATGACAGAGGGAACAATCGGCATTTGAGAGTATCCTTGGATGCAGCCTCTCCGCGTAGTGCAAGGAATCTAGCAATATGTTCGCGAGTAGAGGTGTGATCACTTCCGCTGAATTTAGATTCGCGAAATCAGGAACTCGATATTTATGTGGATATTCTGTTTCATTGAAAGCCGATGGGTACGGCATAGTATAATGCGGAGCAATGTTAGGAGTGTTGAATCCGCACTGTTTCATCATGTTATAAACCAAGTTCCTAGTCATCTCTTCCAAATTTTCATTCATCGGCTGATAGATCGGATCTGGGACTGGGACCATAGCCTGATTATTCGGTATCATCTACATCGGAGTAGGATTGATGGTCAATGGAGGATTTGGTTAGAGAATTCCAGCATTAGATGTCCCAGGCTGGGCATTGGTTGGATGCTGATTCCCCAAATTCATCCCTTGCGGAATATTCCGATTCACCTGATGAGTTTGTCCAGTCATGATGTTGTGTAGCGCGGCACTAGTCCCCTCCTGGACGATTCGCCCTAAAACCGATGACTGGTCTAACATCGATCGGTAAACAGAGCTATTGATCTGATCTCTTATCACCTCGGAAAAATCTCCGGTGAGCGGTGGATCTCCAATAGAAGTCTTAGTAATCTAGCCACTACGGGTTTTCCGATAACTAGTCAGCATTCTCTTCTTATTCTCCTCATGGATCTCCGCGAGCCTATCTTCGACTTCCTTTTTCTGATCCAGGCTCAATTCGTCAAACGTCACTGCCTCAGCAGCGAGCTTGAGCGCCTCTAACGCCGCCTTGGTGTCGGTACGCGTCATCTTGTTGATCTTGATTCTTGGGGTCCCACCGAGCGTGCCAAAAAGTATGTTGACGCAAAAGCGATCTTTTCGTGAACACACGTGCGGAAGCGTCAACTCTGTGATTGTGTCGCAACCAAAGACCAAGCGTGCCAGTCAATTTGACCTGTAAATTGACAAGGAGAAAATTGGCAGTAATATAGCCCTAATCAGCTTTTCAGTATAGCCAGATCAGGTTACACATAATCGGCTTTAAATAACCCGATTATAGAATCTATCGGCTTTAAGCCTGATAGAGCAATTTAGTGTAAATAAAATTCAATTATAAATCCTCTACTTCTTTTTGGTATTTTTATGTAACATCAGCAACAAACCTTTCATTCAATATGTCGGATTAAACCAAGGAATAGATCGAATAGATTGGTCGGGCCAAGACAGTATTCAAAGCTAGGACGAGATATATACCAACAGATCGGTTTAAAGGTTTAATACTGGTGAAGGTAAATACAATACTAATCGGCAAACATCTATATATGCAAAATCTCAAACAAGGCATACGCAAGATCGATTAAACGAGGCAGTCGCATATATCATATTCAAGAAAAGCATACAAGATATTTGACAATCGGCATTGCAGGATAAACACACATTACAGATAGATTAAATCGAGACAGTGCAATATGCAATAACATATTAAAGATCGGTAAATCCCGAGACAGTTTAACATGCTTTGTATACATGAGATCAATATGATGCAGCCATGCATACGGATTACAAGGAGAGAATCGATTATCCCATCGAGATAGCTCTACCTGCGAGTTCAAGCCTTTCGACGAAGTCGATCGGATTCGAGAAAGTAGTTTGTGTACTGAGTATGATGTGTGTTTATTCTCGAGACCTAAGGTCCTATTTATAGTATTACAAAGTCGATACCGATACGACCTATTTTCCGTGTCGCGCTTCTGATCAGATCGTATCTCTTTCGGAGTCTTGTAACCATCGATATTCTTCAATACATCTTCTTCTTCGCCGATGAAGCCCATTTCCGATTCAGCCAAATAATTCCAACACATTTGGGCTTTTCTGAATATCCAATTTCTGCCAAATTTGGGTGTCAACACCGTGCCGCCGTCCTGGTCAGTCAGAGGGACAAGTTGGACGAGATAGCGTGGCCGCCTGCCCCGCGCGCCTCTTCGCTCCGTCTCAAGACGTACAGACGGGACAGCTGGAGCGTAGCTGACGCTACGGGAGGGGTGTAATCATGCTGTCAGATGGGCCATGCGCCCGGTCAGACCCGGTCTTTCGCATTTAATGACTTAGAGTTGGTGCGTCCCGGGAGAAGCCTTCAAGGGGAAGCTTCCCTGCTCTTTCGCTATACATCTCTGATGTTGTCTGATAGTGGGGTCCAAGCGCCCTCCAGCCTCTCGTAACAGCGACGTGGTACCTGCTCTGCGCCAGGACCTGACCGCCCTCCTACTCGCAGGGCGGCCACGCGTCCTGCTCGCCCAGCGCCTGGGGCCTGGTCGCCCGCCTGTGCACTAGGCAACCACGTGTCCTACTCGCCCAGCACATGTGGCCCAGTCGCTCGTCTACGCGCGGGGCGGCCACGTCTCCTGGTCGTTGTCTGGCGGCGGGGCCTGCATACCCTCCTTTCCACCATTCGACAACCTAAGTCTTGTAGGGTCTTCCATTTGGTCGTGCCTTAGGTCCCACATGACAGCGGTGGAGAGGGCACCATGGCGTGGTACATACTGACAGTAGCCTCTAGGCCCGCCCTGGAATGTGGGGCAACTTATCAGAAAACTTGAAACGCCTTCTTTGAATCCGACGCCACCCTGGACGGGGCCTACCACTCACGCGAGTGATGGTACGTGCCCTTCTCCACTCTGGCAGCGACTCCTCAGGAACCGCCACCACGCGCGGAGATCGAAGGCGGCGTGGGGGTCGTGGGTACGCGCCTCCACCTCCCCCACACGGGATTCTGAACCGCCCCACTCCAGGCTTATAAATAGGCACGGCTGCAGCCATAGATCCGCCTCTCCACTCAGAACCTTGTCACTTTCGCTGCCAAAAAAGCACACTATGCCATTCGCCTTCTTCTTCTCCGGCTGCCGCCTTGTAACCTCTCCTCACCGCCACGGCACCACGCCGCCGCCAAGCCCAGATGGCGCCTCTGTTGCCTCCGTCCAGCATAGATGAGAGGCAGGTGGAGAGACTCCTCCGCATTGCCCCAAAGGGTAGCCTCTACCTCTGGGCCGGCACCATGGCGCCGAAGTGCAGCACGAATGAGATCGTCACCTTCGTTTGGGCGCTGCTGGTGGGGTTGGCCCCGCCCTACTCTGATTTCTTCTTCACCGTCCTCCACTTCTACGGCATCCACTAGATCCAACTCACCCCCAACTCCATCCTCATCCTCTCCGTCTTCGTCTACCTCTGCGAGATGTTCATGGGGGTGGCACCCAACCTGCCGCTCTTCTGGTACTTCTACACCTCCGCACCTCCACCGATGGTGGCGCAGTGGGCACCTGCTACTTCTGCCTCCACGACGGTTTCGCTTCCCGCTACATCCCCTTCCAGATGAAGTCCAACTGAAAGTCGTGGCGGAACGACTGGCTGTACACTGGCGATGACAGCGGCTTCAAGGCCCTGCAGCTGCCGGAGGGGCCAGCTGAGGCCAGTGACAACTGGGGCTCCCTCGTCGAGGAGACGGCGGAGCTCCGAACCATGGCAGCCCACGTCGACCGCCTCCGCAACGCCGAGCTGACGGGAGCACTGGTGATCCCGGATTTCCTGGCCAAACAGATCAGCCTGCTGCACCGGCACAGCCGTCTGGCCTAGCAGTACACCGGCGATGACGACGTGACCCTCACGTATCCGGGCATTAAGTTCTCGATCTCTGATCTGCTTGGTATTCGTGATTCGCTTTTATCCCTGAACCTTTATGCTCTTGGCAGGTGCTGGGAACTTGGACGCCACAACTCTCGAATGGTGGCTGAGTGGACTGCTCCCGCAGGCACCGAGCAGCCGAGAGTTTCCTATCGGCGCTGGCTCACTCTGCACCATGGACCCATCGAAGCGTGTTCGGCTCCTCGCATCCCTCCCAGCAATGGACTCCACTAGGGTGGCCACGGTGCCAGCCCGCGGCCCCGTGGTGATCAGGGACCATGGCTCAGCCGGGGATCGTGCTGTCGGCAAGAGGCCGGTCTCCGAAGATGCCCGGGATCCGAAGAGGTCCTGGACCGAGCCCCCAGCTCTAGCTTCGACTCCCATCGGTGTCACCGATGGGTCTTCTTCATCTGCCTGCCTTGCCACGCCTCCGAGTATGGCGGAGGCGGGGTGTTCTTCCGGCGCCGCTCCTCCGGCCACCGTCACGCCTGCGACTGGGGAGGACGCAGCGTCGGAGCCAACCACAATGCCAACGCCCACAACACCGGCGCCCACACCACCTGCAACATGACGGAAGCCGGCTACCTGGGGCACGTAGCTCGTCGCGGCTCCTCGCCCTGCCTCACAATGGTGACAGCGAAGACGGGCGGCCTAACACTCCCCACTGCATCCTACAGCTTCGGGCTTCTGGCCACCCAGTAAGTCTTCTATTATCTTGTGTTGTCCTTTCGTCCTGCCGCACTGACACGCCTTTCCGATGCTCTCATGGCGGGTGTCGATAAGATAGACCCCGGGTACCCTCATGAAAGGCCGCGAGGACCACCCAACAGGGGTGGCCCGAGACGGCTAGAAGAAGACGTGTACCACTCGGACAGCACACGACACACCTAAGAAGGAAAGCTTAAAGATAGACGGCAATCCCGCTTTGTAAGGAGACTATAATTGTAAACCCGGATATATCCATATTCGGGATAGATAGGATTCTACTTAGAGTAGGACTCTCACTTCTACCTAGAGTAGAACTCCTCCTTGTAACCCCTCCCCCCTCCACTATATAAAGGGGGGTAAGGGGCCATGGTTTGAGAGGCCAGAAGCAGGCAAGCCATAGGAATCCAATCCTCCCACCGGGAGACGCCGCAATCTACATCGAGAAACATACGAGAGATCTCACGATCATCTTGTAACCTTATACCACCATATAATCCCAACGAGCACATGACCAGGGTATTACCTCCACCGGTGAGGGCCTGAACCTGTATGAAAAAGGCTCCCTCGTGTCTTGTGTTACCATCGATACTTGGTCTTGAGCGCCCCATATATTTCATTGCCCACAAGTACCCCCAAGGTACCAACCACCGACAGTTGGCGCGCCAAGTAGGGGCTGCGTCAAGATCGTCTTCAAGTTTCGATGGCGTCTTCAATCCTGTCGGCTGCCATCTTCGCACCGGGATATATTTTCGCTTCAGGAGCCGACTGCGTCACCAACGACTTCGTGAACTCCACCTCTCGGATTTGGCTTCGATCCAATCTAGGAGAACTTCAACAACACCTCCCGCTCGGGTTGGGGGACTCCACGGCTATCTACTCATGAGTAGCATGCCAAAGGCTTACTTCCTGACTCGGATACGGCGAGGACAGATTCTAGATGTCATTTGTTTCAAAAATTCCTGGAGATCCAGAAGGAATTTGATGTCGGGACTGGATGCGTTGGAAATAAAATTTTGTCTGCTTTTCGTGAAGCCAAAGAACGCCCAAAACGGAGTCCGGATGAGTATGGGACGTCCGTTTGAAGGCAGGCTGCGCAGGAAGGTCGCGAATCTCAGCAAGTTCGCAGAGCTCGTCAGCGGCGGCCGCAGTGTGCGGCTAGGCCACGGCACACCTCGAAGGACGTTGAAGATCAGCAAGGAGCTTCTCCGAATACTCGACGACCACCACTTTGGACTCCCGTTCGGGTTGAGAAACGACGCCGCCACCTACTCCCGAGTGGTGTGTTGGAGGCTCAAATTCTCAACTCGGATACGGCGAGGACTTAATCATTGACTTCTACAACACTTTTGTGGGTTTGGACATGATCCAATCCGGGAGATATCGACATCACTTCAGTCGGGCTTCCGTTCAGGTTATGGAACGCCGCTGCCACCTACGCATAGATTGGTTCCTGACATGGATACGGAGAGACCCACGTCAAAAATTCTCGAGAGGAGACTGCGGCTACCACAACGATCAACGGAGTTATCACCACCTTCATTCCTCGTCAGGCTTTTCGCTTCGAGAGCTAGTACTTCGTCGTCAACATCATCGCCAACAACTTCAGCAATCTCGTGCTCCCAGACTCGGAATAGCTCCGATCTGTGGGCAACTTCATCGAAGATCATCGAAGATCAGTCTAGATTCCACTTTGGGTTGAAGAACGCCGCCGCCATATACAAACAAGTAATGCGCTGGGGGCTCAAGACCACTCTTTCGGATTCGGACCGGGTCCAATCTGGGAGAGACTTCAACAATACTCCACTCGGGTTCATCGCCATCAACAACAACTACTCGGGGTTCAACAATCAAGTCCACGGCTCGGCTGTAGGCCATCGCGCGCCACAAGCGCCCGGTACGGCTACACGCCTACACCTCAACTCTACGGCTGGGCGGCACACCACTCAGCCACACGGCTACGCCCGTGCCACGAGCTCCCAAGTCTCCAGCTCGGCAATACGCCTACGCCTGCAAGTCTAAAGCTCGGCTACGCACCACTCGGCGAGACGCCTACGCCACCTTGACTATAGCTCTGCTGTACGCCATCGCGCTCCATGAGCTCCAAGCTCAGCTTCACGCCTACATGTCTATGGCTCGGCGACACACCACTCGGCGATACGCCTACGCCTTCAAGTCTACGGCTTTGCTGTACGTGATCGCGCGTTACGAGCGCTCGGTTCAGCTACATGCCTACAAGTCTATGGCTTGGCGATACGCCACTCGGCGACACGCTTACGTCTCTAAGTCTACGGCTCTGCTATACGCCATCGCACGCTACGAGCGCCCGGTTCAGCTACACGCCTGCAAGTCTATGGCTTGGTGATACGCCACTCGGCAATACGCCTACGCCTCCAAGTCTATGGTTCTGCTGTATGCCATCGCGCGCCATGAGCGCCCAGCTCAGCTACATGTCTACAAGTCTACGGCTCAGCGACACACCATTCGGCGATACGCCTATGCCATCCAAGTCAACGGCTCGAACGACACGTCATTCGGCTACTCGCTTACGCATACACCGGAGCTAAGTTCTCCTTATCATAATCTTTTTATTTTAATCTAAATAGTTTCTTGACTTGCTACTTAGTTGGTTTCCAACTAAGCAATAAGTCGAGGGCTACACCTAATAGTGTGCGTCTGATCGCCGCACCCTATCTTTTTTCAATAAAGTTGTGTTTTCGTTGCTTGTGATTGTTAAATCTGAGTGCTTGAAATTCTGAATCATAACTCTCTGATCCAACGGCGAACTCTAGCCACCCAATCACGTGCCTGGGAAAAAGAGCCATGAGCCGATTCCCTACACTCGGGGGCTAGACTAGTCGGGCGGAGTGCTTAAACGAAAGGAAAAGAAAAGCACTCGGATGCACACATGAATAAGCAACGCAAACTCAAGTAATTTACACCTAATAGTGTGCGCTTTCGCACGCACTTCTTTTTGTTGCTTTTGCTTCTTTTTCTCAATGATTACAAAGAAGTCCGAGTGATAATTCTGAGTAGTGAAAATTTGACTCCATGAACTCTAGTCACTCAAACGTGTGCTGGGAAAAGAGCCACGAGCCGACTCCCTACGCTCGGGGGCTAGACTAGTTGGGCGGAGTGTAGAACGAAAAGAACAAACCACTCGGAGGACTTGATATCAAAAGGAAAATGGAAGAAAAGGACATTTAAACATAAACCAATCAAATTTTCCATATAAATATTTTCATAATACAGCCTAATCCTACATGTACATGTTACAGGGGTTCATGAATTTCTACCTCATCAAGTGCCTTCTACGACTTCGTCTGCGAGCAAGAAGGACTTGCGTCATGAGCGACAAAAACGACTCGGCGATATGCTATTCAGCTATGTGCATGTACCTGCGCCATATTTGGCCAGCGCCTGCGCCATATTAGGCTGCACGCCCACGCCTGCCGCCGTGTTCGGCCGCACTCCCACGTCTGCACTGCGCGCCTGGACCTGCTGCCGTGTTCGGCCGTGCGCCCACGCCTGCACTGCATGCCTGCGCCTGCCGCCATGTTCAGCTGCATGCATATGCCCGCGCTTCGAGCGTTCGAGTCTATGGTATGCTATGCGCCTACACCAAACTACGTCACGGCTATGCGCCTACGCCATCTTCGGTAAGGCTGTACACCATCGCGCGCGTCATGAGCGCTCGATACGGTTACAAGCGTACTCCTTAGGCCATGAGCCACGCTGGGCCCTGAGCGCTAACTACGGCCTTCCAGCTGCGCATCACAACCAGTGGCTACAAGCGCATTCGGGCTAAGCCAAATCCAGCCTCGGTGGCACCCCACGCTGGGCCGACTACCGGCAGAGCTATAAAAATTTCAGCATTAGTTTCGACTCAGTGTTGAAATACCCATCTTTTGGTATACCCCATGTTGGGTCACTAGTTGGTTACTACATGTCAGAATCAGATACCAGGGATGTCAGGACTGAGTTTCGAGGGTGCGCTCCACGTTGGGCCGACCGTTTTCATACCGCAACCCGGATGCAAAGTACCACTTGGACAAACTCTTTCCTTAGGGTACGCCCGTGGTGGGGCCGACTACTGTACACCACTCCGGTCGGGTACGGGTACCGCCCCAGATGGTATACCCAAGGGCCAATCGCTGTACTCAACGAGTACAGGTACCAGATGGTTGAAATTATGGTATGCCCAAGGGCCATGCTGTGTGCTACTCTAAGATGTAGGGCATAGGTACCATACGGCTAAATGATACGTCCCATGTTGGGCCGACCGGTACCTTCCGCAAGACGGGAGCAGGTATCAGACAACCACACCATTAATGGTACGCCCTTCGGGGCCATGCTGCATCCCACTCTGGTCGGGTGCAGGTACCACTCAGCTATTCAGCGAAAACCAATGGTACGCCCTCCGGGGCCATTGTGTATCCCACTCCAGTCGGGTGCAGGTACCGCTCAGCTATTCAGCCAAAACCAATGGTACGCCCTCCGGGGCCATGTTGTATCCCACTCCGGTCGGGTACAAATTCCACTCGGCTGATAGCGTGCCTCATGATTAGGCCAATGACTGAGCTATTGCAAGGCAAAGCCAGACGTTTGACGATGAACTCTCTCAGAAAGGGAGGAAAAACTAAGCACACCGCAAGACGGGTGCTATGATTACTTAGCTTAAGGTATGCCCATCATGGGCCGATTGCTGTTTTCACAAGGTGAAGGCAGGTACTGAGCAGCCAAATCAATGGTATGCACCATGAGTGCAACCTATGGCACGGCCAAGAGCCAACGCCATTGCCCAGAGCGCAACCTATAGCACAGCCAAGAGCCAACGGCAGCACCTAGAGTGCAACCTATGGCACTGCCAAGAGCCAACGCCAGCACCCAGAGTGCAACCTACGGCACGGCCACGAGCCAACGCCAACGCCCAGAGCGCAATCTATGGCATGGCCAAGAGCCAACGCCAGCGCCCAGAGGGCAATCTATGGCACGGCCAAGAGCCAACGCCAGCGCCCAGAGCGCAATCTATGGCACGGCGTTGGCTCGTGGCATGCCGTAGGTTGCGCTATGAGCCTCGTGGCTCGTAGGCTCGTGGCAGCTCGTTGGCTCATAGCCATGCCGTAGGTTGCGCTATGGGCGCTACGAGCCAACGCCGGCGCCCAGAGCGCAACCTATGGCACGGCCACGAGCCAACGCCAGCGCCCATAGCGCAAACTACGGCATGGCCACGAGCCAACGCCAGCGCCAAGAGCGCAACCCACGGCATGGCCACAAGCCAACGCCGGCGCCGAGAGCGCAACCTACGGCCCGACCACGAGCAAACACCAGCGCCCAGAGCGCAACCCACGGCACAACCACGAGCCAATGCCGGCACCAAGAGCGCAACCCACGGCCTGGCCACGAGCCAACGCCGGCTCCGAGAGCGCAGCCTACGACATGAGCATCATAGGCCGACCGCCAGAACTTTGGCAAACTCGGGCTTGTCATCATTTCAACAATACTAATACAACGATCTCTATTGAGTCCTTCACAGTCTCCTTGCAGATAACGGGCAGAAACCAGTCGGGAAGAAGCTTCAACAAATCTACAAGCACTCAGCATGAAGAATGACTCGTCGAAAACGCCAAAAGGAGCAGCAACTCGACTATGAAGCACTCGAGGGCTTGTCGATAAGATAGACCTCGGGTACCCTCATGAAGGGCCGCGAGGACCACCCAACAGGGGTGGCCCGAGACGGCTAGAAGAAGACGTGTACCACTCAGACAGCACCCGACGGACCTAACAAGGAAAGCTTAAAGATAGAAGGCAATCCCGCTTTGTAAGGAGACTATAATTGTAAACCCGGATATATCCATATTCGGGATAGATAGGATTCTACTTAGAGTAGGACTCTCACTTCTACCTAGAGTAGGACTACTACTTGTAACCCCTCCCCCCTCCACTATATAAAGGGGGTTAGGGGCCATGGTTCGAGAGGCCAGAAGCAGGCAAGCCATAGGAATCCAATCCTCCCACCGGGAGACGCCGTAATCTACATCGAGAAACATACAAGAGATCTCCCGATCATCTTGTAACCTTATAGCACCATATAATCCCAACGAGCACAGGACTAGGGTATTACCTCCACCAATAAGGGCCTGAACCTGTATAAAAAAGGCTCCCTGGTGTCTTGTGTTACCATCGATACTTGGTCTTGAGCGTCCCATATATTTCATTGCCGACAAGTACCCCCAAGGTACCAACCGTCGACAGCGGGCACCCGCGCTGCTCTCCGATCATTGAGAAGACCGTGCTGGCTGACAACATGGGGAAAGAAGCCGCTCTAGAGCCTTCGCGTACCCAAGGGGAGAGCCGCGATGACCCCTACTTCTCCATAGTCGGTGCCGCTCCGTTGCGACCCCTCCCACCGTCTCCTCCGCCTAGCTGGCCGGGATGGTTGCCAAATTGCGGGAGGTGTGCGCATTGCTAGGTGCCCATGACTCGACAAGCGCCCGCTAGGAAGCCCAGCTGGCTAAGCAGATGGAGGCGCTGCTGAAAAGGCATCTAGGCCCCTAATTTTGTTTTGGTGATTGATGCCAACTACTAAAGACTCCTACTAACGTTTTAATTGAGTTGTGGACAGAGAATTAAATATGGAAATTCATTTTATCGAGAGTTGTTGAAGGGATTGAAAATTTATTCAATTGGAGCTCATTTATTCGTCACTTGTAATCTTTATTTTATTGAGTCTTAAGGACGGCCGTACTATAAAGAGGGATTCGACGAGAAATCTAGTATAAGGTGACTTTGGTGCTCAAAAGATGGTTCTAGGTCAAATCTTAGTCACCCAAGAGATTCCCCACTATTTCCAAACCCAAAACACCTCTCTGTGTCCGGACTGTCCGTGCCATGGCTCGGACTGTCCGAAGGGTCGGACTGTCCGAGGCATCCTCCAGACGCGCTCTCTGTTTGAATATTTGGAATTACCGGACTGTCCGGTCCGGACTGTCCGAAGGTTCGGACTGTCCTTCGGACTGTCCGAGGCAGCCTCCAGTTGAGCTCTCTGTCTTGATTTAATCGATTTACCGGACTGTCCGTGGGACCCCTCGGACAGTCCGAACTACTTTGTCACATCTGAAGATTCTGAGCCCATATCTGTGATCCACATACCTTCTAGATCTCAAATATGATTTTTGTTTGGGTCACTATTCACAGCCTACCTCGGACTGTCCGAGGGGTGTCACGGACAGTCCGAATCTCACTTGCTGTACCTTAACGGCTAGATCTGGGGGAAGCTATATATACCCTTTCCACTGCTCCCAGCAAACGGTAACTGTGCGCATCACTCAGATTCATTTCATACTCTCTCTCCCCAAGAACCCTAAAAGCATCTCCCCTCCTAGTGCCTCCTTGTGAGATTGATTTGAGGGTGGAGAAGCTAGATCGGTGCTAGATCTGAGCTCGATCCATCTCGTGAGCACCTTGGTCGCCTCCAAGTGAGTGGTTTCTCGCCGGATTTGTTACTCTTGGAGGTTGAGGACTCCTAGACGGCTAGGCGTCGCCGTGAGCCACCGAAGCGGTGTGGTTGGCCTCGGATTGGTTGTGAAGGTGTGATTCCACCTCCGCAAGGAAAGGAATCAAAGTGATATTCGGTGAGTGCTTTGGCACAAATCCGAGAGGAATAGAGTCTAGTGAGACTCGGGCTCTACGGTGTTGAGCCTACCTCAACGGAGAGTAGGATCTCCTCAAAGATCCGAACTTCGGGATAAAACTCGTTGTGTCTATCTTCACATTTGGTTTGAGTTTCTCTCTTGCTAGATTTACTCTATTTACTATCCTGTGCTTGAGGGAGACTTCTCTTGAATTTCTGTGGTATTACTTTTGGTATTCTTGTTGTTTGAGGTGTGCAGGACATCTACGGAGATTTTGGGGAGGTTTCTTTACATTTGAGTTCGGACTGTCCGAGGGGTGTCACGGACAGTCCGAACCTACTTCCGCAGCGCCGCTGAAGATTGAATTTGGTGGTCACGCCTATTCACCCCCCCCTCTAGGCGTCATCTCGGTCCTTTCAGCTGCGGGAGGAGACGGAGGGGGCTCACTTATTTACTTTCCCGCATTAAAGTTCATATCTTTGCATCGCTTGTGTGTGAGTGCCATCGAGCCTCCTAGTAGTCGCAATTGTGTGCACTTGAGTAGCTTGTGTGTTGCTTGAGATCGCTTCCGCAACTAGACACTAGGACCAACCGCTAGCTTGGGTCACCAATTGCCTCATCAATCAAGCGAAATTGAAAAGGATTAAAATTTGATTAGGGGCCGATTCACCCCACTCTCGGCCTTAGATTCCTTCACGTGGTATCGGAGCTAGGATCTCTGGTGTCGCTTAACTGCGTAGAGATGGCCGACGGGGGTAGTGTAGCTGCCAATAAAATCCCTTTGTTTAGGTAGCCGGAACGACACGCACTTCCGTCGGAAACCGTATTCGTGTCCACTTCTGTCCCATCGCCATGATGGTTTCACTGTGTTTGAAACAAATTACAAGGCACGCCCTTTCAACTTCCTCTGTGTATAAAAGAAATCCCAGGTGCAGAGTACTACTTCACCACCAGCTTTCGAGTTTTCGAGTCTTCTTCTTCCCCTTTTCTCCACCGATCAACGGAAGATCGAAAGAAGATTATGGATCCATGGGAAGCCGCCGCCGCTGGGTTCCATACCCGTGCCACTGCGGCCAATGCCGCTACGGCTGCCCGATGGCAGGGTGGCGAGAGGAGTATGCGGAGGAGACCGCTCAAAGAGCCATCAGGGTTCTAGTCAGCGGCCACCCGCGACTTTCCGCGGTGCGCACTCCATTGAAGGATGCCCTCGTCTTCTCCATCCTCGATGTGAAGTGGACGTCAGAGGAGTGATTTATCTTTCTCCTGTATCCCCGCGAGCCAGCGACGAGCCCTAGCTCGATGTGCTGTGCTGCGAAAAACGTAATCAGGCTTAAAAGCCCTTTAATGAAGATCTTTTGGGAATCCAAATGTCTTTCTCTTTGTCTTAATCCTGAATCCGCGGCGCAACTTCTTCTTGATTTGATCTCGAATCCGCAACACCGCTTCGTCCGAGTAGTTAGGACCGTCCGCTCCTAGACCGGCACTCGGCGCTTAACACGGACCTCTCGGAAGGAACCACTCAACCAGCCGAGTGGTTATTGAGCCCTTCTCCAAAAGGCCGCATCCAGCGCTAGGGTAAGGCCCGGCCCAAAATGCGAAACGCTATCCGTTGCGATAAGTTAGGAACAGGGGAACGAAATTAGTTCACCTCGCTCACTTTTCACTCCAGTCTGTTAGCTTCTCCCAGCGAACTCCGCCGCTAGGGTTCTTCTCCGTCGCAACCTCCGCCGCCACCGTCTCCGATCGCAATGGCTCCACCATCTCCCGCCGCCCCAAAGGCTGCCAAGAGCGGGAAGGAGTGGATGAAGTCCATCACGACCGAACGGAGGCTACAGAAGCTGGTCTCCATCGGCGTGCTCCCCTCCGAAGGGTTTGTGTCTTGGCGCGCCGCCGCCGGCGAATCTTGCCCCACTCCTCGGTCGGACGAGGTAGTAGTCTTTGAGTCCTTTCTCCGAGGCTTCGGCATTCCTTGCTCTCCTTTATTCCGGGGATTGTTGCATTTCTATGGGATTGAGGTCTCTCATCTGAACCCCAATTCCATCTTTCAAATTGCGATTTTTCTACACATATGTGAGGCCTATTTGGGGATCGCTCCTCATTTCGACCTTTTCAGATATCTTTACCTTCTCAAGCCTTTTCCCAACAAGAACTCTCCCGAGGCCGCCGGCGGTGCGGGATTTCAATTGCGGGAAGGGGCCCGAAAACATTATTTCGATCTTCCTTTGAGAACCTCCAATAAGGGCTGGCACTCGGAATGGTTCTACTATGCCAACTCTCCTCCGGCCCTCCCTTCTTTCTCCGGCGAGTGCCCCACAGTCCATCCCTCTTGGTCTTCTCTCCTTGCCGATGACGAGGGAAGCCAGGTAAAGGAACTTCTTGTTCTTCTCCGCAGAGCTAAATCTGCTGGGTTGACCGCATTGGGGTGGTTTGGAACTACACCCAGCGCCGTATCCAGCCCATAAAGGAGAGGGTGCATCTCGCCTTTGAGTACTCGGGGGCCCAAGACACCACTCGGGAATCCAGTGAAAATCTTTCGTAGAAGGAAATCATCAGCCGAGTGGCTGAGCTCTTTGCTCCAGGCTCAGAAATAGTTCACGCAGACTGCCCCCCCGTGTACCACCTGACATATTTACCACCAACGGTAAGGAAAAGACCATTCTCGACTGAACCGCGGTTTTTTAGGATGATACCGGAATTAATGTAATCTGATATATTCGCAGGGACAGGAGGCCTTCTTCTCCACCCATCCGGTCCGAGAAGCTCCACATCACAAGGAGGCACCGCGCAAGCGTCCTGCTGAGGACTCGACTAGTGCGCCTACAGCGAAGAAAGGCAAGGGGGTCGCTTCAGGGGACTCGGATGAGGATGATGACGATGACAACGTCCAGCTCGTACGCCGCCGCCGCCCAGCAACGAGGTCGCCCTCAGCCCAGGCGAAGCAGCCTCAAGGTCCTTCGCCTCCCCAATCCGCAGACCTAGCGGCCGCGTCGGGGGCAGAGAAGCCTCCCAGCTCGGGGACGAGTGATTCGGGCATCCGATTTGGGTTTAAGTCTTTTATGTCTTCACAGAGGTATTTCCTCACGCTATTTTCCCTTCATGATATGCAAGGAATATGTATCTTGAATAATCTTCAAATGCTTCTCAGAAAACCCATCGAAGATGATAATGAGCCACCAAGCTCACGTGGCAGCAAGGTGCCAGCCTCGGAGCCCCCAAAGTTTGATTGTCAAGCCAAGCCCAAATCTGCTGAGGACTCGACTCGGCACGCCGCGCCTCGCCAAGACTCCGGCCCATCTTCTTCCACTCGCCAATCCTCGTCGGCGAAGGGAAAAGTCCCAGCTCCGGCTTCAAGAGGCTTGGAACCAGAAATAGAGGAGATTCCTCGCCTCTCTGCCAAAGCTCACGCTCAACCCCTCCGATTGAAGTGGAGGAAGGAGATGGAGGGCTGCGAGGTTGACGACGGGCAAGAGGCCGAAGAGTGGGAAGTGCTGGACAATATGGCAGCGGCTCAAGCCGTGATATATAAGGTAAAACCTTTCCATGCCTTGAATCCTCACTTTGCATAAGGGAATCCCGCTAATCTTCCTCCCATCTCCATGCAGCGCATGAAAGAGAGGTCGAGGCAGAAGTCCATATGCATGGAGAAAACAGTTGTCCAGCTGAAGACGCGCGATGAATATGACAACGCGCTGTACGCCGTTAAGTCGCAGTATCGCGGCCGGATCGCAGAGCTCCAACAAGAAGTCACTGAATTCCGGTTCCACCACGTAGAAGAGTCCAACACCATCCGAGGTATAGATCCCGAATAGTCCTAAACCTTCACCAAAATAATGCTCCTTGGATGATAATCCTGGAGATTTGCTTTCGAATATAGCACTGGAGGCGAGGCTGAAGGCCCTGGAGGAGAGGCAGAAGGCCCTGGAGGAAGAAGTCTTCCGAGCCAACACTCAAGCTGTGAAATCGGCTAAAGAGCTGGAAGGTAACTTTTCCCCACTGGTTCTCCCTGGCTCAACCTCACAGGAGTCCAACATAGCGTTACACCTGATTGGCTATGTAGAGTACCAGCAGAAGACCAAGGCGCAATTCCAGGTTCTTGACGATGAAGTGAAAACCTCCCACGAGCTTCGCCGCCAAGCTCTGGTGGGAATAGTCCCAACGCTCCAATGCCTTTACCCTGAAGATGAGCTACCGACTGATTCCAACCTCCTGGTGACCCGTCTCGACACCCTTCCTGAGCGGATCAAGGTCTTCACACGGGAGGCAGCAATAACGTGTACCAGCCAAGGCCTCGCGATTGCAAAGTCAAACTTCCCCCGTCTGGACTGCGAAGCCGTGAAGGAGGGATTTGCTTGCACGAAGGAGAAGGCCCGCACATTACTGGAAGAAGTTCGTCCTAGTGCTGTCCACATTGTTGAACACTTGGACTTATAGATGTATCTGTAATGGAAACACTTGATTGATCCTCAGTATTGGTGATCCGGTTTATCCAAATTGTACGCTTTATTCTTTTTCATGAAACGCATCCGCCGACTGATACAACCCCCGAGTGCTAGGAATTAGCACTTGGCTTTCTCCCCATGCAACTACGGAGTAGCTAAACATTGTCATTGTGATATAAAAGTGCCATTACTCAAGAATTTTCATAACACTCGAATTGGACCAACACATGTAAAGAGAAAACAACTTTTATTGATAAGATAGGGTGCGGTTGACCCCGCACAATATTTAGTGTAGCCCCCAACTTACTGCTTGGTCGTTTACGGCCGAGTAGCAAGTCAAAAGAAGAGAACTAATTACATGCTGCTTGAATACAAAACTTTAAGAGTAAAAACGACGTAGCTGCTCGATGTTCCAGGTATTTGGCCCTTCAGATCCATCTTCGCGATGTAGCCGGTAAGCCCCCGGGCGGGTTACTTCAGCGATCACATAAGGGCCTTCCCAGAGAGGGGAGAGTTTATGCTCGTGCTTCTGATTCCTTTGGAGGACTAGATCTCCCTTGGAGAACGCACGGCCCCGTACGTTACGCTGATGAGGAACCTTTTTAGATCTTCGAAGGCTTCCTATGCTTCTGCTGTCCACTGAAAATCATCTTGTCGGCGTAAGAGCCTAAAGAAATGCATGCCTCGCTCCCCGAGCCGGGAAACGAATCGGCTGAGTGCCACGATGCATCTAGTGAGCTTCTGCACATCCTTCTGATTAGTCGGGGGCTTCATCTTGATGATGGCGTTGACCTTCTCTGGATTAGCTTCAATCCCTCGATTGGAGATGATGAATCCGAGTAGTTTACTAGACGGAACCCCAAAAACGCACTTCTCGGGATTTAGCTTCATCCGATATGCCCTTAGACTTTCGAATGTCTCGGTCAGATCTGTTATGAGATCCCATCTGGATTTTGTCTTTATGACGACGCCATCGACGTATGCTTCCACGTTGCGTCCGAGATGAGTGCGAAAACACCGCTGTATGGTGCGCTGATAAGTTGCGCCAGCGTTTTTCAACCCGAATGGCATTGTGATATAGCAGAAAGCACCAAAAGGCGTGATAAACGACGTCTTGATGCAATCCTCCTCCTTTAGACTAATCTGATGATAGCCTGAGTAGGCGTCCAGAAAACTCAAGAGCTCGCGCCCGGCGGTGGAATCCACCACTTGGTCGATGCGGGCGAGCCCAAAAGGATCCTTGGGACATGCCTTGTTGAGGTCTGTGTAGTCGACACACATCCGGCATGTCTTGTTTTTTCTTCTGCACAGGACCGGATTGGCAAGCCACTCAGGGTGATACACCTCTTTGATGAACCGGGCGGCAAACAATTTGGTGATCTCGCTCCGTATGGTGTCCTTTCGATCCGGGGCAAATCTTCGTAGGCGTTGCTTGTCTGGCTTCGCCTTTTTGTCGACGTGGAGACAGTGCTCGAACACCTCCCTCGGAGCACCAGGCATGTCCGAAGACTTCCAAGCGAACACATCCTGGTTGGCCCGGAGGAAAGTGACGAGCGCGTCCTCCTATCTGCTATCGAGCCCTGTCCCAATCACGGCCGTCTTTGCCGGATCAGACGGGTCCAACAGAATCTTCTTGGTCTCTTCGGCTGCCTGGATGGATGTTTTGGCCTGCTTCTTGGCCGGGACATCCCCTTCCTCCTAAAGGGATGCAACCTTCAGTCGAATCTTCTCCATCTCAGCAGATGAGTCCAGTGCTTGCGCCATCTCACAGCTTTCACTGTCGCAGAGCAGGGATTGTTTAACGTCACCAGGGCGGGTGATTACACCATTGGGACCTAGCATCTTTAAGACGAGATAAGTGTAGTTGGGAACAACCATGAATTTGGCAATACCCGGCCTTCCCAAGATGGCATGATATGCCGTCTCGAAATCAGCCACTTCGAAACTCAGACTCTCGGTCCAATAGTTATCCTTAGTCCCGAACGTGACGGGCAAAGAGATCTGTCCGAGTGGTATCGCGGACGTTCCGGGGATTACCCCGTGGAAAGGAGATGATCCTTGCCGTAGCTTAGAATGTGGAATATTCATCTGGTCTAGGGTCTTGACGAAAAGGACATTAATCCCGCTCCCGCCATCGACTAGGACACTTTTTAGCTTGCTTCCTCGCATGACCGGATCCAGCACCAGAGGATACCTCCCGAGGAAGGCGATCCGATCCGGGTGGTCCGATCGGTCGAAGGTGATGGGTACCTCAGACCAGCGCAAGTATTTAGGCGTCACGGGCATGATGGCGTTGATCTCCCGAGTGGTAAGCTTTTGCTTCCGCTTGGACTCATATGCATCGGAGCCCCCGAATATGTAGCTGATCTCGCGCTCAGCGTTCTGGTAATCTCCATCGGGTTTCTTGCCTTGACCGCCCTTAGCCGACTGGTTCGAATTCTCGGCGAACTTCTGCAGGATAAGGCAGTCTTTGGTAGAGTGCTTTCCTCGAGGAAGGAAGGGACATACCAAATCCATCACTTTTTTTAGTCGTTGTCGTTGGGGGGCTTAGGTCGGTTGCGCTCCATGTTGGCGACCATCTCGTCCCCCTTTCACTTCTTATCTTTGGGTTTGCCCTGCTCATTGTTAGGCTTCTTCTTGGGGCCTCCGTCGTTGCCGCCACGATGATTCGCGATGGCCTTCTCTGCTTCGGCCTCCTGGTCCGCCATCGTCAACATGGCCTTGAGATTACGCGGGGGGTCCCAGGTCATCTGCCTGATTAACTCCTCGGATTTGCATCCGGCGAAGAAGGCATCGATGACGGTCTGCTCCGAAACGTCCCGGATCTTGTTGTTCTTCTTGGTGAAGCGCTTGAAGAACTCACGGAGAGTCTCGTTCTTGCGCCGATGTAGCTGTCCAATCTCCCACCTCCCCATGGGCCTTTCATTGGTCCCTTGAAAATTGGCGATGAACTGCTCCTGTAGGTCGTCCCAAGACTCGATAGAGTTCTCCGGGAGTCCCGTTAGCCAGGTCTAGGCGGTTGGGGTCAAAGCGACCGGCAAGTAGTTTGCCATGACGTTCTGATCACAACCTGCCGCGCTGACTGCTAAAGCGTAAACCTGCAGCCAGTTCTTTGGGTCCCTCTTGCCATCGAACTTGTCGATGCCTTTAAGGTTGAAACCATCCGGCCATACCACTCGGCGGAGATCCGGGGTGAAGGCCCGAATCCCCTCCAACGGTCGTGGCCGCCTCCGCGTTGGGGATCTACTACGATGCATCCGCCGCGGGTCCTGGCGCTGCTCCAGACGGTGGTCGCGCCGACTGGCGGTGCTCTCGGTTTGGTCATCGTTGCGACGGCTATGATGGCCACGAGAGTTCCGCTCGCCGTTACTGCGCTCCCGCCGCTTGGCTTCAATGTCTTGACGAAGATCGTGGGTAGGCGATTGGTGGGAATTTCCAGCCGCAGAGGCTCGAGCCCGGTTCCGATTGCGCGTAGAACGACTGCGTGTCGTAGCACTCGGAGCGGGAATTGCCTCGTTTTGCTGTATGGCAGCCATCTCGACCATGGCTGTCGCTCGAGCGAGGGTTTGGGTGTACGGGCTGTCTTCTGGAAGTTGCGGCGCGATGATCTCGAGAAGAGTCTTCGAAGCAATGACATTCGCCTGGGGAGTCCTGTAGACATCTTGATCCCTCAGCTTCACCGCGCGAAGCTCGTTCTGGACGTCACGGCCGCAGGCGCGGAGTTGACGCATGCGATCTTGGTTCTCCACCTGGCGAGGTTCTAGGTTTGCGCCAGTGTCGGTTTCTGCGTACGCGACAAGCGGAGAAGTAGAGTGGTGATCATCCGCGCCTAGGACAAAAACCTCTCGGTAGTTACAAATCTCAGCGCTCCCGTCAGACTCGGAGTCAGAAACGGAGAGGCTAACTTGCTCGCTCTGTCTAATGGGCTGGCCAGCATTGATGACACCCACGAACATAGATGGATCTGATCCGAGTGGGTCTGGTGTGCTCGCCGACTGGTTATGTCTCGTCCAAATGTCAGATGAGATCCGTGCAGAGGCCGCAGCAAAGCTCTCGAGTCCAGAGGGAAATCCAGCCGAAGGCATTGTGTTGTTGTCTTTGGGCGGAATACAATCCACGCCTATGTGGTTGAGCCCGATGAGTCCTTTTTCGTCTTCGTCCGGAGGAGGTGCGAAGGCGAACAGCGAGGGGGTTAATCCGTTGAAAGCGCTTGCTAAATTCTCCAAGCCAAAAGGCAATGGGTCACATTGATTGCGCGTGCCTCCTTTCGAAGGAATCTCTCCAGGGGGAGAGAGGTGAAGATTGCCGATGCCGTCGGCGATGAAGTCCAAGGTACCAAAACGAAGAGATTCTCCCAGCCTCATGGCGACGTACGGCGATCTCTAAGAAGCCATCTAACTTGAGAGAAGATCTTGACGCTGCCCCCTACCTAGCGCGCCAACTGTCGACTGTTGACTAACTGGGGGGGTCACCGCCGGCAATTAATTTGCACGAGGGGATGCTAATCAAGAGCTAATCTAGATGGTAACACAAGACAAGGGTTTATACAGGTTCAGGCCCTCAACGGAGGTAATACCCTACTTCTTGTGCTCTGGGATTATACAGTGGATCAAGATGCGGGATGCAAGATGATGCTATATGTCGTCTACGATGATTCGGTGCCGATGGCCTCTACCCCCTCCCTTTATAGTGTAGGGGGAGATAGAGTTACAGGATAGCACGTGGTACACTGTAGCTAATTCTGTTATGCGGTTACATGTCATGCATGTGTTGATCTGCTAATTACATGGATATGGTCTGTATCCTTGGTTGGCCGACTTGGATCGCCCCATATCTGCTCCCTTATGGGCCTTCTAGAGGATACCCGAGGCCCATATAGTCCACAGTAGCCCAAATTGCATCGACACGTCCTGGAGTGTCAGTGCCATCTCACCGCACGGGAAGTGTAAGGTGTGTGTCTCAGGTCTCCAGTGATCGACAAGGGCTGCGATCAGGCCCCTGTCGTACTCAAACCTAGGGGTGTCTTTATGACCGCTCGACGTTGTCGTCAGCTCTACAATCCTATCGATAGAAAGAAGTCCTGCCTGGGCCAATCTGCGTTGAAAATAAATGAAGAAATGAAACTACACATAAATAAAGAAATGCTAATTGAGGCCAATAAATGTAATCTGTAAAATAAACAATGCACACCTGCCAGTCCAACGTGGGTCAATGCGTAGAGGCTCCCCAAAGATCGCGGTCTGGAGGTACCAAGCCGAGCATTGCGCTCAGCAGAAAGAAACAACCTGTGTGTCTTGTCGATGGTGGGGTCGAAAAGCTCTGGTGTCTATTGCTGTGCCATCCCGCCCCTGAAAGGTCATAGCTAATACAAATGATTAGATCCAACAACCATGAAAATTACATAGCCATCAACGACATAGTCATCAATAGTCCAAATTGTTGCAATTACAACGACATAGTCATCAATAGTCCAAATTATTACAATTACAAAGTCGTGAGGGCAACGAACAAGGTAAAAAGCATTACACACACATACATAATAACCCGCATTGTCGTCCGGATATCAACAATTATTACAACGACGTAAACATGACTAGACAAAATATTGTTCAAACGATTACATGACCATAGAGAATGAACTACAACGTGGCCCGAACGACATACACATAAGAGGGCGCCCAACATTGTGCAAATCTTCATCATCCATGATGACGAGATGGTCCAGCTTCGCGATCCGTCGTGCCATCTCCAGTGGTACTCCTCGTGCAGTACTGGCTTGTATGCCTGAGCTCCTTGCACGAATGCACCTCACCCTTCGACGCCTAGCCTCCGACTCATCCATATCATTTCTTATTCGATGAGTCCTCTGGTGCCCTTTCTTTGTCCTCAGCTTTGTCATGTCTTGTAGCCAGCGATGGTCAGGTCCTGATGGTTCTATGAAGGACCGTCCATGTGGTATTCAATTACTTCTTTATTCCATGTGTTGAAGACGCTTGCCTTGTGATAATACGGCGACACATAATTATGGTAGGATTCCCTAGTTTGAGCAGCAGCGGCAATGACATGGGAGCATGGCAAGTGAAGGAGAGCCGAGTTCCCGCATGAGCACTCACAGGTTCGGCCATCAAAGACAACCATGTTGGATATCTTCTCTTCTTGTGATCCTTCATGACCACGGTCCCTACAGTGAATTAAGTACTTCCGTTCTCTACCAGTCTGCCATGTCGCACAAATGCAGCTGTGCCTTCAAGGTTTTTCTGCACATATATTCCATGATAAATTGTGAGTACAACAACCGGTTGTTTGCCAAAAGTGCATTAGCCTTTTGGTAGCGCTCCACAAAGTATTTCTATGTACCAAGCAAAATCCTTTCAGTTATGCCCACCAAAGGTAGACATCTGAAGCCCTTCATGGCCCAATTGTACACCTCCGCTAAGTTTGTCGTCATGATGCTATACCTTGCACTCCCTTCATCGTGCAACAAAGACCATTTCTTCTTGGGCTCATGACGGATCTAGTCACTGAATGACTTTATGGCCGATCTGGCCCTTCGCCGCATACCTGGGCCATCTGTCGGCAGGGCACATAGCGCTGTTGGATCATCTCCTCCCTCATGGTACAACATTGTGTTCCTTGAACTGGTCGGGGCAACCGAACCATGTGAGCTATGTCTCCTAGTCAATTCATCCAGCGTCTTCCAAAGCTTTCTGAACTTACACTCCTGGTTCTACTTGCACAACCTCTTGAACATGTTCATCAGGTCTTTGCTCTTGAACTACTAGAAGAAGTTTGCTCCCATGTGCCTCATGCGCCACCTACTCTTAATATCAGACCACTTCGCGACCCTCCTTGTGTCTGATCCTTCTTGCATATCAATAATAGCCCTCATCAGCCCAGAATTATGGTCATGAATAACACATACGTCCGGCCGGTCCTGAACCATTTCAAACTTCATCCGTTCTAGGAACCAATACCAGCTTTTAGTATTTTTTGACTCTACAAAAGCAAATGCAACCGGTAGAACCTGGTTATTCGCATCTTCTGCTATTGCAGTCAATATCTAGCCCATGTACTTCCTAGTGAGGAATGTGCCATCCATACAAAGGATCGACTGGCAATCTTTGAAGGCAGTGATGCATGCCACGAGCGCGAAGAACACCCGTTACAATAACATCTTGCATGGGTTCGTTTCTCCTGGAGGGTACTATGCAATGTTCGTATATGTGCCTGGGTTCCTTCTAGCAATGGTCTGCAACATGAGTGGCAGATTTGCATACGATGCTTCATAGGTTCCAAACCGGGACTTCACTATTTTCCTCTTTGCCCTCAACGCCCTAGCATAGTTTATCTGGTAGTGCCAATTCTGGTTGACCTGTCGCCTTATAAATCCAGCATCACTACAACATAACTAGCCTATTCAAACACATACTTAGCATCATATATTGCTTGTGATGCAAAAAACTCAGAGGATATGTCTACTCCAACACACGCTAGCAACACATATAAGTTATGATGCTAAGAAACAACCCTACATCACATAATATATGTTGCTGACACATATGTGTTCAATAATTAATTTTACTCGTGAAAACCTTTCTTGTTTCACAGCCTAGTGTCACTTATGCCTTATTTGTTTTAGTTGGAAGTTGTTGAAAGTTTTAATCTAAAAAAGTTGTGAAAGTGGTTTTGGAGAGTTCAAAAAATTATTCAAAAAATTATTATAGAATTATAAACTCCCATAAAAATGACTACAAAGTACTACATCATTTAGGTTGTACAAAAATAACAAATTTTCATTTAATTTAATTTAATCTAAAAAGAACAAGGCCTTAATAAATCTGTTACTATGCATTAGGTATGTGTGACATGTTTAACATAGACAAATATCATATTTAGGCCTTAATATATCTGTTACTATGCACTAGGTATGTGTGACGTGTTTAACATAGACAAACTATCATATTTAGTTAACAAAATATAAAAACTTGACCATAATCTAATTTGAGAAAATAACAATTATGTACTTCGTTTTTTTTTAGAGGCCCACGACCTGCTCAACCACTTAGCCAGGCAACAGATTGACTTGGGTCTCCACGCCCGACCTAGCCGCCCCCAACCCTAGCCGCTGCCTCCGCCGTCACTCGGTACCGTTCCTCTGTCGAGCGCCACCGTCCGTCGAGCTCCCGGCGCTACCCATCCTCCGCTGTCCCCCCAGGAGCCCAGCGCTGCCCCTTCGCCGAGTGCCCAGTGCCGCCCTCTCCGCCGGCG